>OX451404.1:6058951-6106308 GCA_949629135.1 Eremobia ochroleuca | reverse complement strand
ATTGTGGGCCTATGAATTTCAAACATTTATTTTGAAATTAATCTAACAAGTTGATAACAATTCCACTTAAAAGCTAGTATTTAAGTAATTCCTAGCAGCATTGTTTTAATATATTTAATTTAACTAACTTTTCGTTTAGCGCAGGTTCAGAGCAGTTCGTTTCCCGACACCTTTGCATTTCACTTTATTCCCAAAAATCATCTGATAGAATTTTACACCATTACTTGCACTAATAATCAATATATAATATACTAGCATCTGCTCGCAACTTCGTTTGCGTAGAATTAGGAATTCCCGCCGTTTAAAGCAAACGAATTCGGAATTCCCGCCGTTTAAATCCTATTACCCGTTTTCCCGTAGGAATGAAGCATTTTCCCGCGTTAAAAAGCGGCCTATGTTCATCAGGGATAATTTCGGCTTCTAATGGTAAAACAATTTTTAAAATCGGTTCAGTAGTTTCGGAGCCTATTCAATACAAATTAACAATTAAATCTTTCCTCTTTATAATATTAGTATAGAAAAGAAAGTGTACAATGTTTGTGCCGCTAAAACTCAGAAATGAGTCCCTGGTACAATCAAGGGAGTTATATGGTGTGGTAACCCACTATCTCCTGTCCACAAAGAAGGTTCCTGTTTTTACCTGAAGTGCATGCTTTTGAAGATATAAGGGCTGGAATTTTCACACTAGAAATTTCTAGAACAGTCCAGAACATTTGAGAGTATTCCACAACATTCCAGAACATTCTGGGATGTTATGGAATGTTTCTGAGCGAAGCCTAGTACTCCGGCTAGTAATTTAATAAAAATAACTAGCTAATTATAGCTATTTCTAAAATTGCTTTACTCATCATTTTATTCCTTGTAAACTGTAACCAATCCAGGAAATGATGTTTCAACTTAATTTATGCTAAAAGAAAGGTTCAGGCACTCACCGATCATTTCTTTTTTCTTCAGCCACATCAATTTTAATAAATTGCCCGTCTACATTTAGAGCGCCATTCATTTCGATTGCTTTTATCAAATCCTCAAGAATTTCAAACTCCACATAGCAGAATCCTTTGAATTTATCTGTTTCTCTGTCCATCACCAGCCGTACATTTTTAATTGCTAAGTCCTGAAACAATAATGTGTTATTGGTTAGTAATGGCAAGCAAGCATTTTCTAGAACCAAAAGTTCGAGACCTGCCGGTTGATAGTGTATAAATCTCACCGTGAAATCATAAGTGAAGTGAGCACTTAATAGTGTTAATCTCTAGCGAATGGCAGCTCACTCCACTCTCACTTCACCCATGCTTTCACAGTGAGATGGTTACAGAATCGCACAGATGATATTCACCAACCCGCACTAGGTCTGGGTGGCATATTATGGGTCATCTCAAAGAGAGGAAGTCTGTGTCCCAGCTGTGGGAATTTTGTAGGCTGATTATGCTAATAGAAAATGAGTGCTGGTTATTGTGGTCTGTATGTAATACTTGGTGTTCAGGAAAGAGTTTCTAATTACATGGCTCTACTACACAAAAAAAAAAAAAAACATTCTGGTATTGAGCTGCATCTGGTTACACTGTAAGCCAACCCCAACATAGTTATAGCAGATGATGACTTCATAAACAAAAAAAATTGCACTTTTTTTTTTTTTCTATAATCTATCAGTTTAGTTGGCATGTATGAATCAATCACAGTATGTGTAGCAATATAATTACTACTAACATGTTTGGCCTCAAATAAATGTGTGAAAATGTAGATAGGCCAAGGAGAGGGTTTTTAAAACACATAATATGTATTGAATTATGATCATTATGAAAGAATGATGATTATGGCAGGATATTTAAAAAGTATCAAATTTTTATGTATGTCTTGATTGGCTAAATTCTAAGACCATTTAATAAAATTGAACTAGAATTTTATGCACAGAAAATTATGTAGTAAGAGTAGATAATACCCCTTGGGAAGTATTATATCACAATGTAATGGAGATGTGTTTACAATAGCTCTGTAAACATATTATGTCATGCCCTCACTAGCCCAGATACAAGGGTTAATATCTACTTTAATAGTTATTTTAAGACGAAGCCTTAGTAGACATTTATTTAGCCACCGTAGCTGCCTGCTTTACATCCTATTTTAACTTAAGTTAAAGTAGATTTATTAGATAAGCATACCTTCCCGATTATTATCTATTCTTTAATCAACATTTTAGTAACGTTTAGTTACATATGTATTAAAAATACCTATTCAAGAATATCAAAGGAACTAAAAAGCAGAAATAATTTATTCAGCAATCCTAATAAAGTTTGTTTTCATTTAAAATATTGCACAGCATAATGAGATGAATGTTGTAAAAATAATTTGTTTCGGTTCAATGCAGTTGTTTTAAAGTAAAATTGATTTTAGTCAATTTACAATGTTAAACCCAGAAACTTAAATTGTATTTATATTTAAGAGAAATAAAGAAAAGATAAGTATTTACACATTATTTCACAGTCATGCGAATTATATGAATACAGGATATTTTATCATAGTGGATTGGTTGCTCATGACTAAGTTATAATTTTATATAAAATTCAGTTAAGTAGCAGACCACTTTTAGTGTAACAACATAGATATGCTTGATACTGTGACATCTCACACACCACAAACAGTGAAGCCAAGACAATACGAGGGTGGGTAATACTTACAGGGAAAATCCTATGAATGTCGCCTTGAATAATTCCAGAGGGCAAATTCCCGACGTAAGCCTTGTATGGAGGCTCGGTGGGAAGAGGGCGGCCACCGAGCGTTCTTCTGCCGCCACCGCCACCATAATCCCTGAAACGAGCACCACAATCGTAGGTAATTCATAACCTATAAAATCTGAAACACACACTCCTGACTCAAAACAAATGGTCACAGACACTTCGTAGCACCCGTTATCATTGACGAAATGGATATAACTTTGCAAGCATAGGTAAAAATCCTATTTTCATTCAATGTTATCGGAAAGCAAAAACATGAACATTTTTTCGATATGAAACGTCGGATCCCGCGGAATTTATGAAAATAACAAATGAAAACCTTTAGCACGCACTGTACTATGAAATCAAGCATGATTTTTTCAGTATTTTATAATAAATACCTGGGATTAACATCATCGTATCCACTTCGACCTGCCATGTTTAGAAACATGGAACACTAAAGGCGCGCGTATCAAACTCTGGAAGCGACGAATCTATGATTTTTTCGCATATCAACATTGACCTAAAAAGCAACTATTACCAAAACAATTATCGTGTTTTATTCGATGATAAAACGTAAAATGATCAACTTTTTATGAGTATTTCCAGTTCTATAACACAATGCAGACAAGAGGAATATTTTAAAATCGATTCTTAAAATATGAAATCACTTCTAGATGTTTGATAACAAATCACAGATGAAACCAAATGGGATTTGTAATTTAGTCTATGGATACCCGGAAACATTGTTAATAATCAATCAATCCTAATCATATCCTATTTTATTATATCCAACCTTTGCTGAATCCTAAGACATACAAACAATTTAGTTATCCAACAACTAAGAAATAAGTTGGTAATATTCAATGTACAGACGCCAGCACATAAAGCTACCCACAACTGTCATATTTGCCCAATCAACTTTGAATTTTATACTGAAGCGATAAAGTTGAAATTCTATTAAAGAAATTTGACAGATTGTAGTAGCTTGATGTGCTGGCGTCTGTACTTTCCCAACTTCAGAAACCGGCAATGTAGCGCGCCCGAACATCTCCTAGTCGCCAGGTTTCTTTATGGGTTTGTGGGTGGTTATGATGAGATCGATGACGCGTTAGAAACGTGAAACCCGCATCAAACCGCGCTATTTGACCGCCATGAACGCTGCGCGGCTTTTATATTATTCTTGAATTTTCTTTCTAACTCGTAACCTATCCGAGGGTGAAAACGAACGAAATCTTAAGTTACGACGGCGACTGGTGGTAAATGCCAAAGGCGCGTCTCCACTACGCCCGCGCGGCTCCGTGAGGCTGTCCTCGTGAGTTCTTATAATGTGGACGCGTTGCAAACAGTAGCAAATGCTTTGAAGCCGCGCGAGCCCAGTGGGGAGGTGCCTTAACGCATGCACTACGGTACAAAAAACCAGTGACGGCAAAAAGCACCACAGTAGGTACTTGCATTGATATCTTCATGTCACGAAACCTTGTGGTCAGTTGTATATAAGACATTATTTTGCCAGTATTTAACATAATTATTAAGTCGACTAAATTGAGATGAATATAAATTCAAAAAATGCTCGTCCTTCGTCTCCCTATTATAGACTGTCTCTTGTGTCAAATTCGTGAATGACATTGACAATTGACATTTACACAGCAAATCGCAGCGCACGAGCGGCGTAAAATGTGCGATCCATGTGGATATAAATTGTTGTGATAGTGATATTGAATAATTATACCAAAATGAAAGAAGAATCCGGCTCTGTTAAAGCTCAGACGGAGAGTAAAGTGTCTGCTTCCGTTTTAGATGCATTTGATCTTCTTAAAGCTCCGAAAGATGATGCCAAACTTCTTGGAGGGAGTAAAATCATATCACAGTTACACGGCAGTGAGGTTAGTTTTCTAAATTTTATGAAGTGACTGGGTGTTAATGTTGACCTTGACGGTTTCAACCTTCGTTTTCTGTCCTATCCTATCAGATAATTGTTTTCCATGTACATATAACTAGCACAACATATTTTGCAATATACACACACAATTTTGCATGAGACATCGAACACTACTAATACATGCTGTTTTACTGTTTAGAATGATAAAGATCTACAGTACGTCCTCAAGAGGCTCGTAAGGAGTTTAGGCGCCAATTTGCCTGATATGAGGACTGGATACTTTGCAACTCTGGTGGCATTGCTGTCCAACTTTGAAAAAGTCACTATTCCACAAGTGTTGGAACTCACCAAGAAGGAGCTTCATAGCAATGGCTCTTCCAAAAGTGTAAGTGTTGTTGGATATTTATAATATTTGAAACTGACTGACGAATGTCTGTAACGGTCACTACCATTACAGACATTACTAAAGAAAACATTAAAATTGTTAAATATTTTCAGGAAGTTGGTGACGTGGCTCTGGGTCAGATTTTAGTCTGTGGGGCAGTCTTCCGTTCAAAACTTTTCCTCAAATGTAGTAGTGAGGAGCAGGCACAAGTCATTCAACTGCTTATTACAGCTGGCAAGAAGAAGTCTTATCTTAGCACTGTAGCATACCTCATATTACTTGATTTTATCAATGGTGTAAGTGAAATTCGGACCATTTTTTTGCAAAGATTCATTATGATTTTTTTTTAACCCTACAGAGCAGTGTCCCACTTATGGGACATACCAAAAAATGTCTTATATTTTAAAAATCGATCCAAGTAGACAAGATTATCTATTATGTATTTCAGTTTCGAATTTAGTACCAGATATTTTGGATAGATCTGAATAAACATTTAACTATTTATGTTTTCTTCAAATCGGTAGGTATGCATTTTGAATACGACATATAATAATAAAAAAAAAATGATAAAATTGAATCGTTTCAGTGTGGAAATAATTAGTAGAAGTAAGTTCATGTTCATATTTGTCATTTTGCGTGATGTGCCATATATGGGTCATACACAAAAACATATGTTTCTATTGAGTTATGATTTTTGTAAATATTTTTTCGAGAAATGGCATCATATTTGCAGGCTAGTGTAATTTTTTTAAGCCGATAAGAAAAATCATGCTCTGTAGGGATAATAGTCCAGCTAGCCTATGTTCAAATGATAAGTTATGATAAGACAAGAACAAAGCTTTGAAAATACTAAGCTAATTTTATTTTAGGTGGATGCAGAGCAATTTGCTACACTTATATGGCCGCTTATAAAACAAGACTTCAAGAAAGATATTAAAGAGCACTCACTGGATTCCCTGTACTTCCTGATGATGGTCAATGCTAAGTTCCCAGCCAAAGTGAAGCTTAGGAAATTGATAGGAGTTACTGAGATACTCTGTGAAGACAACATTCATACAATTTCTGAGAAAATAATGGTAAGAGATAAAAATGGCATTTTTTTAGAGCCACATTATTAGTACACATGCCTTTTTAATCATGCAATCAATTGATCAGATGAAAGATGCAACAATTTTTTAAATTTGTTTATAATTTCAGACTGGAATTGATTTCAACTCAATTGGTCATCCCATCTACAAGGAAATTTCTACAAACATTGCCAACTCACCTCATTTAAAACTGTTTTGGACATCAGGTATTGATAGCCAACTTGTAAAACATAACAGAAACAGAGAATTAGTAGCACTCAACATTCTTACCACTGTTCTCAACAATATCAATGAAAATGTTGATATTATACCAGAGTTGATCAGTAGAAATTTCTTTAAACTGTTCATGGACTGGTTCAAAGGACTCCAAACAGCAAGCAAGATCAGAAGCAAGAGAGATGATGAAGATGATAACAAAATAATGATTAAAAAACAAAGAGAACTGCTCAATGCTTTAGCTAAAGCATTGAAATCAGACAAAGTTGATGACACTGTAAGAGTAGAGATATTACAAAAACTTTTGTTAAATCCAGGTGAAATTAATTTCACTGAAATTACAGGCAATACTATTGTGAGATCAATAATTTCAGATTTAACTAAAGATGGAGTGAAGAAAATGGCTAAATTATTTAAAGGAGTACTCTTGAATACTTCCAAGAAATTAATAAAAGAAGATGTTGAGAGGAATTGGTATAATAACGAGAGAGTGAAGGCAGCTGAACTCATTTCATATTTGGTGAGCCATGAATCTGTGAAAGATGATACAGAATTAAAGCTGACCTACATGAAACTACTCATGTGCTTTGGCTTCTTTAAAGTTGGAGGTGATGAGACAGTTGCCGTCAGCAGTGAACTATCAGGTAAATGTCTACTTGCTTAATTAACCCTATATTACTAAACTATCCTACAAGTGACGTTGTTACTAAACATTCGTAAAAAATAAGACAGGAAAATAAAACATAATAAATTTACGAATCATAAATTTATTTTAGAAATTATTATTACTTATTGTTTGGGTTTAAGAGGTCACATAATAATGAAAATAGTTTAAATTGATTTACTCTACATCGTTTGAACACATATTCATGTTGTGCGCCCTACATATGGCTCTTTTACATTTCATGCAAAAGTTAGTTGTCATTTTTCTAGCCTTAGACAGACACAAGGCACATGTTTTTCTAGAATTTGATTCTTGCATAATTGCCGCTTCAGGAATAGCTTCAATACCTAAGATACCTTTTATGAGCTCTTTGATATCTCGTCGCAATGTTGGAGTATTTATTCTTTCTCTTAGGTGAGATTCCTTAAGAGCATCAGCCATTTCGAAAACGAAGTCGCGCCTGGATTTACTTTTTTTTTGTTTCTGCAATTGTTGCTAACATAAATGATGTATGAGTTTATAATTATAATATTAACGTTGTTTATAGTTTTAACTTTACTATTTCCAGGAATTGTGATTTTGCCATCGTAAATTTTACGATAGTTTAGTAAACTAGGGTTAACAATATGTTAGCACACAAATTAATTGTGTTACTTACTAAACCTTATTTTTCTTGCTTCCAGGAGCTATCAAGTCTTGCTTCTACCGTTGTTTCACATCTCGCTTTTCGAACGTCGACAATCTAGTCACAGTTCTGTCATCTCTGAGCAGTTTTATTTGTAGCATTTTACAAAAAGAACAAGTAAGAACAAAAATAGAGAAACAATTCCCAAAAGAGAATATGGATTGCTGGGAAATGCTCATGGAAGTCTGTCAGAACATAGAAAAGAATGACACTAAATCAAAAGTTGATAAAGTTTTCCTTGTTCTGCTCTACCAACTTGGACTGTTTCTTTTCTCTGAACCTGTTCACGTTAAAATTGCGAGAAGTTCAATAAAGGAACTTAAAAGTTGTTACGAACATTACAGAAAAGGAAAGAAAAAGAAATCCAAAGCAGTAAAAGAAGGAGATATATCAGTTGAACCAGAATGGATTGAGGTGTTAGTTGAAGTTTTGTTGTCCATATTATCAGCTGAGTCCAGTGTCCTCCGATCTGTAGTGCAATGCGTATTTAGATTACTGTGGGAATACTTGACCCCATCATCAGTGGGGCAAATAGTATCAGTGTTAGATCCTGAAAATGAATCGAATCCACTAACAAATGAGGACTCAGACTCAGAAAACGAAGGTGAGGAAAATGAAGCTAAAGAAAATGGCAGGGATAGTGACGACGAAAGCGAAGAAGAGGAAGAGAGTGACAGTGAAGGTGAAGAAGACGACGAGGACGGCGACGATGAGGAAATGAGAACACCTGAGCAGTTGAGGTTAGCAGTCCAGAAAGCGTTAGGCGCGGCAGCTCTAGAGTCTGACACTGAGAGTGTTGATGCCGATATGATAGATGAAGAGGAAGGCAAAAAACTCGATGATGCTCTAGCAGAGGCCTTTAAGCAGTTCCATCAAGGGAAAGGAAAAAAAAACAAGAAAGATCGCAAAGACAAAAAAGCTTTGTCAGACTTCAGAATCAAGGTACTTGATCTGATCGACATTTACTTGGAAAAAGATCCATCGATGGATATATGTCTCGGTATGATCGCGCCTCTGACAAGATGTCTGGAATTCTGTATCCAAGATGGGCAGTTTAATGAATTGGAGAACAGAGTCAGAAAATCAATTAAAACTCTTGCTAAAGTTAGAAAGTTTTCTTCTGTAGATGATATTGATATGGATATCCTCTGTGACCACCTAAAAGCAACAATAGATAAAGGCGCTAGGAGCCACTTCTTGTTCCAAGCTCTTGGTGACGTCATTACATTATTTGCGACATTCATAATAAGTTGTTCACTAAAGATTGAAACAAAAACACCCAAATCGCCGAAAAAGAGTAACGCCGTCTCACCCATAACTGTAATTTTAAAGGAATCATCGCAAAGTTACTTTCAGAACCGCAACTGTATGCTCCCGATCATTTTCTTCCACAATATCTTGCAGACAGAATGGATTGGCAGTTACAAACTTGTGCCAGTAATAATAGAAAATGTTTTTAATAATAATGTTAGGCAATTTCGCCGTAATGAAGGATTGGAGTTAATTGGAGGATTTTATCGTTCTTTGAAAAGAAACAAGCCTACTTCTGAGGTAGCTCTCGAGGCTTTAGCCAGCTTAGAGGCCACCTTCGAAAGCACTTTAACAGAATCACTTACGAGTGATACAGAATGCACATTAAAAAATAACTTCTTTGTTACCCTTAAAAAGTTGATAAATACAATGCAACAGTTCCACGAAAGCTGCCATATTGAAACCAAGCTAGATTTTAAGAGCTTACTAGATATTGTAGGCTCATGTAAACCTGCAGCGAAAACAAATACGAATAAACAAGTTCAGGAAAATCAGAACCAACAGAACAGTCATAAAAAAAAATCAAAGAAGAATAAAAAGAAAAGAAAAATCGAACAGGTGAATGGGAATGTGGAGCCTAAGCAAAAAAAATCGAAAAAGATTAGTGAAAATGAATAATTTTACGATAGATAAGTTTGAATTTTGTAATAAATTACAGACAAGTTTATTATTTTATTGTTTTTCCAATTAATAAAGTTTCCTACTGATGCAATGTGCATCCTGAAATACCTATTCACATGCCATGGTATGCCACTATCATCATTGCTGACTAGATTGTCTTTATCAGTCAAAGTCATCTAGGCTAATACTGGATGTCTACCCCAGGTGGGACGGACACACTTAAATATATTCACTAGTAGAGATTATTAATTTAAAAAAAAAACTTGTATAACACAAAGAAAAGCAAGTAGGTACAGTCAGCAACAGAAGTCGTTGATCATTTCGTAATGTTATTATTAAATATTGTAAAACTATCATGATATGTACTAGTCTTTGTCATATTAGTGTGACTACTAGTCCGCAACGGCATTCTCTACACTTCAATAAATTGTTATAAACACGTAAGAATTTGCCAGTCTTCATTCAAAATCTTTTCTGAAACTTAGATTGTTCATCTACTTATGTCGCTGACCGTGTGAATTAGGAGAAATTGTAATATTATATTATAACATTCAAACTAATGAGAAGAACGACGAAACCAACAAACAATGCTCAGATCTGGGAGACATGAGCAGCCTGTCCCAATCAATTCCTACTCTATGGCCTGTCTTCAACATTTCGCACTAGAGTAGTGGAGGACATGGTGGTGATCCTGTGTTTCAAATTGAACCCTACAGTGCATATAACAATATCAGTGATATATAAATAACTGAATGACTAGACCGAAGGCGGTGGATATTTTTAAAGAAAGCGGAATGTAATAGTTGGTATTATTTTATTTATCTAATAGATGGCGCGCAACGTTTCCGGTAAATGTTACTATTTTTTTTTGCAAAGTACGATTCTTACTTTTTCTTCGGGATCTGTATTAAAAACAACACATCGAACAATCAATAAATTGCTAGCCGGTGAACACATATCGGCACTATTTGATCTAAAATAAGTTATGCGCATACCTCAAATTGCCTAATAAGAAATGAACTTTTTTATCAAATCAAATCTTTTAATTTCTTTTTACATAGCATTCTTTTACTAGCACTCATTTTAATAACGTTATGTTGAAATCGATAGTATCGTTTTATATTAACGAGTGTAGGTAAGTAAAATTATTTATTGTCCGTGATTATTGTTCATTTCTTTCTTTATTTCTATGTAGTGGCAACACTCACCGGAAACAAGTAGTAACTCATAAGTTTCACAACCTGCTCAAAACTCAGCCAGCCATCTTTTGTGAAAAATCATTTGTTTCGTGTCGTCAGGGTAAATTTCACAATTGTAATTAATGTCAGAGCCACAGTCTTCGCTTTTATTAAAAAAGCAGTTAGCGGGTAAGTGTATTATTCGAATCTAAGAATAATTTGTGCTGATGTCTCATGCTTGGGCCGTCAGGCTAGTTATTCGAGCAATCATTGACCTCAGCGGGTCGAATTTTGAGTATCTTTGTGGTTCGGATGATTCTGTGAGTTTGAAACTTCCTTTGTGCTGCACGTGTGGTAATTTTTATGGTTCTGACGAAAAATTGACTCGTTATAATAAAATCAATATTCGCAGTGATGACAGGTGTTCATGCCAAAGTCAAAGGAGTAAAATAACTATTTACAAGTATATTTACGGTTCACAGTTGGCAGGGTTTCGCGTTCCTACAGTTATATTGTGTAAATGTGTAAAGAATAATAGTGTCTCTTACGAATATTTAGGTTTTTCTACTCGTTGTTTTCAGAACTGAACAAAAATCCAGTGGAAGGTTTTTCTGCTGGGTTGATAGATGACAATGATATATACAGATGGGAAGTCCTCATCATCGGTCCTCCAGACACATTATAGTAAGTAGCAAATATCAGTATGTTCACTGATTTACAGACAATAATAGTTAACCTTATAAGCATGGTGTTTTATCAGTAACAAAACTAATTAGTCACAGGTATGTTCAGTCCATGACTAGGCATTCTTAATTTAGATAGAAATGTTCCTTAGACTTAACTTCCAAGTCATGATACCAATAGCTACAAAGTAGATGTTATATTTATATATGTTTGTAAAAGGCATATTTACGAGTTGATAATACAATAGCAATGGTAGTGTGACTCAAGAAATAACAAGTTTGCTGTAATGAAGTGTTTTACTTAATTTTCAGCGAGGGTGGGTTCTTCAAGGCACATTTACATTTTCCCAAGGAATATCCTTTGAGGCCGCCACGGATGAAATTTGTTACTGAAATATGGCATCCAAATAGTAAGTGATACTTGTTGTAAGTATTTAGTGAAACATTGATTGGAAGAAATAAAATCATATCTGGAGAAGATAAGTTCTGTTTTCTATATTATAAGTACAGTATTTCTGTCTAAAACTGTCTTTCGTATCTGAGCTGTCTGTCTATTTATCTCTCCCCTCATGCCTAGTGTTTCCCAAATATCTTTTAACATTCTGTTATTTCATTTACCACAGACAATCTTTTTGGTTTTGTTGAAAAGCTACAAAGGTATGCAAATTAAAAAAAAATGCCTGGTGTTAGTTTTAATGTGGTGCCAGCATTTTGATGGCCCTAATTATTTAGTTAGCGGTAACATTATGCTAACCATTGTCAATTGAGTAGTTAATCACTAAAAACTGGTGTAAAATATCTTTCCTATATTCAATAACAATTGATAAAAAAATCTCATAAGCTGCTACCACTACATCAGTTATTTTGTTATTAAATGCTACTTTCTAATTAGCTTTAAACTACTATTTTCAGTTGAAAAAAATGGTGATGTTTGCATATCAATATTGCATGAACCTGGAGATGACAAGTGGGGCTATGAGAAGGCATCTGAAAGATGGTTGCCAGTGCACACAGTGGAGACAATTCTCATAAGTGTTATTTCCATGCTGGCAGATCCAAACGATGAGAGCCCTGCTAATGTTGATGCTGCGGTGAGTGAAGTGATGTTACTTATTTATTTTAATTAGTGTAGCAATGTAGTGTATATGTCTTCAGTTGAACTTCAAATGCTAGCAATGAGACAGAGCTTACTGCGCAATAGTATAGTTGTCTGTATGCAGTGACCTAAGAATGACGTGTTTCATGGTTCTGGGCAATGAGTTTGCAATGTTTCTCACCCATTCCTCCATGACACTTCTTGTTGCTAGTTGCACCCTGAATGACCAAATTAGTTCATGTTTCTTATGTAGATATTATGTAATTTTTTGTATAGAAACTGAATGTTAAGATTCCTAATATTGATCTATCACTTTGTTTTAGAGGATTTCCTTTTGTATTGAAAATATTAGTTATGGTTGATTGGTAGTGTAGATTTTTTTTTTTTAAAGAAATGCAAGTTGTCTAAGTTTTTGTCATGAATGATCTTCCAAGTTGGTCATGTAAAGTTGTAACCTACAGCAAAGCTACCCCTTAGCAGAAATAAACTATTAGCAGCAGTAAGCATTCTGATGATTGTGTACAGGATGGCCCACTGGTAGGCATGCTTAAAAAAAAAGTGTTGTTCCTTATTAACCAATCAAAGTATTCTGCACATGCATATTTGATGAAATCAGGTAGATTTTGGTATACCTGCTGTATTTTATACTTCAAAATTATTTATTTTGTTGCAATGTCCTGTCTTCCAGAAGTAGTATCACATGTCCTAAAAAAATGAGAACCTTATGGGCTACTGTGTATATAATTAGGCAGTCATCTAACCAAATTGCACATTCAATGAATCTAACTAGTTAACTATGAAGCCAGGTGCTTCTTAGTTAACTGTACCAATTAACTGCTGAAAAAAGCTGCTCATACCAGGGTCTGACAGAACAGAGTGTAAAATGACGAATTTAGTTAGATGACTCCAAGTTTTCTTCCACTAGATTGTGTAGTTGTCTAAACCTTTCATTTTACCCATATAGTTAATTTTGTGTTTGATATTAATAATAATTTTAGTTTTTCCACAGGAGACTCACTATGTGCTCGTGTTTGACCTGCATCTGTAATTATTACCATTCTCATTTAACTATTCTTTGCATTCACAGAAAGAATGGAGAGAGCGATATTCGGATTTCAAAAAGAAAGTCGCGAGATGTGTTAGGAAAAGTCAAGAAGATTGTTTTTAGGAGAGTGAGGGGATTTAGATCACAAAATATTATCATTGGAAAAGGGCCATGTGACACATCTGTACCAAAACCACACTATATTGAATAGTTTTTCACGCTAGGTCGCTGCACGCACCAACCCGTATTTACTCAAACATGACCCACGGACGCCAGTAATAGACGAGTGCTCATTCTGTTTCTTTTTACAGAAAGAATGGAGAGAATCATATTCGGAGTTTAAAAGGAAAGTAGCACAGTGTGTGAGAAAGAGCCAAGAGGATTGTTCCTAAGTAACAGTGCCCTTTTTCATTAATTTAGTTGGATAGTGAGTGTTTGGTGATGCAGTTAGGACGTTGTTGAGAGCAGGCTCCGGCGTGACTCATAGTGCGGGCCCCCCCACCCGGGCCAGAGACAATATTGAAATTGATTTAAAATAAATACTTATTGTAATTAAATGGGATCGCTGCCGTATTTTATAAATAATAAATTAAAATAGAATCCAAGGTCTTTTTCATCTTTTTTAAGACATGTTAGCTAGCTATTGTTATAATAATGAAATATATATGGTAATTTTTTATAGAAAAACAAATCTGCATTTTGTTGTTTTTACTTCCTATATGATTACAAGTTTGATCTCTGTATAGTAGAAACCAAATCTGAAGTAATTTAAACACAAATTATTTATTACGTATCGCAATTCTCTATTGTATAAATAAAATCTGAACATGCAATACTAAGAAACTGGCAAAATTATATAAAAAATATAAAATAAGCTACCAAACTTGTACTTTGCATGGATAATAATTGTTAGTTACCGACTCGACGCGATGCATACACATTGGTAGCTTTATAACGTCTCGCTTCAGAATTAAAATTTTATTCTAGTGCTAATTTTAATAGTAAATTTAATACTTAATTATAATTTTTACTGAATAAATATAACTTTTGTAAACCTATCATTGTATCGATTGTACCTTGCCCTCTATGCACATATGAATAAAGCACAGGTTAATAAATTGCAGATGTTAATTGTCGCAAAGCGAACTAGTTGTGGTGTCCCACACCCAACATTTCAAAATATTTTTGCTCAACGTTTATTAATGGTGGGAAGACGACATGCATTAGCTATGAATTGTTTGATACCTTTTTAATTTTGTACATTAGTTCTCAATATTGTCAATTATTTTTGTACAAGTAAAAGAAAAGCTTTGTTACCATTTTAGATGTGAAAATTATACTATTAATAAAAGATGATAAATGAAAACCCCTCATATTCTATATCATCGAACATTGATTTGTGACGTGTGTATATTACTTTTCCCTGTGTATGTATATTTTTTGCTATAAAATCATAATGCAGTGATAATGAGATTTTATTTGTAATTATTAATTACCAATACCTAGCCCAAGTCCTTACACATAGCAGGAGTTATTAGATGTAGACAAAGACACAAACAAGTACCGTAAAACGGGGTGAATCAGAACGAAACTTTAAAATGGATTTTAACGTTGATGTAATATAGTTTGTACCCAACAATTACACTTAATCGTCAACTATAATATAGTATACACATTAAGAGACCTTTTGGCAAAAAACGATATTATTTCAATGTTAAAATCCATTTTAAAGTTTCGTTCCGATTCACCCCTGCGTTCCTATTCACTCCGCGTTTTACTGTATTGAAAAAGTAAAAGTAACATGGTAACTTTTTAATTAATAATTGTTACTCTTATCAAAATACACAACATAACTGCAATATTGCTTTGTACACCTGCCTATCCCTTCGGGAATTCAGGCGTGATGGTTCAAAATACTTCAAAACAATATTTTGTAGCACAGATTTTCTACATTTCAGTCACTATCCGAGTTTTCTGCTAGAACTGCACCTTGTATGCTTCTTGGGTCGAAAGTACTTTCAAAGCACCTTTTAAACACAGACTTAATCATTGTTCTGGCTGCAGGTGAAGCCGGTATATTATCACAGTCCATTAAATTTATCCTTCTGTCTTTGTTATTTGCACTATCTTTGCTTAAACTACCATTTAATTTATTACTTAAATTAATTTCATTGTCGCCAGGGATATCCACAAAGTTAAAGAGATGAGAGTCTTCATCTAAGCATTTTGAAATGTCCATGTCTAAATGAGGCTTCTTCTTGGCAGATCCTTGAGTGCTGCTGTCTTTTCGCTTGTTTCTTTCAACATTTGTGTTCTGCGTTGCTGTTGTTTGTGATGCATTATCAGGTTTAGTGGTCGCTAACACAAAGTGTGCTTCAAAGGTGGTGCCGTTGTGTACAATAAAAACGGCAGGTCTTCCAGTAGTCTCAAAATGTAGTTGTAGAGGCAAATTGAGAGCTTCAGAAAATGTCAGTAGTGCTCTGAATTCTTTTAGTGAGAATGTAATAGTTGTTTCTGACCCTATAAGGTAACTATCAAACTCTGCTGGCTTCAAACTAATTTGTGTTCTGATAATTTTGGTGATATCTATACTACAGTCAATATAGTTCCGCAGTATGAGAGAGAGTGAGGTGGCTTCTAGTGTTACTTGATCATCTGAACTTTGGAAGTTGTTGAGAGCATCTGTTAATATTCTCTGTGGGGATGTTATCCTGAAAGGTTTTTAAATTCACGTCACTATGAGTCTTGAGATTGTTATAATTGAGTGTAGCTACATTAACATTACACACCACAAAGTTACAAATATTATGAACACGTTGTGTGGTTCGCCTTACCTGTTAGGTACAGAATCCTTGGTGTACACTGCCTGCATTGCTTTACAATCTAATATTGATACAAAGTGTGTTTTGACAATGCCATGCCTGCATTTCAACTGGAATATCAACTTACAGGATTCTGGATCCAGTTTGATTTCTAGGTTTTCAACTTGTTTGTCCATATGTGTAGGCGACTTAAACGTATTAAGCGCCGATTTCATGGATATTTTACACTTCAATCCCTCATTATCCTCCGTTGAGTAAAAGTTGTAGTTGAAGTACGAGAAAAATTTTTTATTAAACTTTACCATAGCATACGCAGATTCAGCTGCATTTAAAGTTCTTAGTAGTATACAATCTGGAAGGGATTCTAAGTAAAGTTCATCCCCAAATCTTGCAAGAGCATGAACAGTTCTAGCTAAAACTAAGAAGATTAATGAGATTATTTTTCGTTCCTAGGATTTTTATAACGTGACAAATTAACAAGTCAGTTTTTCTTTCTATTAACTTAAATACTTGCCTTTAACATTGGCTCCCGGTACATGGCATTTCATTTTGTATTGTTATCTAGTTTAATGGTATAAATAATCAGGAAATGCAACCGTGCAAACAACAACTCATTGCGCGCTGAAAGTACTCTATGGCTGAACTGCTGATAGCTTTTGACATTTGACAGTTTTTTTTAAGTTTCTGTTTATCACTGGTAAGCTGTCAATATCAGTTTTTAGGTCTGTGTCAGACTGACTATAGTGGCAAAGGTGGAGTATTAGTGACTTTTTTGCCAGTGACTGGACAAAAAAATTGGTTTATACAACGTGTAACGTTAAATGCGCAAAACATCAGACACCCCAACTGATTTTTAATTCAATTGACCTATTTCAGAGAGAAAATAAATTGTTAAAAAAATTGTAAAGGTTTTATGTGCTGTTTTAGTTTTACTGGCCATTCTGATCGTTTCTTGCGTCTGCGACGACGCTTTATCGAGGGAGGAGTCGTCACCGGGCCGCTGCGCCGCGCTGACATTGGCTTGCTTGACTTATTAATAAATAGACACCGCAACGTTTTTAATGAAGATTTTTTGAAAAATGTGACCTATATTATAAAGTGGTTCAATTAATTCTGCTCGTTATTCTGATCAAACTATTTTCAGGTTTTGCGCATTTAACGTTACACGTTGTATAAACAAACTATGGGATTCGAATTTCGAACGGGAGCCGTATCTGTAGCACTAGCACGCGGGCTATCAAAAAAATGTCGTAGATGTACACTCAGACTTATATTCTATTCCATTCAGACGTCGCCGCGTAAGGAAGGTTCTAGGACTAGGAGGAAGTACGAAGACCACAATAGACAGTCAGTTACAATATTTTACTGAGCATTCCAAGCAGTCCAAGTGGTCATTAATGTCTGTCAGTCAGATTAACTACCTATTTGGTCAATGGTGGATAGTTTACTCCTCAGACTAAACATCCACTTAGTCTGAAGATACTTAGTCTGAGGACTAAGTATCCACTTAGTCTGAGATCTAGTCTGTGTATATTCAATGTACTCTATGGTCTGAGCCTCTGTGGTCTGTGCCTCTGCAGTCTGCAGTCTGTCTGTCTGACGTCTGTGTGTCTGGGTCAGTATGTCAGTGCAACCGGTGACGTGCTTACGTGTCGCACATTGGATACACAAATAAAACGAGAGGAAGTTCGACTACTTGTAACTATAAAGCGTTTTATGAAAGAAATACATTCAAGCGACTAAGATAAAGAAAATGGGTTCAAGCGGTGAGTTGCTATTTATTTATTAAATAATAAACCCGACCGTGCAAAGAGCGCGAAGGACAGTTATGTATTTATTATTGCTATGTAGGTAGCGTCTCCGTTATTTTAATGAAATTAGTTTTCTTCATATTTCTCTATACAAACTTTCAATAGAATTTTTTGTGTATCTAACGACATAAGGAACGTTTTCTGTGGAACAGCTGATACTAAATACCAACGGAATGCTTATGATGCTATTCCTTTTAAAATAACCAGGTCAACCCACTTAAATGCTTCATTGTGACGTAGGTAAATACTAAGTGATTTGGACGTTAATAATTATACTTTATATAACTTACAAATCGTAGACACATGAACGTAGGTGCTTACATTAAAACTAAGTATCATTTGTTTTTCGATAAAAACAAATCTCCCGAACTTGAATTTATTAAGATTACAGAGAGGATTTTCTTCTGAAACTTTGTCAACGTTGGTATCGAGTGTTTTAAACACAGGTGGATTACAAATTGAAAGATCAATTGAATTTGTAATCGGCTCGGTATCATTATTGACAAAGTTTCAGAACAAAATCTTCAGTACACAATTTGCGTTTGATGTCTGATCTCATATTCACATACGCATCGTAGGTCGACCGCCATCGCCACAGAGCCCAGAGATCATCGCCACTATTCGGCAGTGAATAAATGATAATGATAAGTGTTGATATAAATAGAGTGTGGCGAGTTTGCGAGCGCACGATTTAAGGGGTATTCCCTGTTATTTCTGTTTGGTTTGATTACATAATTCTATCAAATCACTTTTAAACCGTCCAGTGTCTGCCTGTAGTCATATTATGTAAATATTTATGCTTGTTGGATGCTATAAATAAATATTTGCCATAAAACAATATGGAATGTAGTTGTAGATCAGTTCTTCGTAATAATTTGGCTCGTTTACTTATCTGAATAATTTTATTGGAGTCGTACTTACATACAACGTGTAACGTTAAATGCGCAAAACCTCTTAAGGAGTCATTGTACTCATCATTATGAACAACTTTTACTATGGGACCAAACCGGAAATCGCGAAAAAAAAAATCAGCTGTTCCCTACATTTTGACGAGTTATGCGAACATAAATGTAGGGAACAGCTGTTTTTTTTTTCGCAATTTCAGGTTTGGTCCCATAGTAAAAGTTGTTCATAATGATGAGTACAATGACCCCTTAAGAGGTTTTGCGCATTTAACGTTACACGTTGTATATGTAGATAGAGGGGCTTGTGGCTAAGTAATAACAGCCGCACGAGTCCATCGATCAGGTTGAGCTACGCTTGCCGAGGTTGGTCCGTGGATGGGTGACCATTTTCACATACCAAGACTCCTCTGTGCCTCGGAAAGCACGTTAAGCCTTTGGTCCTGGCTGTCATTCGTGGATCTTTGACAGTCGTTACGGGTCGTCAGTAGCCCGAAAGTCTGACAACCAGTCTTACCAAGGGGTATCGTCTTACTATGAACCCAGTAACTAGTTTGTGGAGGTCAGATAGGCAGTCGCTCCATGTAAAATACTGGTATTGAGCTGCATCCGGTTACACTGGAAGCCGACCCCAACATAGTTGGGAAAAAGGCTAGGCTGAGAGACTTACATACATATATGTAGATTAGGGAGGATTATTAGGAATGAACCTACTGTTAAGTGTCGAGTTAGTGATAACGGGCATAAGTAATCAGTCTAATAATCACATCAACTAACCCCGCTTATCTAGTTATCTGTTACCACCAAGTGACTGTTTACAATTGAGGAGCGTCGGAACAAAAACCGCCATGTCTTAATTAAGACATTATTTTTTTTTTTTTTTTCTGTTGCAAAATGTTTAATTATACACCCTTCAGGAAAGAAATCAATTAAAAAACAGTTACATCCATCTTAAAAAAAAATATCAAAATACTGTGGTCAAATCAAAACCGGCAAATAAATTTTTAAATTCAACATGTTCTTGTTGTTGGATTAAAAACCGATAATTCTTATTAAGTTTTACACAACTCAACAATGGTCGGTTCAAATTCAATTCAGTTCAATACCGACATATCCATTTTGGTTTCGTCAAAAACCGATATATCCAAATGATCGCGTCAAAAACCGATATATCCATACTTGTCCGCCAAGTATCTCCCAAAATTAAGTATCTACCCTCCGTCAAGTTTCACACATCAATCGATGTCACTTTAACTGCAAATTGACATGCTATAATTTTCCACTTTTGTAACATTAAAAAACTTACAAGCTTTTTTTTAATTTGTGAAAAATATGGTAAATTCGATATATCGGTTTTCGTTCCGACGCTCCTTAATTCATATTTCAATGGCAAGTTGAAGGTACAAACGAAGCACATGACATAATGTAGTCCCGACCTACGCTTTGTTTGTTTAGCATTTAGATAAACAGAACTCAACGAATTTGGTTTTCCGACAAGTTATTTAGGCACTAAGAGAGCCTTCACCTTTTGACCGCCACGGACGGCTATAGCCGACAAACGAAAACGTGCCAAACACGCCACCGACGTCTACAGCCGTCAAGAAAACGACATTTTTTAAGTAAAAAATAAATATTTTCTAATTTAGTATATTTATTTTGTACTTAAAAAAATGTCGTTTTCTTGACGGCTGTAGACGTCGGTGGCGTGTTTGGCACGTTTTCGTTTGTCGGCTATAGCCGTCCGTGGCGGTCAAAAGGTTAATGGAATTCGGGGTCATACTGATGACTGACTGCCGATTTGCACTTCTGGATGAAGTTCGTTGAACTATGGTTCTTGAACGGCCTTATACGACATTTTCATACGCGTGTCGATGACGCGTTTACTGCCTTGAAAAAGCAACGCTAAGTGCGTTTGCAGCGGTTACATGCCCGACGACGACGGCGCGTACAAAAAATGCCGTGTGTAGAGGCCCTTACGCTCGGTCCTTTCCTTAGCCCATATTCCATTGGCATTCGAAAACCTGTGTGAATGACTAACCATACTATATTTTATGTCAATTACCGTTCTACAGACTCTAACGAGTTCAGATCTGTAGAACGGTACATAGTGTTGAGTTGTTACAAAGTTGAGTAATTACAAAGTCACTTCGTTCAATGAACGAATGGTCAGAATTAAATCCACCACACAATACTATAATACTAATGAAAGCGTATTAAAAAAAAAAAATATATATTTTTATTCCTGCGCTAGAGTTACCTTTTAAATATAAAACAGTTATATTACATGCTCGATGTACGGCCCACTGTTTATAAAATACTTCTTGAAATTGTGTTCGTTCTTTAAAAACTCAAAGTTCTCTATGGTCGCGTTAGATACGTGCCAGGCTACTATAAGTTTACACGAGCCATCTTTCTCAATGCAGTATTCAAGTGGCAAAGTAGCCGCCGCAGAACTTTTATGAGGATAGAAACTGTATTCAGACAATATTCTTAAACTGCATTCTAGGTTATTATCCACGAGACTCCTGACGACCCCTGAAAAAGAATGGAGATTTATAAACATTCTGATAGTGAAGGGGAGTGTCCCGATAGGACCGGCAAAGAACCAGGATACCTATCCTAGAGCACGGAAAGCCCTAAATTGGAACTGTGTGTAAAGAGCTTAGCATAAGCGGCATAATCAGCCTATAATTTTCCCACTGCTGGGAAACAGGCCTCCTCTCGGTGTGACGGAGTAGGCAGTAATCCACCACGCGGGCCCAGTGCGGGTTGGCAGATGGCACATGTCTTCGAATTTTTGGTTCTAGGACATGCCGGATTCCTCAAGATATTTTCCTTTTCCCTTAAGTTCCCTTCAAAATGGTTGAGCTAAATGGTGCTGATCCCTACGTCATGTTCGTGAACGGGCGCCGCCAGTAGGGACTGGTCATCTCTTAGATGCCGCGGCTTATTTTTATTTTAATCTAAGTATTTTCATTTCTGAATTGTTTTTTTTTGTTTTTATCTTTTTTAATACGGACGCTTTTAACATGCGCGTCTTTCTACATCGTTCTCACATGTATAATTTCAACTTGAATGATGTAACCAAAATTTTGTAACAATTTTTATGATTTAAAAGAGTGTCCGTGGAGTGTCTTGCCCGTTCTTCTCCACAGGTATCTACTTCGCTTTGGAATGGGCAATTAGCTTCATCTTTCTGACTGACCGACCCCTTGACAATTCAAAAGTGCCTGTAATTGGTTTACTTGAAATAAATGCTTTGAGTTTACCGTTTTGAAAGCAGTGGTTATGAAATAATTTACACAAAGTAAAACGACTGTCTGGGTTCGAACCTACGACCTACAACTCGTGAGTCGCTGCTGTTACCTCTGGGCTACCACTGTTCTAAAGCCTCAAAGCCTTCTTTTAAAAATAGTAACTGATTAGTCTACTAGCTTCTTGTTCGTACACACGGCGACCGTTTAGTCTACATTTGACAGATTCTACTTATGACATCATAGTCTACATATGACAGATTCTACATAAGACAGATTCTATATTTGACGGATTCTACATTTGACAGATTTTGAAAAAAGTGAGACAAGCAAAGAACATTATGGCATCAAAATTAATACTATTATATAGTATTCATTATATTTATTGATAAGCATAATTTGATTTTATAACTAGTATTAAAAGTTTGTATTATACAGCGTGTAACGGAAGGGGGGGTATCAACCCTGAAGGAGGTGAATGTGCTCATGAAACTCAATAACTTTCCCCAAAGAACATAGGTCGAAATATGAAAAAAAAATTTGGCCCTCCCTTACAAAACTGACTACCAGCTGATTGATTTACTATGGGAGGGCCAAATTTTTTTTTAGTCTCACTTTTTTCAAAATCTGTCAAATGTAGAATCTGCCAAATATAGAATCTGTCATATGTAGAATCTGTCATATGTAGACTATGATGTCAAAAGTAGAATCTGTCAAATGTAGACTAAACCACGGCGACATATCAAGCTATACATTTTCAGTTTTAGCTGACCTCGCATTGTATAGGCTTTTCGTACAATGAGAAGTCAGATTAAACTGTAAATGTATATCTTGATTATGTTGCCGTGCGTACCTTGGATGAATGCTTTAAAATGACGACTTATAAACAACAAAAACGCGCCCAAAAAATCTTAAAAATATCTAAAAACCACTACATTCAGAAAAACTTTGTTATGAATCTATGAGAGCACCTGTTGAAAAGGTTCTACCAAACGCTTTGCTGATTATTGCAACAACTTGTTGTTGATCCTGCAAGTACAATCAGATACTTGTCTAGAGATTTAGTGATAGATCAAATGAGATAGGCTTTCAGATACGGGAGTCGAGACTAGAAGTCGGGGCGAGATTCACAGACCGTTACTTTACTAACTAAATTAGAAAGGGACCTTCGAATAAAGCTGTAAATCACTTTTTGACGGTTAAGCTTTTTAGAAAAGACACCAAAAACACCAATATTTCGCCAGACTCTAGTGTTGGAAGAACCACTTCTTCCAAAACTCTCTGCACAACAAACTTCCTACCAACATCTCTCTTTCTGCCTGTTTAGTTATTGAAGGTGTCTTATTAAATTCATTTAATCAAGCTATTATCTTTGCAAAGTATTATTTTTCCGATATTTTGTTAGCTGGCCTTGAGCATAGTCTAAATTTAGGAATTGTACATTGAAGCGAACAGGTTTTTATCTTGTTTTATGTTATGTGCCGATATTATAAATAAATATTATTGTGAACGAGTTGCATAAAGGTATGATTCTGAAGGCGACAGCAGACCACAGACAGCAGCGGCAATGACGTCCAACCGCAATGAATGAATGACCACACTGGCGGCGACACTGGGTATTTCTATGAAATAGCCAGTAAAAAAACAAAAAAATCAAAACAAATCAAAACTCAAAACCATGAAACAAGCCATGAACTAGCCATGAAATTCAAAACTGTCATTAGTCTGTAAGCTTTCTTTAAAATTAAATAAATCACTACATAGTATAAAACAAAGTCGCTTCCCTGTCTGTCTGTCCCTATATATGCTTAGATCTTTAAAACTACGCAACGGATTTTGATGCAGTTTTTTTTAATAGATAGAGTGATTCAAGAGGAAGGTTTATATGTATAATAAATGTATAATATAGTAGAGAAACACTGATAATTTTAGAGGTTTCTAATGTGATGTCGTAAATAAACACATTTTTTTGCGCTTACATTGTAAACGCTGGCTGAACCCGTCGAGATAGATCAAAATAATGTACTACAGTATTGTACACCTTAAAAAGGTCTACAAAAAAGTCCGCGATGGTATATGTCTATCTCTTAGGGATAACCCACAATAACCATTTTTTATCCTATACTTTTTACGAGAAATAATGGCTCTAAAATTATCAGTGTTTCTCCATTGCACCCGTGCGAAGCCGGGGCGGGTCGCTAGTTAATAATAAAACGCTTCCGTAGGTGGCGACGGTGCCACCAGCTGCTGCAGCGACTGCAGACGGCATCGGGGATAACATTAGTGTTGTGAGTCGCTATCACTAACAGAGCGACAAAAAGTATTTTTCAAATGTGTTTCATGAAACTAGAAAGTTCCACTGTCATCGTAGATGTGACTTCGTGTTTGGAGTCAAAACTATAGCAGCACTGTTGCCTGTTTATTATCAACCGCAACGTCCACCGCTGCAGTCTGCGATCTGCCATCCGCGGTCTGCCGTCGCGTTCTGAATTGTACTTAATTTTATCATCGTAAAATAAAATAATCATTACAACAAATAAAATCGATTTAACATTCATGGTTAGATACCTAGGTGTTAAGTTGCACCGTGCACCTCATAAAAACTATTGAATGAAGCTCGTCTGTTGTTTAATCTAAAAAGTAAAACCTGGAACGCCTTAAGTTCGTATACCTATCAGTATTAGAGAATTTTTTAAAAAAATATTGATATGCTCCTATAAAATCATCCCCAACCAGCCAGGCCAGAAATTTCAGTTCTACAGGTTTATGACAAAAAATAAGTGCTGTCCTATTCTGGAAATCAGCTAGGTCCTTGAATATCAACTAGACTCACCATCCTTGCACGTATCGTTGATGATTTGTTTCGTGACGCTCATGTAGCGCTCCAGAGTGGTGTTGAAGGTTGGCTTCAGACAGAGGTACTCGTCTTCAGTATATTCTGACGCCCGAGCTGATGGAACTACGTCGTATTTGATGACAGAGTTGAACACACACGGGTCTTGAACGGTAATTACCTGTTATTTGTAAAGAAAATTAGTACAGCGCTGTATCGGTAAAAATGCCGTCTTTATATTGGCATATCGTATCTTACTATAGAAAATGCATCTGAAAATACATCTGCTAGTGTAATTAACGTTCGACACGCTAAGATGAGAAGACCGATAATTGCTCAATCACGATAATACGAGTATTTGCACAAATCCTTATCTTGAATCATATCTTCTTAGTTTGTAACGTTTCAGAAATGGTATAAGAATATTTGGGAAAAAGAACACAGATAACTACTTATCCTTGACACGTCTATGATTCTATCGAATAATTACAGGTCAATAGACAAACAAAACAAACTCTTTGCAAATTGCAATCAATGTATGTAAGTATAACGCAAGACATTGCTTTGCGGTATACAATCTTCTACAGTGTTTTTTAACTGAGACTGGTATCGGAAAACCCTAAACCATACGAGCCACAGTAGCACATTATTTTCCTGTTGCTTGAAAGCTAGCTTAATTCCAGTTGCAAAATATTCCGTAATGTATTGGATGTGACCGAAGTGGCCAATCACCAGAAGGCCTGGAATATACCCCTGAGACACTCCATTGTTTTATAGAGGAATATATTATAAAGATGTCACCTTGAAACTTAAAATCTAGTTAGATACGAAGACACGAACTCGAGTAACGAAGATATATTTCTGCAGTTTGTCTGATAGTTTGAAAAGCAGTAGTCTTCTCTGATCAACACCGTCAAAAACCTTGGATAAATAATCTCAAATTATCCAAGCAATACAAAACAACATTATGTAATCTACCTAATATCATTTATCATTCACTTGTCGTAAAAAAAACTGCTAGTCATCTTGACTCGAGCCTAATATTGTTGAAGCGTTGATTGCTAATATGCGTAAATTATGTATTTCGTATATATGAATTTGAAAGATCTTGTTTTTACTTAGAAAATCTTTTTGTCTGTCCACGAAGCATTTTACTATACTTGCCTATGTAGAAAATTTCATAATGGTCATGTAGGTAACTGAATGCAATAGAACGACAGCACGCAATATGCAAGTTTGTATAATATAGCACAATGAATGTGTAGGTACATTTTTAGAATGAGTAAATTGCATAACTCTATTTTACAAAAATAAATTCATAATGTGTCGTGCCAATCCCCAGACTGAAATTATTCCGCAAGACCGCTACAATTTTCTTCTTCAAGACCGCTACGATTTTGAGCCGCCAACATTTCTTTAGTGTATTTTTCCATGCATCGTTCAAAATCAACGTTGATTTTTCGTATGAAACTCTTGAATTTTGTTATCCCCAACCGAATTCCTTTATCATTATAAATCGGTTTAGGTTTCTGGCCCTGAATCTTGCATCTTTGCATTAATCATGCTTCTCACAATTTAAAAGTATTCGACGTACGGATATTTTATATTTATTAGGTTAAGTTACCTACTGAAAATGCCTCAGATAAAGTATGTAGATTGACATCATGAGTTCAAGTTCAAGACTGCATTTTTCAAACAGTGCTCATTGTCAGCTGAACTTTTGTTAATTTGTTGTGTCTTGAGTTTCAAGGTTGTAGAAACCGGCTTGTGGTTCCTTTGCATAAGACTCGAGTGACGTACAGTGTATTTTAATGATACATAGTTCACCTAATCATAAAACGATTGGTCAAAAACATGTTTAGGTGTCCACGGACACTGTCAGTTGTTTAGATAGTAATACACTAGCTGATAATAGGCCAAATATTGATTTTGCGCTGTTTCATATCTCGTTAAAAAAATTTTAGTTCGTGGCACTGTGACATGTTAGTTCAAACGACGAGTTCAAACCACTTTAAATACCTACTAGTAACCTGTGTATTTATGAGGAAATTCATAAACAAATTCAGATTTTGTATCCCCCTTAAACCCACGTGATGTACGGTACATCTGCGTCACATGGACGATACGGCTCTCATTAATGACGGATCAGCACCCTAATTGCGTAACACACTATTATTCTCAATTTTAATCATTTTGAAGCATATTGCTAATCCATTGCTCCATATGTTCGAAAAATGTGTCTGCTCAACAACATAAATAACGCAATGTATGTTGTTGAACTGTCAAAATGAAACCCATTGCTACTGATAGTGTGTTACGCAATTACCCTGCTGAGTAATCAATGAACTGCATAGCTATTCACAAACACCCGACAGGCTATCGTATCGAAATTGATACATTTCGAAAACCCGATTTACCTTGCCCCCCCACAGCTGTCGGAAGAATAGCGGTCGTCTATTTGATTTAGGGCTGATTATTCCATCGGCAGATAAATTTTATTCGAGGAATAAAACTGACGTTTGACAGTTTTTGAAGTGAAAACTTCTTTAGCATCATTGTGATTTGAAACTCAATGAAACGAAAAAGCGACAGTAAAAAGAGATAAATACATACATCTATAGGATTCAACGTGCGAGAGAATGAGATAGAAGGCATTAAACAGTGTTTCTTATATTTGTGATCTCCTCTTTGTACGCTGTCCGTACCCTCTCCTATCTTCATACGTTCGGGAATATTCGTAAGTCTTCGTAGATTGTCGGTACTGCTCTGGGCGCCTTCCAGCAGAAACTAATACGCTGACAGTGGTGGTACGTGCTAAGCACAACGCTTGGGTCCGAGCGTTGTACGTGTCTTAGTACGTGTGTGCGGGCCTGCGTATTACGAAGCTTGGGTAAAAGCATCATAACAACCGTGGTGTACCTACACGTGTATCGTTTACATAAATATTTCTTTATTGAAGGTGTCACTTCTATCGCGTGTGAACTGCACACATGTTTATTTTTTTGTATGAAATAACTCTAGAGGACTCCTACGATAACATTGATTGATGTTCGATACGGTGCGGAAGCGTATCGAGTGGTTGTGAATAGCTATGCTGGTTATCTTCTTATTTACCTCTCTCCCGATGCATCTTGGTTCCGAGAACAGTCCATTGAAGAGGTTAGTCGAGGATGTTTGACTGGTGACAGGGAACTGTATCATGCCGTTGCAGAGTGTCCAGCGACCGTCGCGGATGATGTACGATCGAGGCACCTGGCTCATTGTAGATACTGTCAATGTCGATACTCCTAGCCTGTGAACATATTTACATTGTCTGAAGTCCAAAGGGCATTGGAAGGAAACGTCCCTACTCTCCAACAAGATTATAACTTCAATTAGCCTTATCATGACTTAATAACCCGAACGATCCGATTTCCATTTTTGTATTATACTAAAACGCACCACATTTTATAACAGAACTTCTAAGTGTACACGGAGAGAAAATTCTTATAAAAATTACTGGGCTCGTCACTGTAAAGTGAGTGCAAGTGACATCTACAGAAAATTTTCTGAATGAGATTGGGAAAAATTCACTATTAGTCCAATAAATTTTACTGTACAGCATAAGGATTTTTACTGTGCTAGCATGGTAATTTTTCCATTACCACTAAAATGCACTCATATTATGAGACAGCACAGTAATTTTTCTAAGATTTTTCTCTCCGTGTAGAACTAGTGTAACGATTCGAGTTCCAATTCTCATTATATGGATCGGTAGGCATTTGTCATAAATGTGACTAATTGAACTGCCGGTCGATTCTGTAAAAATCTCACCGTGAAATAACAAGTGAAGTGAGCACTTAATAGTGTTAATCCCTAGCGAATGACAGCTCACTCCACGGTCACTTCACCCAAGCTTTCACGGTGAGATGGTTACAGAATCGCACGGCAGGTCGTTGAACTGGTTGTAATAATTAATTATAACTTATTCTGACAACATGCATAATAAACTACATCTGACGTCAAACTGAAAGTAATCCTCTTAATAAAATTCTGCAGCTGGCTATCAGATTGCAATTTATAATTGTGTTTATGTTGATGACATTCTCATAATTTTTGAGACAGTAATGGAATTAGATTGCTGTAAATACTGGTTTCATGAAGAAATTAATTCAGGAAGATGGTTAAAATCACTGTGTTGTATGTTATACGAAGCGTATATAAATGGTTCGCTATATGGGCGACACGATATTTAAAATTTGGTAATTACGTATGACTATGAGTTCAATTATTCAGATCAAGATCATAACCATCCATTCACCAAAGTATTAAAAATGTCATACCAACTCATATACATATTATCATCATTAAATACGGACTTGCAGTGCGTTAGTATTCTTGCCTCTTGGTGCATCTCAAAATGCACTTTAAAGTGGCTTATTGTCCTTATAAAAGTTATTGTCAATTGTGAAGGAAGGTCAGTCGTAATACCAACTGTAGAAGGTGACTAGTGGATTTTTCAGGATGTTATTTATGTGTATAGGTACCAATTTTCCTTATTCAGCCGATGTTTCTAACACGCTTTTATTAGCTTGATTTGTAACTAACTAACTAAAACAAACAATGTGATAAAATCTTAGAAGTCAACATTTTTAACCGCCGACAAAAACAGAGGGGTGTTATAAGTTTAACGTGTGTACCTGTGTGTCTGTCTGCGCCATCGTAGCTCCTAAACGGCTGCACCGATTTTGACCTAGTCACCTACCTAGGACGCCAAACAGAGGAGTCTTATACCCAGCAATAATAAATGTAAGCTATTGTAAAAAGGATCGCTGCTTTTAACTTCCAATTTTCACTAGCCGTCCCCCTTGGACGCCTGGATCAAAATAATTCCTACAATTTTAATTAAAGGGCCAATATATATTTAGTTTTTAGAGGTTTTTTTGAGTCGAGAGTTTTTAATTGTTTTGACTCACTTCTAGTTGTCGTATAGAAATGAAACTTTGTATGTATATGTAGTTCGGAAGACAAATTAAAATTTAGTATCATGGAGCTGATCTGGCGATGGAGCCAGGATAGTGAAAATCTGCACTCTAATTGTAAACCCCTCGAGTTTGCTAGTAGCCCCCTAATCGTCATAACTTCGTGGACTTAATACTTATTAACTTAATGAAGAATATGCTAGACTAGGAAAATCTGGACTGTTTTTTGAATTAATTGTAAGTGCGCTCTTCGCTTTTTGAATTCAATTTCAATATTTTATAATTTTTTGTGCGTGATAAAAGCCCGTTTGTTTTTAAACTACATAATTATTCGTGGTTTTGAACTTTGCACCAAATAAGTTTATTCACGTTACGAGAAACATATTTTTTATAAAACAAAAAGGAATTATTAAAATTAATATAATTAAAAAAAAATATCATTATAGTTTAATAACTGGTCTTCATGTACACAGTAAAGGCAATTTTACTCCCAAACTAGGTGAGCCATTACTAGATTTGTATAGGTATATCTATCATTGTACAATTCGCATTTCGGTAACATGCGTTAGTGGCTCATATTGTATTATTTCAACTAAATTATTTTTAGGTTCAGGGTTAGTTCCTCTGCTATTGGCCTAGTTATTAGGTTGGTCAGATAAATAAATTGCGAATCAAAACATGCAGCGATTTAGGAATAGTTTCAAGTTACCTGCCGTTCGTGATGGCTTCCTTCAACATGGTCTCACGCGCGACCAAATCGCGGATTTGAACTTTCAGTGTTTCAGCTAACACCTTGGCAGTACGCATCGTCTGGTCCAACTTGATCTTCAGATTAACAACTGATAACTGGTTGGAGATTTTCGACTCTGGTCTCGTCTTTTTACTGTCCTCTTCGTCTTGACTCACTTGAACCATCATTGAATCTCCATCGAATCTTCTTTGTGCTACTCCTCTGATGAAACGGCCAACACATGTCATTGATTAATTATTATTATTATTATCTACGCTTAATATGATCATATTTCCGAATTTTGTACAAAGCTCAAGTGGCTTGCCATACACCGCCGGAATTCTCATATCTTATTTCAGCTCTACATTATTCTGTTCAATCCAATAACCCCCTCTTATCTTGAAGAACGTTTCAAGTTCCCTCATGACACACATAACAGATATCTAAGGTCATCGGAAAACTTGAGACTGGAGACGGCAATGCATTTCATCAGGTTCTATGATCAATCTTTTATTGTTCAAGCAGCACGGTTATGGAATGCCTTATCCGTGTCGATAAGGCGTGCCCAATATTTGTCTATTTTTAATAAGTATATGTTTTATGTATGTATTAATAAGCATATGTTTTATGTGTGTATGTATTTATTGTACGTGTAAATGGTACACCACAGACTACCTGTAGTATTGTCTCTCCTCTCTCTAAACACGTTCAAAGGTTGTCTTTAAAAGATCGCTTTTAGCGAGAAGACCGCCCATTGTGTCACGTCTTGTTAATATTTCAATATTTATATCTGTAATATTTATGGTGTACATAATAAAGAGTATTTCTTTTCTATTTTTGTTTAAATAAAATTAATGGTTACAGAATTTTAAACCGAGATTTACATAAGTAACCTGTTTTATCTCCAGTATGTGTGTCCTACAAGGAGAGAACATTCTTAGAAAAATTACTGTGCTCGTCACTGTAAAGTGAGTGAGATTGGGAAAAATTCACTATTTGTCCAATAAATTTTACTGTACTGCATAAGATTTTTTACTGTGCTAGCATGGTAATTTTTCCATTACCACTCAAATACACTCAGATTATGAGACAGCACAGTAATTTTCTAAAATTTTTCTCTCCGTGTACCGCTAATTCACGGTGATTTAGCAGAATTATATTTATTACAACTAAGAACGCTGATGTTACTGGATATTAGTTTATTATGCTTAACTTAAGCATAATATTTAATGTCTTAATGCACAGTGTTTTATTTTAATATTAAACTATTTAACACTATCATCATTTACATAATAGGTACAACTACAATGATAATGTTACTTACAACTGATCTTCAATTGGGCTCATCCACTCTGAAACCTGTGAGAATATTTATAAAGGTTAGAATCAGATAGTAGTACCTACCTATAAGAGAACGTTAAAATTATAAGACTATTAATACAGATGCCTAGCTGGCATTGAATAGTTTAGAGAATTACTAATTTTAAATATCGATCGAATGCGACGAAAACATTTGGATTTTACAGTTTGATCATTTTATTGTCAATGATGATAACGAGTTACTTTACGTTTGAAATATCTTCTTTTGGCAAGTCCACAAATGGCCAAAATTTATAATATGCCTACTCTACTATATAGGGTGACTGGTAATTATTGACCGATACTTAAACACATGATTCTACTCATGACAACAAACAACTCTTACTCAGGGCTCGGAAACCGGTTGAAATTCTTAACCGGTTACGGTCATTGACCCCAAACCGAAATCGATTTAGGTTAAGGTTTGCACTTTACCGGTTTTTACCGGTTTTTGTGGGAAACCGGTTTTTCATGAATTTTGGTTTTGAAAGTGAAAATTAACCGGTTAAACACCCCCCGCCCCCTAACTAAGCAAGTCGCAACATGAATCTACCCGCACCATTTAAGTTCTCCGGTTGTATTTGACGTCCTCAGATCAAACATTTTTTTTCCTAATATTTTCTGGGGTACTAAATGTACTAATGTCACTATAACTTGTTGGAAGTGTTAAAAAAGTAGACGAAAAATATTTACAACTTACGGAATTAACCGGTTAATTTGGGTGTCAAAACCGTTTGTGCTTCTGTAACCGGTAACCTTTGTCATTTGGGTTACATATGAACAGTTCACTTGTTTAACCGGTTAATGAGGGAACGATATATTTACCGGTATTTCATCGAAATTAACCGCTCTTTTTAAACCGGTTCAGAGCCCTGCTCTTACTATCGGACCAAATCCAAAATCGCGAAAAAAAAATCAGCTGTTCCCTACATTTATGTTCGTACGAGTAGTAAAAATGTAGGGAACAGCTGATTTTTTTTTCGCGATTGCTATTTATACCCTCACCATAAAAGATACTCATACTTACTAGAAAGAACTAGAGCTTTCTTGAATTCGCTTTAATTTAAATACGAGAAAATTCGAGAAAATTCGAGAAAAATAAAATATGGCAAGAACTTATCAGACAACCTAATACTATACCAATTACTATGAGGAGGCCAACAACTATATGGTTTCCCCTACTCGTATAATTGTTGTATTCTTACCCAGTCGGAGCTGCTAATACGCGACGTTAGTAAAAACATAAACAACTGTACGAAAATAAATTCCATGTCAAATCGTTGCTTTGTGTGGCTTTGCTCTGAGAGTAGACATCAAAATGCATATTGTTCCTGGCAATGTTTAGAAATTCACTGATAAGTGCCCACCAATCATGATTGTTCACAACCATTGTTAAATTCTGAATTGCGTTTTTGAAAAAAAAAAAAAAAAATTGTACAGGTGGGATATACATATTTCATTCATAACCAAATCATATTCAATATGCTGGTAATACATATTTTTTACTATCTACAGTTATGGATTAAATGTGGAGCAGCTAAAAAGGCATAAGTAGTGAAATTCTACTTCAAATATAGGTTAGTTGTCCCGCAAGGCCCTCCCTGAGGGACTCCTTTCGTTGATTTTATATTAGCACTAGCTGCGCCCCGCGGTTTCACCCACATACGTCTCGATCCCGTCGTAATATTGGGATAAAAAGTATTCTATGTGTTAATCGTAGTTATAAACTATCTGTGTGCCAAATTTCATCAAAATTGGTCTAGCAGTTTGAGCGTGAAGAAGTAACAAACATACACACACTCACAAACTTTCTCCTTTTATAATATTAGTGTGATTCGACACGTTGATGGTGTCAGTTTTAAGCAATCAAACAAGTTTAAAGGGATATTTTTCTGTTCGGTTATAAACTATCTGTGTGCCAAATTTCATCAAAATTGGTCCAGCCGTTTGAGCGTGAAGAAGTAACAAACATACACACACAAACTTTCTCCTTTTATAATCTTAGTGTGATTCGACACGTTGATGGTGTCAGTTTTAAGCAATCAAACAAGTTTAAAGGGATATTTTTCTGTTCGGTTATAAACTATCTGTGTGCCAAATTTCATCAAAATTGGTCCAGCCGTTTGAGCGTGAAGAAGTAACAAACATACACACACAAACTTTCTTCTTTATATTAGTGTGATTCGACACGTTGATGGTGTCAGTTTTAAGCAATCAAACAAGTTTAAAGGGATATTTTTCTGTTCCTTTCTACTTTTTTATCGCTTTCTTGCGTTTCCTGATGTTTTGTGTTTTGTATAGCCGCACTTCGCGGTATAGCACTGTCTTATTTTTAGATGTGGAGAAATCGATTGTCCGCCGTCAGCTGTTATGCCTAGTATTGTATGTATGAGATACTTTCTTTATAAGGAAAAATGTTTCGTACCAGCACCCTAATTGCGTAACACACTAGCACTCTCAATTTGAATCATTTTGAAGCATATTGCTAATCCATTGCTCTATATGTTCGAAAAATGTATCTGCTCAACAAGTAAATAACGCAATGAATGTTGTTGCACTGTCAAATTGAAACCCATTGCTACTGATAGTGTGTTACGCAATTACCCTGCTGGACCAGAATATGCCCAATGTGAATACCTACTTCCTACTTAAAATTAAATTCAACTTGCGTCCCAAATTAGTTTTGAGGGGTATTCTTCGAAGCGCACCAACTTTGAAATGCAAATGAAGCACACCAAAATTATTCCTCGAAACGCACCATTGTTTTGAGGAATACCTTTGGTGCAGTTTAAAGTTGGTGCGCTTCGAGGAATACCCCAGTTTTGATAGTGAAGTCGGGCAGGTTGTGTTTGCCCACGTAGTACAAAGATTTGAGAGAAGATTTTTTCGTGTTTCAATATTTTATGTGGGTGTCTAACAGCCTATAAAGTTCCCACTGCTGGGATACAGCCCTCCTCTCTTTTTGAGAGGGCCATAATCCACCACGTGGGCCCAGTGCGGGTTGGTAGATGTCACATGTCATCTCATGTTTTGAGAGCAGTGGTTTTTTTCTTTTTTAAGTTCTTAGTAATTCATTACAATCGAGCCTAATAGACTAATAAGCAATTTAACTCTAACTTAATATTTTACGAGATAGATTATGTTATAACTAAGAATATTGTCAATTTGCATGTTTACACAGTTTCATAGCACTTTCTTAGGGTGTGATAATTGATAAAACACTGTTCACGTGTTACATACGTATATCACCATTAGCACCGCACTATTATTCATTCACTGTATAAATGCTACACTAACTCGTTACACTAACTGGTTTAGTTCTATATAACCTACGCACTATGTCCGTGTTGTGTAGGAGCTGAATTGCCTCGACATTCACATGTCGGTGAAGTCTGTGTTCCTGGGTTTCAGCAAATTTTTCCAATCAAGCTTGAGCCTTATGCTTTACCTAGTGATAATGTTGAAGATATATTAAAGAAATTTGACAGACTGTAGGGGCTTGATGTGCTGGCGTCTGTACATAAATCTAATTAACTTAAATTAATATAAAAAGGAAGAGATGTGATATACTATTAAATGTAGCACACAATACTAGCGCCTCAAGAGAGTCCCGCTCTATCCCCTGGGGCGACTAGACGTTCCCTTTGAGTTGCTGTGTACTTACCTACTGATAATTCGGTGGTTTTACTCTAAATCCCAAGCCCCAAATAAATGATTCTAGTGAACATATATAAAATTCAAAATCCTGACTGACTGATATATCAATGCACAGTTTAAACCGCTGGTTGTAGAGACATGAAATATGGAGGGTGTGTTCTTTGTAAAATTCCACCCCTAAGAGGATGAATGAAACGGGCAGAGCTAGTTTTATTATGTATTGATAGGTAGGATTTCCTTCCGAGTAACCAATACATACTTTTATATTGTGTGTCGAGATCATATCTTTTCTTTTTGACGTGAGATTTCCAACGCAGTTTGGCGTCAAGAGTTATGCCAAGGTATTTGGCTGTATTAGCATAAGGCAATTGCATGCCGTTTATATAGATAGGGTGGTAATCGCAGTGTCTGTTAGTGAAGTCAATACGAATTGATTTTGACTCATTCAGTTTGATCTACCACTTTTGTGTGCAGTCATAAACTTTGTTCCCAGCTAGTTGAACTTTTTCTACTGATTCTTTGTGGTTTGATCCGGTAACCATAATAGTAGTGTCATCTGCAAAGGTCGCAATAGTGTTGTTTTCTAGCTCTGGTATGTCAAATGTGTATAGCAAGTAGAGGGATGGGCCTAACACACTTCCTTGTGACACTCCAGCTTTTATAGTTTTTATCTCAGAATTGCCTTATTCTAAACATTCTGTTACTTATATATGATTGTAGAATGCCTGCAAATTCTGGAGGTAGCATCTGTCTGAGTTTAAATACCAGAGCCTCATGCCAAACGTTATCAAAAGCTTGCGCGACATCTCAGATTACGGTGGCACAGACTTGCTTGTTTTCGAGTGTTCTTTCAATAATGTTAGTTATTCTGTGTACCTGGTCTATCGTAGTGTTTTTCTCTGAATCCAAATAGATGGTTTGATATTAGCTCCTTTTCTACTATTCTTGGTTTTAACCGTTTTGATAACAGTTTTTCAAATAGTTTTAATAATATTGGCAACAGTGAGACGGGTCTATATGATGATGTTTCATGGGGTGGATTCCCAGGCTTCGCAATAATAATGACTTCAGCAACCTTCCATGACTCAGGCACATATTTTAGCATAAATGCAGCATTGATAATTCTGGTCAGCTTTACTATGGCTTTCCGCGGCAGGTGTTTTAGTATTTCTCCTATTATGAGTTGTGTTGAATTTCTCTCAGAACTTCTTTAGTAGTTACAAGTTGAATTCAACTTTTGACTCTCAAGTATTTCTATCGAGCTCTCGATGGGTTGAAAAGTGTTTTCTAAGGCAAACCTAAACGCTTTTTGTTCATTGCTTATGGCCCGTTTTCCATCGCTGTTTCTGATGGGCGGAATTTGCATAGTCGGCCTTTTAAGTTTTCATGAAGCTTTCCAAAGAGAGAAATCCGTTGATTGGTCGTTGGTGAGCTGCACAAGGTACTCACCTTGTGCAGCTCACCAACGACCAATAAACGGACTTCTCTCTCTATTTTTTTTCAGACAGTCATCCTCAAATTGTAGAATTTTTCTTTTTATCCCGGGGGCATCTTGTTTGCTGCCACCGCTTTCTTTGCTTTAAACTCACAATTTCCTTGGGATAGATATGTTCCTTATATTTGCGTTCTAACTGTGGTGTATTGTTCTACGCACAATGTTGGATATTAACAACGTATTTGATCCTGATTTTGTAACGGAGTTTTTAGATCGATAATATTTATTATCTAGATCAAGGGCAAAACTGTCCCAATCTGTAGATTTATTAACCAGGGTTAAATGGCTTTCTCTTTTCCAGATTCGAAGGTTTATGTGCCTTGTTTTGCAGCTTGCATAGGAACACGCTTGAACAGGTTTTGCAGTTGTCTGAAAGCTTTCTTTCCGTGCCGGTTTGTCAGGATTTTTCTATGGAAGGAGATTGTTGGACAGTGGGTACAACAAGTTTCTTTATGATGTTTTTGTTTTTCAAGATTTGCATCTCCTTAGCTACTTCACACCCTCTATAGTTAGCAGGGTGGGGTAAGCCTCAGTGGACGCATTTTAGTTTCTCTTTAGGAGATTTAGTACAGTGAGCTGTAAGATGCTTGCCAGTCAGTACATTTGACACACCTTGACTCTTTTCTGCAGTATTTATGAGTATGTCCATATGCCTGGCATCTTTTACATTGAGGAATGAGTTTCGGATTTTCGAGAGGGTGTATTTCAATTTTACACCCTAAAATCTGCTTTATGCCATAGATTTTGTTGACATTTTCGTCATTGTTAAATGATAAGATGAACATATTGAGTAGTTCTTTGGTCTTCCAGTTCAACTTGTTGTCAACTTTTTCTATTTTCAAACCTTGCGATATTAAATCATCTTTGATTCGAGCTGGCTGGCAAGAAGAATGTATTTTTTAACCGACTTCAAAAAAAGGAGGAGGTTATCAATTCGACTGTATTTTTTTTGTTATTTTTTTTTTAATTTTTTTTTTTATATTTGTTACCTCATAATAACCGACTGGGTGAACCGATTTTCATGATTCTTTTTTTATTTGAAAGCTGGTGCTTCCCGTGTGGTCCCATTGTCACCATTTCATTATCTGATGATGGGATCTTGTAGAAATCTGGGGAACTCTTCAATAAATAACAGCAGATTTACCGCGATTGTTGCTATAGCATATCTAAGCATTGTTTACACAACATAATATCACGCCTGTACTCACTACAAAGGTTATAATTTTTTTTATTATAATAATAATTAATACCAGTAAAACAACCGCGATTGCTGCTATCGCATATGTATGCATTGTTTACGCAATCGCACAACATAACATCTCGTCTGTACCCTATAAACGCAGATGTAGCTTCCTGTCACTGATATTTACATAGCAAGTAGTGTTTATATGAATTTGATTGGGGTAGATATAACTAAAAAGTGAAAAATAAAAAATTTTATATAAAAAAAAAACCGACTTTCAAAAAAACACTACAAAGTGAAAAATAATTTTAATTTCGGAAGTCGGTGTCAAAAAACCAAAATGCGGAACCAACGACACCGACTTCCAAAATTAAAATTATTTTTCACTTTGTAGTGTTTTTTTGGAAGTCGGTTGTTTAATTTTTCACTACAACTGTTATTGATCGACTCTTATACTGCCGAGCTTATACAAGAGCTCAAAAGCGGTATCTCAAAAAAATTCGTGACTTTGATTTTTATGGCATCCAACGAGCTAAGCCAAATAGCGGTATCTTATTTAAAACATATAAACAAAAAACCTCAAAAAAGTTTTATCACAGTTTTACCTCAAAGCACTAAAAGAATATGAGGAAAACTTCAATTTTCTCAAAACCAGCTTTTCCTGAGATACCGCTTTTGCGTTTAGCACGGCAGTATAGAGCGATTGCTAGGTTTTTGCGAGAAAAGAATACCTTTTGCATTCATACGAGAACAAACAGGAGACCAGTGGTGATTAAATAATCAAATACATTACATAAAGCAACATGACCTGACTGGGTCAGACAGACAGGACAACCCACGACATACAACGCGTGTAAGTCGGGGCCGTTACTAGTGGGTCACTACTGTTCTCCTGTGTATGTTTAAACCAGATATTGCGGCGGGCCTTTTAATACACCCAAAAACGCGTTCGTACGACTTGCCTACCACCCCTATATTACGTCGGGCCCTTTAAAAAGCCACCTTTTCCTAGCTTTCATGGAAAAAATAGTGTCAGTAACATCTGGGTTAATGAAGAGTTTTGTTACAGCGGAAGCGTTCGTGGACGCGCTCCTGACAAAGGAGGCGGCAGAGCAGCCTTCCGACGAAATAAATCCAGATGCGCTCGTTATGGAACTGCCAGAATGGTTCGACGAGAAGAAATATAACAGGTAAGGAAATAATGAAGCTAGGTGCACGGTTCCAATTGGTCGTTTCCTATGAAAAGAGCCGGCAAGAAACTCGACGGTTACTCTTTTAAAAATGATTGGCTTTTACAATGTTTTCAAATTACAGTATTAACAAGTGGAGGGCGTGTAGGCCTGTCAACAAGTACTAACAAAATATAAAATGGTCTACAAATCTACAGTCTACAATGCCTAGGGCAAGGGGAAGAGTAGAGTCAGCGAAATAAAGTGGCTAATTAATTTGTGGGACAAATATTGCATTACCGGTATTTTCCTTAATCTTTTGTAAAGCTTGTCATAGGACCATGCTCTGGGCTCATAATATAATGTTTATTTGATCGGATGCTACATGCGACAATTACGACTAAAGAGAAGAATTGGGCAATCAGATGCAAAAAGAATTTCAAATCCGACTGGAAGCTCCAGAGATTAGCGCATTCAAACAAATTCTTTAGCTTCATTACTAGTATAGATAGATTATTTTCTGCCATATAGATACAGAACGATAGTCCGTGAATATTCGACTTGCGTCTTTTCCATACAGAGTTTAAATCATGCCTCCAAACTGGGAACCGGCCGTCGAACTCCCACGTAAGGAAGCTGTGTCAATAATTTCCCTATGTTCCAGGGGTCGAAGCTTCTACATGGACAACTGCTTCTCGTTGTCGTCATCGATGCTGATGGGTCTAGTGGCCGTGTTCTCGGTGCCGTCCATACTTCGCGTGTTGGTGGGATCCCGCCGCTCCACCTCCGTCTACACTGCCTACAAGCGGTACCTTTCCACGCTACTGCACACTGTCTCCTGGTTCGAGAACGAACTTAAGCCTGGGAGCATGTAAGTATGCTTTTGGATGTAATAACGCAAAGAAGCTAACATACTCGTATATGCATCTACTTAGTGTAACGGCTAGGGCTTTGCAGGTAGGCTGCGCAGGCCGTTAACGGGTAGGTTAGAAATATGAGAAACACTTAGGCAAAGTTCAAACATATAATTCTTTACAGTAGGTAGTACTCGTAGTAGGCTAGGTCACGGGTAAGGACACACTGATTCTTAGCACTAGCACGTGTAGGATAGGAAAGGTACCGTCCTTGGTTTCCGGGACACAGAGACCGGGGAGCAGGGCTTGTCAACATGGATACAGGAGGCCGATCAGGCCTTCGGCAGGCCTAGACAGCGGCGTAGCAGCAAGTCGCCGGTAGGGCGCGGATCGGCGTGCGTGCAGCGTACAGTTCAACTTCGCGTGCAGCGCGCAGTCACAGTTCGGTTTGGTGAGGTTGTAGAGAACCAGCTCTCTGGACGTAGAACCCTGGAAGGCGCGATAGGGTGCGCGTGTCACTAGGGTGCGATGTGTCCAGCCTCAACGGTGTAGAGAGCAGGATACGGGGAAGCTCAACACATCGCAGTGGTTTACAGGCAGAGAGTTTGCAAAGACATGCGTGTCACAGACAGATGCAGTATGAAATTATGTATGTGACACGCGAGCATAAAACATAAGATCAACAATATGACAACAAAACAATAACAACATAACAATAAAACAATATCCCTCAATTTTCATGATTGCACCTACTACTGTTTGTCTCTGCATCACCCAAAGGTTGACTGGTAGAAAATGCCTATGGCATTAAGTCCGCCTCTGATCATTTATGTGCTTGAAGTATTAAATAAATAAATAAATAATATTAGCAGCTGGCTTGCTATTATAGCTGGTAGTCTAGTCACACACTGTTTTCCGTCCTCATTATCTTCGTCTTCGTCATTATTCCGCCCATTTCCCTATCTACCTAAAAATTAACTGCTTATCATTCATTATATAATTATGATATTGACGTAAGTGCTGGACTGTTATTTTGATTAAAGATGCGATGCATTATTGTTAAAAGTCACGTGCCTGATGAAAATGTTTGATCATGTCTTAAATTTTTTATATTACCTTGACTTATCATACTTTTCGTCATTATGGAACTACCCATTCGCTCTATAAATCCCTTATTAACATACAATAAATCACTGCTTATTTTAGTTTTATGTGTATAACAGATCATGGAGGTCATTATACGCGGTGCGCAGTCGTCACTTGAGGGCAGGACTTGCGTCAAAGCTGAAAGGCACCGGGACCGTGTCACAGCGGGACCTGGCCCTCACACAGTTCGGCTTCGTCGGCTTCTCGATGCTCAAGCCTGAGAAGTTCGGCATCAGGCAGCTGCAGCCGGGCGACTGGGACGCCTACAACTATGTCTGGAGAGTCGTCGGGTACATGATCGGGATTGAAGACAGGTTCGTTTGATTTAAGCTCTCGTCGCAAGTTTGGCTATGTCATTTATGGTATATTTAGGATACGTACTTTAAAGTTCTGTTTTTATAAATGAGCGTAGGTACTCCTGACTGAATTTGGGCAATTGCGGCTAATCTCAGCGAAGACTACCTAAAGTTCAGAAAAATGCCAAATATCGCATTTTCAGAATGTTAAATCAATTCAAAGTTGGTATTTATTTAATGTTATGCTTAAAACACTTGTTATATACAAGGTGTAACTTAAATAACGCACAACCTCTTAAGGGGTCATTGTACTCATCATTATGAACAACTTTTAGTATGGGACCAAACCGGAAATCGCGAAAAAAAAAATCAGCTGTTCCCTACATTTTGACGAGTTATGCGAACATAAATGTAGGGAACAGCTGATTTTTTTTTTCGCGATTTCAGGTTTGGTCCCATAGTAAAAGTTGTTCGTAATGATGAGTACAATGACCCCTTAAGAGGTTGTGCGTTATTTAAGTTACACCTTGTATATAAATATGATTTTTGGCACTTTCAATCTCAAATAGCAGCCGGGGGGTTAATTGTAGACTTTCGCTGTAATAATAAAAAAAGGTTCAACATGTTATTTTCCACAAGAAAATAGTAATTACTTTTTTTACTCTGGCCGGCACTTTGACTTTCAGAAACTGGCGGTTCAAGCTTAGCTGTGTTGATTTCTTTATTTTATTTTATTATTCGTACTGGAATGGTATGTCAAAAATAAAAAATATAAAACCTGTTTTTACTAAAAACTCGTTCGACTCAATCAGTTAGCTAGTTTTGTAGATGTTATGTGATGTGCCTTTATAGAAAAATAGCATATCGCTGCTTAGAGTTGGTCCAAATTTTTACAGGTTGCTCTACCCATGAATATGAGCAACTTTCACTGTGGGACCAACTCTGAGATCACGAAAAAGAATCTGCTGTTTCATACATTTTGGTCAAGTACTTAGGTAGGTACTGAATTTTTGTATTTAACAGGTGTTTTTTTTTGTGATTTCAGAGTTGGTCCCATAGTAAAAGTTGTTCATATTCATGTGTAGAACATCCTGTAAAAATTTGGAGACTGTAAAAAAAACATCTAGTATATGCTCTTAGAGAAGCGCTGCCAGTTAGCTTGAGCGAAGTTGAACCTACACCTAAATGGAACCAGTTGGTTTGACAGCAGCGTGGACTGTACATGATATTGGCGGTGTGCTGTCATGGTGGAATTATGGAAAACAGCCAGTTTAAATTGCATGCAGGCAAGACTCGCATTAACAATGATTAGGACTTTTCTTCGTATCAATGGTTCAAGCAGGGGCTACTAATTGCTTTTTTTTTTAGCATGTACGTGTGTTTTAGCATGTACGTGTATTTTAGCATGTACGTGTTTTTTTCCTAAACTTGCACTTTAAAATACAAGTAGGTACTTATTTTGGTAATACGAATGTGTTTTTGATTCATCGTGTGCCTTGCCCCTTTCCTTACTTTTTGCCTTCATCACAGTAGGGTTTACCCCAAATAAATTTGTATACAGGGCCCGTTTAGGATTCGCTACACCACTGGGTTCAAGTAATATCTTAGCTCAATTAACATACAACACAATTTCAGGTACAATATCTGCCGCGAAACCTTCGAAGAAACCCGCGAGGTGTGCCAGCTGATCCAAGATCGTGTATACACGCCCTGCCTCGAGAACGTTCCAGAACACTTCGAGCACATGGCGCGCGTCATGCTGGACGGCATGTGGTCCGTCAACCCGACCGTGGAGACGGACGGCTTCCTGTACTGGTGCCGCGTGCTGGCTGACGTGCCCGGCTACATCTACAGCGAGAACGACAGGCTACAGCTGCAGATTAAGCTAAAGAAGCATTTGAAAGGAAAATCGCTTGATACAGGTGAGATTTTATAATAGATTTGAAAGTAATTTTAAAAATTTTGGTTGGTCAAAAAGACCTAAGAAGTAAGAACCAAAGTAACAGGTATTCACATGTCTCCTTTTGTGCGACAGGCGTGGAATCGACAGAGCTCATGTGTAAACCGGCCGTCGACGGCCTCCCCAAGACCGCCCCTCGCCTACTCTACTACAAAGACTATGACACCCTGGACAGCTCGCCCTTCTACAAACCACTCAACTTCAAAGCCAAGTACAAGATCTTCCTCTACAACCTCTACATGACTCTCTACTCCTCCTATTTAGGACGGCTTTATTTCAACCTCAACTTCAGGTTCAGTGTACTCCTCATGAGGTACTTCCCGTACTTGGCGTTCATCAGATTCGGTATTAAAGAGTCTCTTGTTAACATCTTCGAGGAGGACCCGACGGACGACACTAAACCTAAGCTTAACGCAGAGTACAACAAGCCGCAGCAGCCCGAGCCATTTTACAAAGCTGCGCTCAGTTTAGTTTGGTAGTACGTGACTTTTATCTACCTTCTGACTTGGTAAACAGTGATTATCGTTAGGATATTATTATGTTCTGCGCATACAATCGGCAGCAGTGCGATTCTGTAACCATCTCACCGTGAAAACTTTGGTGAAGTGAGCTGTCAGTGTCATCCCACCTGATACTAGGGATTGACCAAGAATACATTTACAATCATAAACAAGATTTTAATAATAATTTTTATGCTAATTTAATATTTAATTTGTTTTAATCTAGGAAAAAAAACTAGTCCTTAAGGACTAGTCCAGGAAAAAAAAAAACAAAATTGATATTCTGACTAAGTTTCTGTTTTGCTATTTATTTAATTTTAAAGACCCACAAAATAGTAATGTTTTGACAACTAAAATAATAGCTTTGAAATTACATAAAATTATCAATAAAATTAGCATAAAAAAGATATTATCAAAATCTCGATTATGAATGTAAATGTTTGCTTAGTCAATCCCTAGCATCAGTAGGATGACACTGACAGCTCACTCCACGCAAGTTTTCACAGAGATATTTTTACAGAATCGACGTGCTGTTGTTCATTTACGACGCGATAAGTGGATGAAAACCTCATTGTTTCAACGTTATGATTTTTGACTTGGAACATATGCAAATGTGAAATGAACATATTGTAGTCGCGTATTAGTATTTATTTTAAGTACTATTGGGTCATTCCCTAGATTGTTATATACAAATATTGCGATATAATGACGGTGTTGGGTCATAGCTGATTTAGTTTTATTATTCTTGGATGACTATGTAATAATTAGTATGTATTGAATAACTACCTCTACACAGGCGCAATAGAGGTAGTCTTTCATGAGAACATTTGAAATTATGACTTGCTAGTACTAGCAAAACGATTATAATAATATATCTTTAATGAGATATCTTGTATGTTAGATAATGAAATCATTATTAATTTATTTAGCACAACTGATTGCATTATCGTAATTAATGTGCATAAAATTAGCGCGATTCCAAGTTTAATTGGTTGTATTTAATTGTGCAGGGTTACATTATTGTAAACTTTTATGAGATTGACATAAACGTAGATCATTGTGTAGTGTAAATAATAATAAGGTAATAATAATTCATGAAATCATGTTGGTATGTATTCTATGACCTGTTCCATATTAAGATATACAGTAATCCCCCCTATAACGCGGTACCCTTATAACACGTTTTCATATTACGCGATTTCATTCCCCCATATAACGCGGGGATTTCCCACATACATTCTGTACTGTGAAATTTAAATATTCGATTTAAACCCCCTGCAGCGAGAAAAGTTAAATGGGATGAATTATTTATACGTAAAGCGTTATACGAGGTCGTAAAAACGCGTTATAAGGGAATACGCCTATAACGCGTTTTCCTATAACGCGGAACCAATTTACCGCGTCATAGGGGGGATTACTGTGTTCCGTACTTTTCTGGATGAACTCTACCATTGAATTTGACATGATGATATTTAATATTTATTTTGTAAATACAATGTAGTTATTGTAAAAGCTATGCGAAGTAAGTAATGCTAAGTACTACTTTTAAAACATTAACTGTTGTATGCATAGGCATTGGTTTAAAATGTATGCAGGTAATCATGTGTCTGTAAAATGTATGCAGGTAATCATGTGTCTGTAAAATGTATGCAGGTAATCATGTGTCTGTAAAATCTGGGGGCACGGTACTGGATTATACCAGATAAACAAAATTCTTGGGATATCATGTCAATAGTGGACTTATTAAATATATAAAGTTTCAATTGTATAGCTCTTATATTTTAGATTTTATTGATATCTAAAAAAACCCGATTTCGTCACTGTCTCACTCACTCATGATCATCAAAATTCTTAGGATACCTACTTCCTGAAGTCCTAGAAACCTGAAATTTGATATCTAAGCTACTAGTACAAAACTAACAAAAAAAATCTAAAACTTGGAACTTTTACCCCCCCCCCCCCCCATCTCTTAAACTAGAGGATGGAAGTTTGTATCAAACTTCCGCAAATGATGCTAGAGGTCTGAAAATTTATATAGGGACTCCTTGTAATAAATAATAAAATACATATCTCAGGATTTTGTGTAAATCACCCCCACCCTTTAACTTGGGGGATGGAAGTTTGTATGGGTTTCCCCATACAAACTTAATTTCATGCTAGAGATCTGAAAGTTATACAAGTACACAGATTCCTTATTACAAATTAAAGAATACATGTTTCAGGTTTTAAAAAAAATCACCCCTCAACCCATTAAATTAGGGCATAAATGTGTATATGGGGCTTTCGTCAGGTTTCAGAATATTACTACATTCCATTCATCACATTCATTCGGTTTTCCACGTTCATTCATTACTCTACAAGCCCTAACTTCACAAAACTACACCCTAGTCAAAATATGTGGCTTGGCCGTTTCGCTACCGTCACATGGGCGTAGGGTGAAAAGTTTATTCATTGTTTATTACTTTTCTGTTATACAATAGTTCTTGTAGTAACGAAACGGCCAAACCTCATATTTTGACTAAGGTGTATAGTTTAGTGAGTGAAGTTAAGGCTTGTAGAGTTAGGGCATGTAGAGTTAGAAGCTTGGCTCTACATGAGATCTGATAACTTTTTGACAGTGCGAGCCATACGGTCTTGTCTTGGCAACATTTTACATGAAAATGTTTTTGGTGGGTATTATTTACCCGAACAATTTGTAATGCATTTTATTTATTTGAGTTTGAAATACATTGATCATATTTTTTCATGTTTAAATGTTAAACTGACGTGAGAGGTGAATGCTGTGACGCTATGTAATAGCTCAACTGTCACTATTGAGACACAATTACTTTTTCTATTGTTACCTATCTCTAGGAGATTT
>OX451404.1:5922736-6058751 GCA_949629135.1 Eremobia ochroleuca | reverse complement strand
TGGACATTATTGCCATTGGTGAAAGGAAAACATAATGAGGAAACCTGGACTTATACATTAATTTTCAAAAACAAATGCCTTAAATTTTTTCCTTGCCTATAAAAATAGGAAAAGGTTGTTCGTTTAATATGTGCCTGGCATGTTAATGTAATGGCGTGGATTGTAAAAAAGCTTACCTAAGTCACAAATAGACTTAGGTAAGCTTTTGGACGTGTAAAAGAAAATTACTGTTCAAATTGCACACTTAACAAGAGCGTCTATCAATTCAAGCCCTTTTAGATAATTTTTGCGAATTGTCTCATTTCCTTGACGGTTTTAGGTCTTGATACCGTTAGCTAACAGCCAGCAAAGCACTTCTCGAGGAAGGTTGTAGTTTGTAGTCAATGTGATATGTCCCAGAGGCTAAATGTTAGTCGTTCGACTCTACGACGTATTAAACTTTATCTTTTTTTCATTTCTTTTTTATTGTATTTGATAAATGCAAGTAAACGTGACAAGTTTTTAGCATCAGTAACAAAAGTCAACCGTGCTCATGTTCCCATAAACTTAATTCGAGTCATTTGGGCTATGATGGCACCAAATAGCCCGTATTCGTCTCCAAACACCTTAATAAAGCTATACATGCGGAAGCTCTGAAAATTGTGCGTGAAAAGAGCTATAAATATGTTTGAGTCCGCGATGGCCACGTATTAGTCCGTCAGAAAGATGGAGCACGCGTTGTACAGATTAAGAGCCTGCACGCTGCCTCTTTAATGTGAGTACCCAAAAACCGAGGAGCGGAAGCCCCTGAGTAAATCTTAAAATTCACTGTCTACTACCAGAATCTCCCAGGAATGAGAACAAAATTGATTGATATCAACATTGCGGTTAATGTCAATCAATATGACATGATTGTGGTGACCGAGACATGGTTCAATGATAACATCAATGATGAGCTATTTAACGCTCTATAATATTTACAGGTAAACATGGAGTTCCTATTGCTGCGTCTAAATAATAATAATAATTCTTTAATTCAGATAACTAAGATCCAATGTGTTAGTAATTACACCAATCGTCTTTTTTTTTCAGTTCAATGCGAAGTGATTGAAAAAACAAAAATAATAATAATAATATTCCACAACTTTCACACAACGCCATCTAGTCCCAAACTAAGCAGAGCTTGTGCTATGAGTACTAGACAACTGATAAACATACATATATATTTCTAAATACATACATATTATAGATAAATTACAAAAATTGATCATAATTTTTAAACCATAAAAAAATTCACCGACATTCTCAGGGTTAAAAAGTTTGTAAATGACCTTGTCCACGCCCCAATTCGATTTGATCCATACTTCCAGGGACAACCTGTATATTTGCATCACTTACCTTATGCTTTTTTACTTTAAGCTAATGAAATTAAGCGATGTATTTACAAGCCGTAAAAACCGCGTGAAGCAGGGACAAGTAGTAATTTAGCCATATTTGAAACGACACAAACACAACTGTGCTTTATTTCATAGGGCAGTATACTCACGCAGGCAAGGGCGTATCTCCTCCATCGAGGCGGAAGGGCGTGCCTTCGATCTCTCCCCAGGTCATGAGCGGCGACTGGTCGGGCCCCTCGCCCGGGCGCGGCGACGGCGTGGCTACCAGCGGGTACACGTCGCCTGGTTTCTCGCTGGATATGCTCACGCCATCCACACCTATCTTGCCGGATACACTAGCATCCTGAGAAATGGAGGCTATTAGTATTCATAGAGAATATACAGGATTAGTTTTTAAGACCAGCCAAATTTAAGGGTGTGGTACAGACCATCAAACTGAACAACTTTCTTCATGGGACCAATATCGTAACCGCGAAAAATTTATCAACTATCCCATAGAAAACTTCAATACCTACTCGACCTAAACGTATGGGACGGTTAAAATTTTATTCGCGATGACGATGTTGGTCCCATGGACAAAATTGTCCAATTTGTTGGTCTGTACCACACCCTTAAATTTGGCTGGTCTTTGAAAAGTAACCCAGTAGATATTCCTGTAATACCGGTTTTACCTACAACATACACCACTCTCTATTAAGTGGTAATTTGACTTTGTACTGTGTTTGTGACTATGAGAGAACAATAAAGAATATTATTATAGAATACAATGTGTAAAAGGAAGGTTAACAAAACCGAGTCATTGTTGATGTTGTTCCGTCATTGTGATAATTATTTGTACTGGACCATTCATACCTAGAAACCTTCAATTTTTTTTTGACGTAATATATACACGTAAATTTTTTGTCAATATTTTTAAACTAGTTGGCGTCCGCATTTCTTAGAAGAATTGCCGAAATGAACTCAGAGGCCATTTTATCATTTAAAGTCCAAACATTATATTATTAAGATATTATGTAAGTCTACCATGGAGGTACATGTCTGGAAGGAGCTTTTGAAGAAAGCGCCATTGCTCTACAATATAAATGTACCAGATAAAAATGGGTCCATTAAAAATGTACTTGTATATTACCTGACTCCTAGCAATGGCGCTGATGGCTTCCTTGTTCTTGACGTGGTCGAAGGGCTCGGTTTTGAGGCGCGTGTTGTGGTGCACGAGCTCGGGCTTCGGCGGCGCGTGCTGTGATGCCGCCCCGTCTGGTACGTACATTATGTAGTTCTTCGCCGTGTAGCGCCATGTGTCCAACTTTAATTAATATTAATAATTAAATTTTTGTAAGTAACACAGCCTCAGGCAGCTGTACCACCGCCAGCGATTAACGAGATGCGAGTAAAGTTACCAAATAAAAATGAGTTGGCGAGCAACGAGCAGCGAGTGTGCGACGGCGACGACCGATTACTCGCTGGTATTTAATGTATCAAGCGAGTCTCTCAGCGAGTATTCTGCCCGCCAACCGAGCGTCGCTGAGCGATTTTATTCATGTCGCTGCGAAAAACTAGTGGAGAGAGTTCTTGCCGGTGATTGTCGCTGAGAAGAGATTGCGACTAGATTTTGTACGTTTCTATTTACAGGAATTAGCGTTCTCTAAAAATGTCGTCACCGTGATAACTCGGGTGAAGTGAGCTTAAAGTGAGCAGTCATTAGTGTCAATCTCTAGCATCTGGTGGAATAACAGCTCACTTCACCTAACTTCTCACGATGAGATTCTAACAAAATCGACCGGCTGGTGTACGTTTCTTGATCGAGAAAATAGTCAATCGATAGCTAGCCGCTTCCTCTTCGGCGGAGGGACAGGTGCCGTATCCACTAATCTGCATTCGCAATTTATTTGCCAAATATGTAAACAAATATGAGTTTATGGAAAAATAACTTTAAATCCTACACAATAAAGTTCAGTTTACGCTAAAACTTGGAACATTTTTATAACTTATTCAATAGTGCTAGTCACTCTGAAATCAACTTAATGTTGATTTAAATAAAGTTGATATTTGTTTAACTTGAAATAAGTATGAATAGAATTAATTTGAAACAAGTATGAATAGAATTAATTTAGATGTAGCTATTTAATAACATACAGTGTAACCTTAATATAACGAGCCTCAATATAACGAATTCCTCGATTGAACGAATTTTTCAAAATCCCCTAGAACTAACCTTTTTTTTTGTTCTCGGGGTGAAAAATCCTCATGGATGTCAGACTCTTACTTACTAAAAACCAACCTAACCTAACCTCTATACAAAAAACGTTGATATGATATCAACGAATATTTTTTAATTCCCTTGAGTTTCGTTATATCGAGGTTGCACTGTATTATGGAAGTCCCCATTACGCGTCCTGATAGAGCTATATGGAGTGAAGTCTAGCTAACACCACGGCTGCAATGCACCTTATAGTACACACACATTTCGCCATTAAATCCTTGTTTTCAATTAACGTTATTTTCCCTTAAACAAATATCAACTTTACCCAAGTGTAAATTAAGTTGATTTGAGAATGACTAGTCCTATTAAGGTCTTGTAAAACACATATTATATGAGAAATAAATAATTTAACTTTCAGAAAATATTGAATTTACTGTAAAAGACAAAAATACCGATGGCCGTTGGGGTACACATGTTCTTGAGTGGAGACCGCGAATCAGTAAACGTAAGGTGGGACGCCCTCAGGCTAGGTGGAGCGGCGATCTTCGCAGGATGGCTGGTAGCAGCTGGATGAGAGTTGCCAAAAATCGAGTTGAATGGCGTGCAATAGGAGAGGCCTATGTCCAGCAGTGGACTGCTGTAGGCTAATGATGACGATGAGACAAAAATAAAGTTTAAGGCTAAAGAAATTTTTCCGACATAAATTGGAAACTAAGTATTGTGAACGCAGTTTAGACTGTTACCTCATGAGGCCTCTCAGTCTGGTCCGCTTGTTGTTCGATAGAGGGCAGCGCGAGCGCCGCGTCCGCGATGGCCCTTGACGTCACTTCCGATTGTAACTGTGTTGCCAGCTTCGCGGCGCGCTTCTTGTTCTCGAGTGCGATGACGCGGTCATAGCTCGCGTTGTCTTCACTTGTGTGAGTAGATAGGTATGCATCTGTAAAGGATGAATAGAATGTCTCGTTTTGACCGGTTTCCACAGTTTCACTTTAAGATTCTTTTTTTCTGAAGACCTCATGTCTTGTAAAAAAATTATTAAATACCGCGTGAAGGATATTAACACTTCGGATTGGTATTGTCGATTCTGCAACCTTGTCAGTTAAACGATCTGGTCTGATTCTCATTATTACATTGGCAACTTGGCACAGTTACGAAATTGAAGAACAAAAAGCATATTAACAAAAAATCTTTCCCGAAAGAGGATGTTACAAATGCAACATAATTATACTTTATGTATGTAGGAGTAATTTCTAAGTATTTCTATGCAGGTGTGTAGTAATTCCTGAGTAGGGCATTTAAATCATACCTAAAGAAAGATTGTCTGTGGTATCTTTAGACCTGTCTGATATGATAGATTCTGTATCTGAGTCAGGCCGGTCACTTCTTATTGTGGGTGCTGCTGGAGAGAATGGTCTGTCCAGGTGAGGCGTGTCAAATGTGGCTGGGGAGTTATCTGAAAAGTGAAAATTAACATGTTTTTCAATCTTTGAAAACATACAATAGCATTCCCTGTAATGTGCATGCATGCATATTTTAATTATATATTTTTTATTTATTTTTATTGCAAGATAAATACAAATTGCATGACAGCTAATCCACATTTTACATATTCTCAGAAGAATATTTATTAGAAAAAAAAAAATATTTAAAAATATTTGCAACACACTTTTAACACTAGATTGCCCAAGGAAGTCATTTTGACTTCTTTTTAATTTCAATTAGAAAAACAATTATGTATATAATGGCACAATTTCTGAGAATTTTGTGACTTTTTGTACAACATAATTATAAATGTGTTTATTAGTAATTGTAGTTACCTCCTTCCTCCTTCATTTCCATTATACAATGTGTAACGTTAAATGCGCAAAACCTCAGACACCCCAACTGATTTTTAATTCAATTGACCTATTTCAGAGAGAAAATAAGTCATTAAAAAAATTGTAAAGGTTTTATGTGCTGTTATAGTTTTACTGGCCATTCTGATCGTTTCTTGCGTCTGCGACGACGCTTTATCGAGGGAGGAGCCGTCACCGGGCCGCTGCGCCGCGCTGACATTGGGTTGCTTGACCTATTAATTAATAGACACGGCAACGTTTTTAATGAAGATTTTTTGAAAAATGTGACCTATATTAAAAAGTGGTACAGTTAATACTGCTCGTTATTCTGATCAAACTATTTTCAGGTTTTGCGCATTTAACATTACACATTGTATACAACGTGTAACGTTAAATGCGCAAAACCTGAAAATAGTTTGATCAGAATAACGAACAGAATTAATTGAACCACTTTTTAATATAAGTCACATTTTTCAAAAAATGTTCATTTTAAACGTTGCCGTGTCTATTTATTAATAGGTCAAGCAAGCTAATGACGTCAGCGCGGCGCAGAGGCCCGATGACGACTCCTCCCTCGATAAAGCGTCGTCGCAGACGCAAGAAACGATCAGAATGGCCAGTAAAACTAAAACAGCACATAAAACCTTTACAATTATTTTAATGACTTATTTTCTCTCTGAAATAAGTCAATTGAATTAAAAATCAGTTGGGGTGTCTGAGGTCTTGCGCATTTAACGTTACACATTGTATATGTGTGTTATACTTATATTTCCCAAAAGCAGTCATTTTGACTGCAATTGGGCTATGTATAGGTACATATTACTTAGTTTCAGTCTTTCTATTGTTAACTATATGACTCATAATTATTTAATTAATAGAGTACTCACAAGGTTCTGTTGGTGGTCTCTGCCCACTGTATTTTCTGGTCAGTTCTCTGAGTCGGGCATAATCTTTGTTCTCTGTTGCCTCCAAAAATTCATTTTGTGCTTTTAGTTTTTCCAAATCGGGAAAAAAATCTCTCTGTATAATTTTTGCAATGCCCTAAAAACAATTGAAATGTTTTAGTTTTATGATCAAATAAATAAAATGAACAAAAAATATTAGGTATGAATTGGAGAGTGGTACCGTTTTAAGGGATTATTAACAAATTGTTACATGAGAAATATGAGAATAAACTACAGATGGAAGCAGTCTACAGGCAGTTATTACAACATTGAACAATCTGCCTCTTCATCTCACTCTAAGCTTTGGTAGGCCCTACCTCAGTATGCCACGATTTATATAAATGCACTATTACCAATGGAAATGCAACAAATGAATATTGTTAGTAAAAATTCAGAATGTTGAATAACTTTTCTTTTAATAATGGTCAACTTATTGATAAGTTAGGCAGGTCCACTATCATGACCACGCCGACTATCGTGACCACCAAAATCTTAGTTTAGTATTTAAATAAAATTAGGCAGCTAAATAGATATATTACATTAGTTGTACTTTCAGCTAACTTTATTACAGATTATCTACCTCGACATAAACATCTTCGTCCAAAACTTGAGCTTTCTTTTTCTCTCTTCGTTTAGGGATTTTTGGAACCTTGAATATTGCACTCTCGTGTCTCAACAATTTCATGTTTTCCAACGCTGCAGCCCCAGGTTTGGCTGCATTATTTTCTCCCGACATGATGTAAACTGATGAATTATAAACCAACAATAGTTTAAAACAAATAAGCTTTACATTTAGTAGGACTTTCAATTATGAGAACGTTTTTGGACTTAAATCTAAAATTACAAATTAATCGCATTGTGAAAAGTGAAAGAAAATGACAAAAGACAATAAGACAACAAAACATTTCAAAAATGCAATCTGTCACTGTCACTGTCAAGCACAGCTGTCAAGGTCTATTCTAGTTTTAAAGTATGCTAGGCAATGACGATGCCTATCATTCTGCCAAGGTCTAAAGTAAATTGGAAAAGCAAGTGTGCATTGTAGTAAATTAAGAAATAAATAAGTTGGACGATAAAAATCATCGATGGTGTTGTGGGATGGGTTAGTTACTGATCTGAATCACTTGAACATTTTCGAATGGCATGACATGAATGACATTTTGCTTTGGATTCGTGGGAGTGCCAACGGCATACTGAAGGTGATCGGGGATAGGCTGGACGGCGTTTTCCTGGAGTATTGGACCCGTATGCACAGCTACGGGTCTGATACTGCAGGAAAATACATGAATTTAATTGTATTGTATTGTAGGTTTTATTTTGTTTGTTTTTAATTAGAAGTAAGTACTAACATAGTTACGTAAGTTGTAACACTAACAAAATATGGAGCAAGTTTCCGAAATAAACGTTTTATTATTATTGTTATTTTGACGTTGGTCAAAGGGAGTTGCCACATGATAATTATTCAATGGACAGGGAATCATCATCATTTTTCGCCATTAAAGGAAAAGGATAGGCTTTTACTTTAGTGGGTATAGAAACTGCCACTTGCTCACTCCAGATGTTACTACTATCCAAAATCTAAGAATTTGACAACTAGCTGGTTACAAGCGCCTTATTTTACGCATAATCCATCTCTATAAAACTATACAGGGTGAAATTGAAAACATGCGACAAATCGAAATGGGAGATTGTACTTATCATTATGAACAACTTTTACCATGGGACGAAAGCTGAAATTGCGAAATAAAAATCAGCGGTTCCCTACATTTTGACGAGTTATGCGAACATAAATGTAGGGAACAGCTGATTTTTTTTTCGCTATTTCAGGTTTTATCTCACAGTAAAAGTTGTTCACAATGATGAGTACAATCTCTCATTTCGATTTGTCGATGTTTTCAATTTCAACCTGTATACTAATAATAAAGCTGAACAGAATGACATGAACATTTACTGTTTAAAGTCTTAATTATTTTAATTATTGTGAATGTGAGGACTATGTGGGTCATTGTTTCCGTTTTAATCATGGTCTGGCAGTTTGAGTGGTGTATGCGGTCTACACAAATGTCCTGTCCTTGGTATTGCTCGTCGAATCGTTGAGCTCCTTAAGTTCTGAGTTGAGCTGCACGGTTACTGACGAATGCGTGCACTGACTGCACAGGTCCACTCAGTGTGGTTCTTTCCTCAAAAGACCACTTCAGACACCAATCTACATGGTCCTCAAAGATTATATCCGGATTTTTATATACACATTGACATTGATGAATTTTATATAAACAATGACATGGATATTTACTTTGTAAAGTATCTTATTTTTATTATTATTACTGTGAGTGTGAAGACTATGTGGGTCATTTCTTTTTTTCGGTTTTCCTTCTCAGTTAGTTTTAATCATGATCTGGCAGTTTGAGTCATTTATGCGGCCTACCCAAATGTCCTTTCATTGGTATTGTTCGTCGAATCGTAAGGCTCCTCAAGTTCTGAGTTGAGCTGCACGATTTTTGACAAATGCGTGCACTGACTGGACAGGCCCGCTCAATCTGTGTGGTTCTTTACTCAAAAGACCATTTCAGACACCAATCTACATGGTCTTCACATGATCTGACCAAGATTATGTCTGGACTTTAAAAGAGACTGTGACCTCTGAGTTTGTTTCGGCCTTTCTTCTCAGAGTAGTCAGATAGGAAACGCCGACCTCATCTAGTTTAAAAAATATGATTGACATGTAAAAGTGTTTGTACAAACCTACTTACAGAAAATAAATCATTTATCATTTATTTATCATTTGTATGTTTGTTGGTTTGGACACGCTAATCTCTGGAACTATCAGTTGGATTTGAAAAATTATTTTTGCATCTGATAGCCCAACTCTTGGGGAAGCTATTTCACGGTACGATAAAACGTACGGTAAGAAAAAAACTCAGAACGAACGCTAAGCGAAAACGAAATAATACTGCGGGGAGGTCATGCGATGCGACGGGGTAGTCGGGTGAACAAAAAATTTCACCCGGACCAAGATAACAGCAGAACTAAAAAAATACGGCTTGGTCACATAATGCTAATGAGCACAGTGCCCTCGTCTTGCTATTTATGCTATTGCTTTTTAGGATCGGGGTCAGTAGGTTGACATTTGGTACAGCCCGATTCAAACTGAATGGCCGCTCTGAAGCACTCACCCCTCATCTCCGCTGCAAGGTGAATTTGTTACTGCGCAACGGCTCTCCTCATGTTCCGAGCTGCCATAAACTTTGAATCGGGCTGTAAGTAGGTAGGTATAACAATGGATGCGTTTTGGGAAATACAGAAATGGTTACAAAAATAAAACGAAGTACACTGTCGATATCGCTATGTTATAATTATAATTAATAATAATAATATATTTACTACCTATGATGCGCAACTAACTACTTAGCTTTATTTTTATTTTTCTTTAGGATATACTCTTTGATGTAGAAGTCTGAGAACAAAAATAAAATAAATATGTTGTGTGGCAGGAACAAGAAGGAGACCCATTTGGGGTATTCACACGAGGGCTCGAACAGAACGTGACCAAAGTGCAGGATCAGGATGACGAACTGCAGCTGAAAATATTATATAAGTAATCAGAAAAGCGTTCATAAGCACACAAGCTCCATTTCAGACTCTAACTTACACATCTAGACTCTTAAACTGTACGAGATGCAACGTATTTTTATTTTATTTTAACAGGGACACGCAAACTGTATGCAAAAATTCAGCACATAATTTGAGACCTCGTAACGTACCTCGACCTCGTAATATTTCGTCTTTAATAAAAAAAAAGTGGCTGTTTCATAGAAAAGTGAGTTGAGTGATTTCATAGAAAGTGAATGAGTGTCTGAATTGAGAGCACTGTTCATATGGCGATAACACATTTATTTTAAGTTTTAGAAATTTTTACAACTTTTTTTAGGTTTTTACTATTATTTACTAATTTTCCAAAATGTTTCACTTTGTTACAAAGACATTGAAAAATTGAGCCCTCAGTCCAGATGCACATTGCAATTCCTACGCGGTGAAAATATATGGAATAACTAATTTTTATTTTTAACCAAAGAAAATATTCAACGTTGCGCCACCCAGTATAATATACAACGTGTAACGTTAAATGCGCAAAACCTGAAAATAGTTTGATCAGAATAAAGAGCAGAATTAATTGAACCACTTTTTAATATAAAGTCACATTTTTCAAACAATCTTCATTAAAAACGTTGCCGTGTCTATTTATTAATAGGTCAAGCAAGCCAATGTCAGCGCGGCGCAGCGGTGACGACTCCTCCCTCGATAAAGCGTCCGTGTCGTCGCAGACGCAAGAAACGATCAGAATGGCCAGTAAAACTAAAACAGCACATAAAACCTTTACAATTTTTTAAAAGACTTATTTTCTCTCTGAAATAGGTCAATTGAATTAAAAATCAGTTGGGGTGTCTGAGGTTTTGCGCATTTAACGTTACACGTTGTATAGGTACAGTCAACCACACATCAGTAAGTTTTGACATTGACAGTGCCTTTATGTCGTAGCTGATTTTCATAGTGCAAGTGTGGTGTCGGTTGACTGTACATATAATGTTTCTGTCGGTAATATATTTTGTCGCCAACTAAGCGCAAGCGACGCAAAAAGTTTTGAACAAAACTCCAATATGAAGCAAATACTTACAATCTGCAGTTGTGTGATGTACTTCTTCCACCACTGGCGCACCCACTGCGGCCTCACGATGGAGACCAGGTAGTAGGAGTACATGACAGCGTGCACTATCGAGTTGATGAAGCCCAGCATTATGCCGTGACCTCCTGCGGAACAAAGAAGTGCGGTTTTATGGATTTGCGCTTGTGTGTTCCTGAAAAATACTGCAGACGGTATCAAGTGCAAAATCAAAATCAAAATATTTTATTTCACATAAAACCTACATGGGCACTTATGAAACGTCAGAAGTTAGGTGTACGGTTCCAATGGATAAGAGCCGGCAAGAAACTCCAAGGTTACTCTTTTAAAAATTATTGGCTTTTATAATGTTTTCGTATTACAATGTTATTAGGTATGGGGGTGTGTTAGGGCCATGCATGTGTTAACAACGTTGTCGGCCTTATTATTTGCGGTTAGGTCCATAGCAGTAGATATTGCTCAGCACTATGTTACCTACCAGTTCTTTTCCTGTGACGGTATTCATTTCAATTTCAGGGGGGACGAGTTTTGTAATTCTGGGACGCTCAAATGCGATTGGATTGAGGGATTCAATCGGAATAAGCCTTGCATATTGCTGTAGCCTATAAACCGTCGCCATTTTGTTAGTCGTCTCTAGTTTTTGATAGTCGTCAGAGAGCTCACGAAAGGAAAGAAAATTACTCTGGGTCACTGTCGCCGGATACGGTGGAGACGACATTTAACCCAATTTTACGTGAGTCGCTCTTCTACTGTTTAATAATTTCACCCCCTTGAAACGATGCTTTTAAAATCATAATTTTGCATAGTCACCGGATTATGAATTTCAATCAAATCCATACATGCCGGTCGATTCTATAAAAATCTCACTGTGAAATCATAAGTGAAGTGAGCACTTAATACTAAATAATACTTAGTGTTAATCCCTAGCGAATGACAGCTCACTCCGCGCTCACTTCACCCAAGCTTTCACGGTGAGATGGTTACCGAATTTCGAACGAACTACGCTGGAACGTTGACGTGAATCGCACGGTAGGACTAATAATATTTAGTAAGGATGTTTGTAAGAAGTCCTTCGGCGTTCGCGCGGTTTCCTTCGGCGCGGGCGCGTTAGGCCACTCGACCCATTTCGTGCACGCGATGCTAGCATTGCTGCAACTCTTGCGAAAGTAGGCACAATCAACATTGTTATGATTATGAATAACATTTAGTTTTAAGGTAAGTATCACGAGCTATGTATATTCTCAAATATTTTTGTTTAATAGTAAAAGTGTTACAATGGTCCTCATCATATTTTATTATGTGTGTTATGGGTACTTTTTATTTTTTTATTCTACTTAATTTGTATAGTTCTTTAGACTTTTCAGATTTACGATTCATGCAATAGGCCAAAACCCACCTATTATTAACCGACTTCAAAAAGGAGGAGGTTCTCAATTAGAATGTATTTTTTTTAACCAACTTTAAAAAGGAGGAGGAGATTCTCAATTCGACTGTTTTAGTTTTTGTGTATCGATTTCAAAAAATCTTTTTTTAATGGATAGGGTATGCCTCAGGGGTGGTGTAATATACAGGGTTACTTGTGACTCGATGTATATCCGTCAGGAGCTGATAAGGGGACCAAAATGCAACAAAATGAACCCCCCCATATGGATGGCTGAAATTCAATAGTTTTCGAGATATTGCGATATGCAGAGAGGCCGCATAAATCTGAGCATTGAGGTTGACCCTGATCATGAGGGCAGCACGTGACTATTATGCAACCATATTCTTCTTATCGTTCAAGCCGTTCTTCGCGAAACCAAAGCCGCTAAGCGGCCTCAAATGATTCAGGTGGGGTGCTAAGCACACTAGTGTTAGGTTGGAAGCACGGCATGCCAGTAGGTAACGATCAACACACCTGTTTCTAGTTGAACATACCTGGTACATATTTGGTGCCAACGAATCCAAGTAGACACATTCCTAAGTGATGGTATACATGTAGGAACGATACTTGATTGAACTTCTTCCGTAACACGAAGAATACCTGTTGGCATAAATTATAGCACCTTAATCAAGGATCATCGAACAAGTAATTTGCGAGTTTACCGGGGTGCTAAGCTGTTCCACCTCGCAGACGTCAAGGAGAAATAAACGGTTAGTGGCCAACCTTCAGTATATACCAAACCTGAAGAGGCACCAGAGGAAAAGAAGAATCAGCATGGATTCATTCAGACACATTTTCATAATTAAACGTAAGGACAGAGTTCGCTTGAAGGACATGATGTACACACACAACAAAAGACAAAGATACACACATGCAGTCCCACCCAAAGAGTTTCATCGTTTTGTGGCGTCAAACCAAGCCTATTCCTCCCCACCGTCGGCAACAGCGTGCAGCCCCAGCATATGATCCTAGGACTACCATATATGATTTGATTGTTGAGAAAGAATGAATTCGCACCGTGTCCATGAGGTCGATGACTTTGATCATGTAGTACATCCACACGCGGCTGACGACGACGCGCTCCAGTGGCGTGTCCTCGTAAATGATCTTCTGGCACCACAGGCTGTAGTAGCCCGACAGGTACAGCCTGGTCAGACACTGCAAACAGTACGAGAAGTGTCTTAGAACATACAATGACTAATTTAATAATATAATAAAACATTTATTTCAACCTACTCGTACAATGGCCCGTAGACCATATAAACTAACATATATGTATACAGCCGTGCGATTCTGTAACCATCTCACCGTGAAAGCTTGGGTGAAGTGAGCGTGGAGTGAGCTGTCATTCGCTAGGGATTAACACTATTAAGTGCTCACTTCACTTATGATTTCACGGTGAGATTTTTACAGAATCGACCTGCAGGAATTAAATTAACCAGCACCCTAATTGCGTAACACACTATTACTCTCATTTTGAGTCATTTTGAAGCATATTGCTAATCCATTGATCCATATATTCGAAAAGTGTGTCTGCTCAACAACGTAAATAACGCAATGAATGTTGTTGAACTGTCAAAATGAAGCCCATTGCTACTGATAGTGTATTACGCAATTACCCTGCTGAGCGCAAACTGTAACCATGAATCTATATCTATACATCTATACAAATATCAAAATAACTGCTTCTTACTAAATTCACAAGAAAGTAATTACGCTATACTTATTAAAAAATATTTGAAAATGCTTTTTTTGTTGTCTTTCTGTTTGTTCCTGCTAATCTCCGAAACGGCTGAACCGATTTTGACGGGGCGGCAGATAGCTGATGTTAAGCAGTAACATACAACGTGTAACGTTAAATGCGCAAAACCTCAGACACCCCAACTGATTTTTAATTCAATTGCTCTATTTTAGAGAGAAAATACCTAAGTAATTAAAAAAATTGTAAAGGTTTTATGTGCTGTTTTAGTTTTACTGGCCATTCTGATCGTTTCTTGCGTCTGCGACGACGCTTTATCGAGGGAGGAGTCGTCACCGGGCCGCTGCGCCGCGCTGACATTGGCTTGCTTGACCTATTAATAAATAGACACGGCAAAGTTTTTAATGAATATTTTTTGAAAAATGTGACCTATATTAAAAAGTGGTTCAATTAATTCTGCTCGTTATTCTGATCAAACTATTTCCAGGTTTTGCGCATTTAACGTTACACGTTGTATAAGCTTTTTGTCAACTAGCGGTTGGTCGACTCTTTACGTGATCAGAGGGCTGGCCTATTTCTTGGCCAAAGAATCAGTATCACTATACAACGTGGCAAAACTGCCAGCCTTTTGGGCACTGTTCCTGTTGACAGCAATGTTGACGATTTTTTTTAAAGCCTATGATTCTTTTGCTTCTTTTTTCATATACAAGTACAGACGCCAGCACATCAAGCTACTACAATCTGTCAGATTTCTTTAATAGATTTTCAACTTTATCGCTAAAACATAAGGTACAAAGTTGATTGGGAAAATCTGACAGTTTCGGGTAGCTTGATGTGCTGGCGTCTGTACATATTATTATCTTAAATCTGTTAGCATATATTATGTAAATATCTTAAGCAAATAAAATAAAATAAATTTTTTTAATAAAAACACTACAAAGTGAAAATTAACTTTAATTTCGGAAGTCGGTGTCTTTGGATCTGTACTTTAGTTTTTGGCCACCGACTTTCGAAATTAAAGATATTTTTCACTTTGTTGTTTTTTTTTTTTTTTGTTTAAATGTTTTTTATTTCTCACTTTTTAGTGGATCTGTTTATAATTTATCTAAGTTACAATAGCCTAATGTCAACTTGCTCATCGCCTTTTACAAAATATTGCTTTTCCCGATGCAGGGACGTTAATTGTTGAGGAGTTCTTCTGGTATTTCACCATCAGCTCCATTTCACCATTCGCATTGTGACGAGCATAAACTGCTTAGCAACCATATTAAAGTAATCGAATCGTAACCCGTGAAATGCTTATTATTGAGTAAATCCGGTGACCATCTGTAGTCTTCATCATCAGTTCCACTTCACCAAATAAGCACCATTTTGTGACAGCAAATGCACGAGTTACTATAAAACATACCCAAATCGCTATAGGTGTGCCTATAATATTTGAAGAGTTCCTTCGATTTCTCCAGGATTCCATCATCAGATCCTGACCTGATGACAATGGGACCACTTGTAACGTATACCCTTTCAAACAAAAAAATATTTTTTCAAATCGGTCTAGCCGTCTTCGAGTAATCGAGGAACATACCTAAAAAAAAACCGGCCATGTGCGTGACCGACCACGCACAATGAAGGGTTCCGTAGCTGGAATGAATTTATCCCAAGAACAAACTTAACAATGTAGTTGAAAATCATGTTCTCCCATACATTCCAACTGCAAAAGTAAGTTGGTACGCAAAATATTGAGTGATTTACCATGTTAGTTATTTTAATATCATGGACTTCTTATAGGTTTTCTCATAATCTATACATAGAAAACTAATTCCTGTATTTTTTTCAAAATTTTAGGTTCAGTAGTTTAGGAGATAAAGGGGGGGAATTGTCAATTTTCGTCTATTTTCTTGAATAACTTGGAAAGTATTTATTTTCAAACTAGAAAAAAAAAATATATTTGAGATCCTCACAACAAGCCCTTTCATTTGATATGTCACACGATGCAGTTTGCAATTTTTTTTTTTTAATTTTCGTTTGGGTCACAGAAATCGATATGTGTACCAAATCAACTTAATCGGTCCAGTAGATTCGGAGATAATTGACTCTGACGGACGGACAGACGGACACACGAGTGATCCTATAAGGGTTCCGTTTTTTTATTCGGACGTACGGAACCCTAAAAAGATTCTGACGAACTGAGAACCCCCTTTGAGGGGCTCGTGGCTAAATAATAACAGCCGCCCAGATCGATCGATCAGGTTAAGCTACGCTTGCCGTGGTTGGTCTGTGGATGGGTGACCTTTACATACCGAGACCCGTCCGTGACTCGGAAAGCACGTTAAGCCGTTAGTCTCGGCTGTCATTCGTAGATCTTTGACAGTCATTACAAGTAGTCAGAAGCCCGAAAGTCTGACAACCAGTCTTACCTAGGGGTATCGCATTACCCATTAACTGGGTTGTGGAGGTCAGATATGCAGTCGCTCCCTGTAAAGTACTGGTATTCAGCTGCGTCCGGTTAGACTGGAAGCCGACCCCAACATAGTTGGGAAAAGGCTAGGCAGATGATGAACTGAGAACCTCCTGCTTTTTTTTTTGAAGTCGGTCAAAAAATTAAAAAATAATTGTTCCATAGATTTTGACCGCGTAGATACTTTTCTATGAAACAACATTTTTTTTTTGATGACCGACAAAAAATTTCTTCGCTAGAATCATTAATTGGCACATTTAATTCATAAATCATATGCTGCCTTAATTTAATTGGTTACAGTTTGCGCACTGGTTAAATTTGTATCCTGTTTATGTATAAAACTAATATAATATTTATTTAAGGTGCAATTCCGACTATCAGCATCACTAGTAACAAGGTCTCACCTCAAAACTATATTTTAGGCTGCTCAGGGGGCGATTTTCAGACTAATTTGTATGAAAGATTTCAGATTGATGACTGCAATTTTTGGGAACAGCCGTGCGATTCTGTAACCATCTCACCGTGAAAGCTTGGGTGAAGTGAGCGTGGAGTGAGCTGTCATTCGCTCGGGATTAACACTATTAAGTGCTCACTTCACTTATGATTTCACGGTGAGATTTTTACAGAATCGACCGGCTGTTCTCAGTCCTTCGACCTAAAACTAGAATCGCTACCTTCTACTTGCTTGGATTTACTCTTCCTTTGTAATTTGCTAACAAATAATTGCAATACTTTTATTTGGAGAAGGATAGGCTTAGATTGTAACTGTTTTGTTACGTATGAGATCAAAGGAGGAACGCCAAAACATATTTCTTGAAACTTAACTCTCATAATGTTCACCGCAAGACCTACGCTAATTGCTTCTCCGCTCGTTAACGAAATGTCAATCAATTCTCACGCAGCATGTACAGCATTTATACATATTATACTTACTTTAAAGGTTATTATTATTATTATTGACTACTAGCAGATGCCTACAGCTACGCTCACGTGATTGTGTATTCTATTTTAATTCATTTTTTTTAAGACGTTGATGATGACCGTGAAGATATTATGTAAGATATTCAGTCTTCTGCAATGGATTAGTTTCAAGGTGAACGTTTACATTAACATTTGTGGTTTTTGAGTAAGTACCGCTTCCAGTCGAGCAGAAAGTAAAGTAACGACGGAACCTTATTCCACGGCCTTGGGTGCAAGCATTGGTGCGAGGAAAATTACAATTAAATGGTATTTGCAGGGTTATCATGAATAATCACGATTACCAGAAACATTGACATCTGACCATAAAAACAAGAAATAGAAAGAGAAACCGTATGACGTAATTGTTATATACATACATGTCGCACAAAGAAGTTTTTAGCCAACGAATCAGCATTGCCATATAACGTGGCAATGCAGCCAGCCTTTTGAGCACGATTCCTAATGACAGCGATACGGACGAATTTTTTGATGAACTTTGATTATTTCCCCTCCTTTTTATATACTTGTACCTACATATTATTTTTATTTTTTGTTTTTACATATCTCGGCACCATGGGGTCTCGGTCCTTTGGAAGGCTTACGAGGGGCCGAAGCGAACTTGCAGAGGCCTCTTAGGGAATTTTAATGAAATGCGGCACCAACCGACGATTATCCCTGTATGCGCTATGCAAGTGCACCCAAGGATAACCCCGGTTGGTGTAGAACTATTGCACGATATGGAAAAATAAAAAGTTGTACTATGGATTTGGGTGGTTAAAGTGGATTGGTTACCAAGAACTATGGAAGAACTATGGCACCTGCATGATCAATGTTTTATACATACACGGATAAAATGGCAGGGGGTGACTTGCACACTCAATAATGGGCCCCCGGAAACGGTCACTCGCTATAGTGACAAGGGGGCAACATGGCCTGAGGTGCTTAAGGAGTGGAGAGGTATTCCACGGCTTTCAGATCAATCCCAGAGCCCGGAAGATGGTGAAGATCCTTACGAGCACTTACTGGAATACTTCCTCCCCCAAGCACGATTGCTCTTGCGAATCTCCACTCAAGCCGGCCAATGAAGGCAAGAAAGAGGTGGGAGCTCTGTTCCTCATCATTGTTCACTCCAGCCGGCCAATAAAGACAAGCCAAAGGTGAGGAACTAGACTTCTCCCGGGAGTTAGGATCCGTGGGGTCGCTACTGCCCAACAGCTCGCCACATGCTGCCCTGCGGGTTTCTGTATCTCTCTTGGTCTGGCTCCTTACCCTAGACATGTTCCGGCAAAGTAAACTCTTCCAGCACAGACATAGAGTTCGGAGCGCGCAAGCCCCACCACGACGTCAACGTAGAGATACGGCGGCGGCAGTGGGGGTTATTATTATTATTATTTTAAGACTCTTTAGCTTTTAAATTATGCATATACCGTCAAAGTAATACTAAGCCTTTTCACACAAATATCTTCTTTAAATTAATTTTATCGTCTTTCATAACAAAACATGGGATGGTCGAATAAGAAAAGTGTTATTCGTGTAAATAAATGGTTTACAATTAACAAACTACATAATATAGTTAATTAACAATTTTACAACATAAACTATAAACATAGAAGAGTTGAAATCAGCAGTTTTGTAAAAAGCTATTATAAACCGACACGTGAATTAGTGTTATTGTACGTGTTTAATTTTTAAAGCATTTATATTTAAGTCATTTTCGTCATGTTATTATTTTGATTGTTAACAATTTTCTAACATAGGATTTTATTATTATTTAGTTTTTTTATCGTGACGACTCGCGGTTGATGTGGAGTTTTAAATACATATAAATAGTATAATATTTACATAATTTAAAAGCTAACAGTTTTAGAGCAAGCAAGTCAAGCATAGATAACAAATGTACAAGTATATCAAAAAAAGAGGGGAAGAATCATAGAGCATCAAAAAATTCGTCTGCCTCTTTGTAAGCCGGAAAAGTACAAATATAAACATAAATTAAAGCATGAAACAATTTGAACAATAAAATATGACGTAATGTAGGGAAAATTTAATCTGATCAGTAAGCTCCTAACTGCCCAGATCAAATATTTTTTTAAGAACATATTTTGAAAATGAAAAATAACCAAAAAGAAAGAGATGAAATCTATAAATTACCAACAAAAAAAGATACATACAATTTGGCATTTTCTCGTTTATGTCTTACATGAACACCTCTCCCGTGAAACACCTTACACCTAAACCTTCGAAAGGAGCTTTTGAAAGTATTTTGTGAATCATACTTTTTTGCTGATTTTGAGCTATGAACAATGGGTTCTGTTCATAGCTCAAAATCAGCATTGCATAAATATGTAAGCGGTCACGACCTTTACACCTGGAGGCTTTTATCTAATTTTGATTTATTATTTTTTTGATTGACAACGTATAGTTTTTATTGTATTTGTTGGTATATTGGCGTTTCCAGTTGACATATGGCAAATAATTTAAATTAGTGTTATATGTCTCGTAATGTTAATTACTTTGCATACCTTGTATTGTATTCAATCAAGTATTTTCTAACTGAACAGACAGCTGTGCTGCTGGGGAGTTTGTTGCGCCACTTCTTCTTCCCAGCGAAAGCACTAGGAAGTGGTGAAGGGCGGCCGTTTAGGGGGACTGTCTTTTGTAATTTTGACGTTCGAAAAGTGCTGATTCTCAGCCTAGTTTGAATAAATGACTTTTGATTTATGATAAAGCATATCAGTTAAATGACATGATACATTATGCAAATAAAACGAATGCCTGATTAATTACACATTAATTCATAAAAAAATATTTAGTAAATACCTCCTAGGGCCAGGGCCGATTTCTCCGAATTACGTGCATGCACGACGGGTGAGGCAGCCCTGCGTATCCTTTGCCTTGGCTCAATAACTTAATTGTCATTTCCTACGCTTTTCACGATTGCAATTATGTTTTCGTAATGTAACGGAATTTCGACGCAACTGCTCCGGTACGCTATTGACTGTATAACTAACGATTTAACTGTCTTTGTTTATGTTAAACTCAACTATATTTTGAGCAGTGGTGGATTTACCAGCAGGCTGAGTAGACCAGGGTGGCAGATTTTAGGGGCGATCAATTTGGGTACTGCCGGTCGATTCTGTAAAAATCTCACTGTTAAATCATAAGTGAAGTGAGCACTCAATAGTGTCTATCCCTACCATTAGGGAATGATAGAGCTCACTTCCCGCTCACTTCACCTAAGTTCTCACGGTGAGATTTTTACAGAATAGCACTGCTGTTTTTTTATGTCTCGCAGAAACAAGTCTACATGACTACGTCTTTCCGATGTTTTCCCATCTTTTCTTTCCTTGGACAGACGCCAGCACATCAAGCTACCCGAAACTGTCAAATTTTCCCAATTAACTTTGAACCTTATAGGTACCTAGGCGATGAAGTTAACAATATATTAAAGAAATTTGGTAGACTGTAGCTGTTGACTTAGCTTGATGTGCTGGCGTCTGTATGTACATTCAACGGTACCACAAACTTCTATATTCTATGGTAAAGCTCCCAGGTCGCAGCCCCCAACCAGTAGATAATTGATAAAACACCCGATGAACAAATGAGAATGATCACGAGTGATACTTTTAGGGTTGACACATTTTTCGTATACGAATTAGAAGAGAAAAAACCGGCCAAGTGCGAGTCGGATTCGCGCACGAAGGGTACCGTACCATCTATAAAAACTGCAAAAAAAACATGTTTGTTGCATGGGAGCCCCCTTAAATATTTATTTTATTCTATTTTTTAGTATTTGTTGTTATAGCGGCAACAGAAATACATGATCAGTGAAAATTTCAACTGTCTAACTATCACGGTTCATGTGACAGACGGACGGACGGACAGCGGAGTCTTAGTAATAGGGTCCCGTTTTACCCTTTGGGTCCCTAAAAACACCGTTTAACCTTTCGGAACCCTAAAAAGTCTTGTAATTTTAATTTCTGACCAAAACGAGTGAATTATTACCATAAACTTTTACGAAAAAAAATCCCTTTCCTTGGAAGAAATGTATTCTTATGATATAGAGACTGACTTAGTTCAAAAATGCATACATTTTCAAAACCACATTTCTTCGGAAAGAATTTTGATAAAACCAGTTTTTAATTCTGTAAATACTATATTTGTTATAGTCACAAATCATATTTCGATCAATACATGTACAGTCGCCCGCACATCAAGCTACTACAATCTGTCAAATTTCTTTAATAGATTTTCAACATTATCGCTAAAGCATAAGGTTCAAAATTAATTGGGAATATTTGACAGTTCTGGGTAGCTTGACGTGCTGGCGTCTGTACAACGTAATACTGTCCAGCAAGAAACGCAAAAAACGTAAGAAAATTTGAATGTCGTATGGCGCTCACATTGAACGCCGTGGTGGTCACCGGTGAGCACACTATACTTTCCATCTGGGCTGACGCCGATTCGCGATTTCGAAAAATTTTACACATTATATTTTACTGGCTCATACGGTTCAAAATAGTCTAAATAACTATTTATTATTACTATCCAAAAATTAACAAAATAATTGCTGTTGCTCACTGGTGAAGTGGTGACCACCATGGCGTTCAATGTGTTAAGTAGCAGACTGTCACTTACTTGTGCTGTGAGGTACGCGGACAATCCGATCTGTATTACATTGTATACGATGATGGCGTTCTTAAGATTGTACGGCGCACGCTTGGCCATGAACGCAGGGCCCCAAGCCCGGACGAATCTGTGGTACAGGTACATTATCAGTACGATGGGCACCGGGTTTGACACCAGCAGGAAACTGTTCGTCCGAGGATCTGGAAATGGAAGACAAATAAACAATCATTATTTCAGGGGCCTTTAGGTTCGTGACCATGCAGACAGCGCATGGCACCAGTAGGGACAATTTGGCACCAGTATGGAGAGTATGGCACCAGTAAGGACAGCATGACACCAGTAAGGACAGTATGGCACCTGTAAGGACAGTATGGCACTAGTAAGGACAGTATGGCACCAGTAAGGACAGTATGGCACCAGTAAGGACAGCATGACAACAGTAAGGACAGTATGGCACCAGTAAGGACAGTATGGCACTAGTAAGGCCATTATGTGCACTCTGTGTGAATAGCATCTGTCACAATATAATTGAGTCCCAGTACAGTCCGTTCACAGTAATTTTACTTCTGACAGCAGCAACCTAACAGCAACCTTATTGTAACAGTACAAAGATCACAAAGATTTTGACAGACTTGTCAGTGGCAGCAAACCAACAGCTACTTTATCTGAATGAGAATAAAGACCACTGTCATTTGGACAGTGATACAAAATAACTGTGAACAGACTATAATGTGGCTGACAGTTGGCGTGGTAGCAATACTACGTTAATTTACATAAATTAGAATTGTGCATGACCTGATGAGTACATAAATCAGCGGGTTTATACAATCGCTGCAGGTAGATCTACGGAAAGAAACGGTCACAATGTTTTAGCTGTTTCTTTATTTGTGAGCGCATAAGTTCATACGGGTATATTTTGGACGCACCGATCGCTACCGGCTTGTCTTTACCGGGAGCCCGCGTCTTTGTGTACCCACCCTTAGTCAGTAAAACGTGTCGATTTTTCCTTTTCCATTTTCATACGGGTTTGACAATGTATTGCCTATTTTAGTATAAAAAGTTTATGTGCTAAATGTTCACAACACAAGACGCTGTCTGACCCTCTGAATATTTCTGCGTCAGGACGCAAAAATATTTCACTTTCTTTCGTTGCATACATACACATTCTTATGAATATGAAATATTTTAATGATTATGATGGAATCACTGAACTTTACAATGTCATCGGTTTCTTTGTGAAAAGACAGCATGCACTCATAAATTAGTAAATTGCTTCAAGTCTCAGTAAAAAAAGCAAAAAATATTTCTGCGACTATTTTTCTTTGAGATACTTATCAAGAAAAAAAAAAACATTCAATTACAAAATAAGTGACACTCTTCTTGGGGTATATTTTCATCTTATAATTTATTTTTATAGAATTGCAGATTTTTTGTGTTGATTATGTCCATTAAAGAAAGTAACTAAGTTATTAATTTAAGTTCCCCGCCAAGTTATTTTTTTTTGCGTCTCAAAATTTTTATAGGCTGTTCTACCCATGAATATCAACAACTTTCACTATGGGACCTACTCTGAAATTACTTACGAAAAATAAATCAGCTGTTTAATACAAAAGTTCAATACCTACTTGAACAAAATGTATGAAACAGCGGATTTTTTTGGTATATTATTTTCCAGGCGACTAACTATTTGCTACTAAAAATAGTGATAACAGACCTTGTCTTGTAGGCAATTATAGGCATCTCTGAAGACTCATTCCCAAAAACATACAAGACTGAACCTGAGAACTTAGGATCCAAGAGCGAGCGAAGCGAGCTCGTGACCTGGGGCACCCCGACTCGGACAGGTTAGTTTCGAAGGGGATGACGGGGGTCAAGTGAGCGAGCCAGCTCCTTCTCGTTAGCTTCCTTTAAACCCTGCAGGCGGAAATAGGGTCCCTGCGAAGCGGAGCTCCATCGACTACCTACGTCTTATTACTAGGTATATGACTTTATTTTTACAGATTTTTAAATAATTTTTAATTATAAAAAAGTAGTGAATAACGAACTTAATCTGAGAAATATTGTCCATCGTGTTCTATGACCTTGCGCCATCTATCGGGCAGCATACGAATGCCGTCGCGAAAGAAACTTGCAGGCTCCATGGCGATAAAATCATCGACGAATTTACGCACATCATAGTACAGATTTGAACTGTTTATCCACTAAGCCACGTTGCATTGACCGGAACAAATGATAATCAGATGGGACCAAGTCTGGTGAAAATGACGCATGCGGGAGAACTTCCCATCCCACACGCAAGAGGGTCTTTTTAGTTGCACGAGCAACGCGAGGTCGAGCGTTGTCATGCAGCAGTATGACTTGCCGGCTTCCTTTCCCAGTAAATGGCTTTTTTTGATCCAGTTCTTCGATCAATTTATTCAGTTGTCGACTGTAGCGTTCCGCTGTCACCGTCTGACCAGTTTCCAGAAGTTCATAATAAAGCGCACCCTTCATGTCTCACCAGACACAGAGAAGAACTTTATTTAAGTGGCTGTTCGCTTCGGCGTCGATGTAGAGGGTTGCCCGGGATCTACCCACAACTTTTTACGTTTAGGATACTTCATCCTCGTAAAAAATATACTTCTCATCACCCGTCACAATTTTCCACAAGTAGTCCTTTTTTTGTTGCCGGGCAAGCAGTGAAAGACACGTGTTTAATACCTTGACATAGGTTATGTTCGGTCAACACATGTGGGACCATCTTCCAAGTTTTTGAATTTTTCCCATTTGGTGCAAACGCTTGGAATTGTTTGGAGCGGTTTGGGTAACTCCTAATTGAGCTGCAAGCTCTTTTTGCGTTTGCGTTGAGTCCTCATCCAGTAAAGCTTGCAATTCCGCATCTTCAAACTTTCGAGGCTGCCCGGGGCGCGGCTGGCCACTAAGATCAAAATTACTACAGTGAAGCGTCGATTATCCGAACGTCGCTCAACCGAACGACCGCTTATCCGAACTACTACGCCCGCCCGACTCACGCGTGCCTCTCCCGCCTCCCGCGCTACAGTGCTTGCGGCACTCACTTGTCACGACTTGTCGATTTGTTATGTAAATATGGTTTTCATTAACCTGTACGTAAATATGTATGTGTGGCTGAATCAATATACATATAGATAGGTAGTTCGATTATCCGAAAATACCGATTTCCTTGTACTTCTAAAACGTTTATACCAATAATTACATGTTTCATAATGCCGGCGCCAGACATAGGTTCAAAGATTTGCAGACTTCTTTGAAGACTTTGCAAAGCATTGAAAACACATTTGAACACATATTGTTCAAACCTGCCAGACATGCTTTGCAAATACTTTTCTCCACAGTGTGCTGGTAGACAACAAACAAGATGGACGACGATTTCGTGGACTCAGTGTGCCTATACTATTTATGCGCATTTAATTATTTATTACATTTGCATCAAAATTTAAGGAAACGTCCGAGAAGAAAGCGCGAGTGGATGTGTGAAATGTATCGTAATAGATCAAGGTATGTAATTTATATAATAGTTATAATTAATGAATATTCGAGCGGTTGACTTGACTCAAGATTCTTGATGGAATTACTTATATTTACTTGTTTCAGAGCTTCCATGGAAAAAATGCTTGATGAGATGATGCCCCGACCAGTGGGTTACTTTAATAATTTTTGTAGAATGTCCTGCCAAGACTTACAAACAAGAAATACTATTACAAAAAATTTCGCCTTTAATTTCAAAATCAGACACAAAATTCAGAATGGCTATACCTTCGAAAGTGAGATTAGCATTGACGTTAAGATTTTTGGCTACAGGCGATAGTTACATGAGTCTACAATATCTCTTCAAAATTTCACATCAGTTAATTTCTATAATTGTTAACGAAGTTTGCAAAGCTCTGATTCGTGTCCTAGAAGAGACACACTCGTTGCTCCAGTCCATTTTGAAAAATCTGGTACGTGTTTAGCGCATACACACAACCGTTCTGCTCAACACTGCTCGCGCAACTGAGTTTACGCGAGTGTAGCAGGTTACGCAAACATTTGAACACAGTCAACTTTGAACGCTTTGATGTGCGCTAAAAAACCGATACCGCATAGCAAAGTGCAAATCTTTGTTCAAACTTTGAACACGTATTCAAAGTGTCGTGCCACACATGGCAATCAAATAAGTGTTCAAACAAGTGAAGCTATGTCTAGCGCCGGCTTAAGATACAAATTGATTCCCGTGCTTGAGAAACATTTTTTCCGTGTAGTAATTCGTATAAAATGCAGTGCCGAATGTGCTGTTTATCAGATGCCATCGTAAATTTTACTATTTTGAGAGGTTATGTAACTTGCATAGACTTGCCGTTTTGTGTTCTACAACCTTGGGTCCGATCCTTACAAAAGCACAAAAGACCGCGGAAATATTTCTGTTTTAAATATAGTTTTAAGCTCTAAGAAAAAAACCTGTAAAAATTAAGTCATTACACCTAATATTATTAAAGACAATTAGTAAGTTTATATATACAACCTCATTGTATAATTTAAGAATGCCCATTTTCTACTTTTTATCCGCCGTCAAGTGTTCGCTGAACAATAATTCAGCCGGTCGATTCTGTAAAAATCTCACCGTGAAAACTTGCGTGGAGTGAGCTGTCAGTGTCATCCCAGTGATGCTAGGGATTGACCAAGCATACATTTAGAATCATAATCGAGATTTTAATAATATTTTTTTTTTGCTAATTCTATTCATCTTTTTATATAATTTCAAAGATAGTATTTTAGTTACAAAATAATAATGTTTTTTGAAATTATACAACGGAATTAATTAATTAATTGTTAATTAGCCGGCGGGAAATGAACCAGCACCCTAATTGCGTAAGACACAATATTAATCTCACTCATTTTGAAGGATATTGCTAATCCATTGCTTCACATGTTCGAAAAAATTGTCTGATCAATAGAATTAGCATAAAAAATATGATTAAAATCTCGACTATGATTGTAGATGTTTACTTGGTCAATCCCTAGTATCAGGTGGGATGTCACTGACAGCTCACTCCACGCTTATTTCACCTAAGTTTTCACGGTGAGATGGTTACAGAATCGCACTGCTTTTACCAAAACAAAAACTCGATGCCAGTTTAAATTCAAACAAAGCTAACAACAGCCGGTCGATTCTGTAAAAATCTCACCGTGAAATCATAAGTGAAGTGAGCACTTAATAGTGTTAATCCCTAGCGAATGACAGCTCACTCCACGCTCACGCTCACGCTCACGCTCACTTCACGCAAGCTTTCACGGTGAGATGGTTACAGAATCGCACGGCTGATTGTTAAGCTGCTACTTTCTACCTTAAACTTATCCTTCGCTGTAGCTGCCAACCACGGAATAGATACCAGCAGGGTAGGTAATTGCGTAACACACTATCAGTAGCAATGGGTTTCATTTTGACAGTTCAACGACATTCATTGCGTTATTTACGTTGTTGAGCAGACACTTTTTTCCAACATATGGAGCAATGAATTAGCAATATGCTTCAAAATGATTCAAATTGAGAGTAATAGTGTGTTACGCAATTAGGGTGCTGTTCCGTGCTGCCAACCTACTATTTTTGCTACCGGCTTTGATTATTTTTTAATCCCAAATTGAGATTAATTTGATACGTGCAAATATTTTTTCGTGATTTCAGAGTTGGTCCCATAGTGAAAGTCGTTCATATTCATGGGCAGAACACCCTGTAAAAATTTCGAGATGGTAAAAAAAATCATGCAGTATATTTAAAAAATAGATAATTAAAAGTGGCACTTACCCGCTAGGTCCTCATTTACGTAGCGGTAATAAGTGGTTATATTCCGTATTAGAGTGCCCATGTCGCTCTTTATGTCACTGAAAAAAAACAAAGGCAGTTATGTTTGGTCTCTTAAAAAATAAACACATACCTACTTAAATTAGTTTCTAAACACTTTGATTAGCCGTCAAAAACCACACTAATGTAACTTCGCATAATCGCCGCATTCGGAGCAATTTATCATCTCATCATTTTCACCTTATCAGCTTCCTTGTGTCTTAAAAATATACAGCTGAAATCCACATGTAACATTCAAGGAAATAGAAAAACGTTCCCAATGAACTAGGTACCTATGGACACAGTTTTATGTATCAGAAAGTAAGTAGGGACTATAACTATGAGTCTACCGGAATAGTAAATACGTAAGGTATGGTAGTTAGTTAACAAAATGAATCTGCTATTTCGCAAGAATTGTAGCAGTAAACCCACTACATTACAAAAATATACAGAATAAAGACAAGAAGAAGGGATTTTTTTAGAAATAAGCATCACCTTGGTATCTATTTTTTCTCTTAATTTCTTCTTGTATGTTTATACAACGTGTAACGTTAAATGCGCAAAACGTCAGACACCCTAACTGATTTTTAATTCAATTGACCTATTTCAGAGAGAAAATAAGTCATTAAAAAAATGGTAAAGGTTTTATGTGCTGTTTTAGTTTTACTGGCCATTCTGATCGTTTCTTGCGTCTGCCACGACGCTTTACCGAGGCAGGAGTCGTCACCGGGCCGCTGCGCCGCTGACATTGGCTTGCTTGACCTATTAATAAATAGACACGGCAACGTTTTTAATGAAGATTTTTTGATAAATGTGACCTATATTAAAAAGTGGTTCAGTTAATTCTGCTCGTTATTCTGATTAAACTATTTTCAGGTTTTGCGCATTTAACATTACACGTTGTATATGTGTGCGCATAAAAGGTTCAATAAATAAATAATGAAATGATTATACTATTGTTTTTGTTGTTTTATATTGATGCCCATTCATTGTACTCACACGAACTACTAAACTATTTTCATGAACTCTTTACAGCAGCAGCGCCTGCGCATCGTGTATGACTAAGCGACTTTAAATTACAAATAATGTATACAGGGTATATGTAAATGTCACAATCTAAATATTCACGTAAACAATATACATTAAGTGAAAGGTTAATGATCCCTGAAGGTGCTCTAATGGGAACTACTTATTATACATATAGACACGTCAACGTCTCCTGCGCTGAAAGGTGACTGAAAGTCACGTTATACTCTACTTTATAGTTTCATTATGAAACTTGTCTCATGAAATAGTATTTAAACACACACGTGACCTCACGCCTGTAAGCCCTAAAGGGTTAGGTTGAGTTGTACAGACGCCAGCACATCAAGCTCCCCGAAACTGTCAGAATTTCCCAATCAACTTTGAACCTTATGCTTTAGCGATAAAGTTGAAAATCTATTAAAAGAATCTGACAGATTGTAGTAGCTTGATGTGCTGGCGTCTGTACCTATCTATAGCGCACCCACATTTCGCCAGCAATGTTTAAGCGAGCTTTTGGTCTTCACCTGGGTCCAAATCCAGACTCATCCAGACAAATAAGCTAGTATTTAAAGTGCCTTATGTTTTCCAATACTTAAGCACAGGACACACTGGGAACGAAGCTAAGTTCGTTTAGCGTCTCTCTTGTAGCCACCGCGTGTTTGCATACTTTGGTTCACACCGCGAACTATGGCACCAAAGTATGAAATTAAGACGCGTCACTACATGAACGAAGCTAAAAGAAGCAGTGTGGCCTGCGCTTTATACATATATTGAGTCTCAGCTCGATAGGTCGATAGGCTAAGGAATGATAAGGCAACGATCCAGTTTAAAAGCAGATTTTGGGACAAAGATTGAAAAGACTATGCTTAGATGGTTTGGTCATATTGAGAGCATGAACGAAAGGCGAATAACAAAAGGTATTTTGTGCAAGGCGGATGTGGCGGAATGGAAACGCCGGGAAGAGGACGCCCTAGGTCCTAGGGCGTCCTCTTCCTCCCAACCTCCTAGGGCCTAGGAGGTCATATAGTGACCTTATTGGTGACGTTCTTTAGAAAGGTCCGGTGCGTAGTACTCGCAACCGGCGTGCGTGTATGACCAGCTGGTCGATTCTGGAAAAATCTCACCGTGATAACTAAGGTGAAGTGAGCTTAGAGTGAGCTGTGAGTCATTCTGATGCTAAGGATTTACACTATTGACGACTCATTCCACGCTCACTTCACCCAAGTTTTGACGGTGAGATGGTTACAGAATCGCACGGCTGATCTATGAACGTAAACGAGGCAAAAGGAGTATACAACGTGTAACGTTAAATGCGCAAAACCTGAAAATAGTTTGACCAGAATAACAAGCAGAATTAATTAAACCACTTTTTAATATAGGTCACATTTTTCAAAAAATCTTCATTTAAAACGTTGCCGTGTCTATTTATTAATAGGTCAAGCAAGCCAATGTCAGCGCGGCGCAGCGGCCCGGTGACGACTCCTCCCTCGATAAAGCGTCGTCGCAGACGCAAGAAACGATCAGAATGGCCAGTAAAACTAAAACAGCACATAAAACATTTACAATTTTTTTAATGACTTATTTTCTCTGTGAAATAGGTCAATTGAATTAAAAATCAGTTGGGGTGTCTGAGGTTTTGCGCATTTAACGTTACACGTTGTATATTATGATCGTAGCAGGTGGCGTTCTGTAGTCATTGCCTACCCTCATGGAAAGATTGCGTGATTTGATTCTAACGACGGAGATGCAGTTTGTTTACGTGTAGCATCTGTCACTGACCTTCCCTTTATCGGGAGAGTACTAGAAACCTAAATGTCGGCCTGTCTACTTATAACGATTGTTTACACAGGGACCGTAAAGTATTAGTAATTAACTAAGTAATGAATCAGTATTAGTTAGTTAATTAATTATTATTTTTACATATCTCGGGACCATGGGGTCCCGGTCCTTTGGAAGGCGTAAGGCCAAAGCCAACTCGCAGAGGCCCCTTAGGAAACTTTAATGAAATGCGGCACCAACCGACGATTATCCCTGTATGCACTGTGCAATTGCACCCGCAGGCTAATTGCGTAACACACTACCAGTAGCAATGGGTTTAATTTTGAAAGTTCAACAACATTCATTGCGTTATTTGCGTTGCTGAGCAGACACACTTTTCGAACATAAGGAGCAATGGATTAGCAATATGCATCAAAATGATTCAAATTGAGAGTAATAGTATGTTACGCAATTAGGGTGCCGGTTGGTGTAGGACTACTGCAGGATATGGAAAAATACAAATTTGGATTATGGATTTGGGTGGCTAAAGTGGAATGGTTACCTATACCTATGGAAGAACTATGGCCCCTGCCTGATCAATGTTTTATACAACGTGTAACGTTAAATGCGCAAAACCCGAAAATAGTTTGATCAGAATAACGAGCAGAATTAATTGAACCACTTTTTAATATAGGTCACATTTTTCAAAAAATATTCATTAAAAACGTTGCCGTGTCTATTTATTAATAGGTCAAGCAAGCCAATGTCAGCGCGGCGCAGCGGCCCGGTGACGACTCCTCCCTCGGTAAAGCGTCGTCGCAGACGCAAGAAACGATCAGAATGGCCAGTAAAACTATAACAGCACATAAAACATTTACAATTTTTTTAATGACTTATTTTCTCTGTGAAATAGGTCAATTGAATTAAAAATCAGCTGGGGTGTCTGAGGTTTTGCGCATTTAAAGTTACATGTTGTATACACGGATAAAATGGCCGGGGGTGACTTGCACACTCAATAATGGGCCCCCGGAAACGGTCGCTAGCACATAGTGATGTAGCGACAAGGGGGCAACATGTCCTGAGGTGCTTGAGAAGTGGAGAAGTATTAATTAATTATTATTATTATTATTATTAAGTAAGTATATTCATAGTTGTGCAATGAAAGGTCACTTTTTCAGTAGTCGACCGGGAGTACGAGTACCTACGCATGGGATCTGCGTAACACAATCACATTCTGAATAATTTTTTATGGGTATTGCCATTGCTTCATATTTTCACAAAATTTGTCCACTCAACAACATAAATAACGCAATGAATGCTGTTGAACTGTCAAAATGAAACCCATTGCTACTCGGTGTTAGAATTAGATTTTTATACGTCAGTTTATGATAGGTATTAACAAGTTTAATTTCAGTTTTCGACTAAAACTGACTGCGTCTATTTGCTAAGCTTTAGAACATCATAAACACATAAAAAAAGAAGACAGATCAGGCGCGTTGTATTGATTACGCAACGTTTTTATTTGAATAAGGGCTGCGAACTACTGCGGTGGATTCATTATATCACAAGCAGGTTCTTCGATGGTAATATACAACAGAATGTGATCCAGTATCATATTTCGTGGTTCTCAGTTCAATTGACTAGGTATTTCCTAGTTTTATTTTATGTAAGCAAGCAGAGGTATCCTATCTAGGCCTGTGTTGGGAAGGGTAGAATGGAGCTACAAGTAGACATAATCCCGTTGTAGTTGTGTATATTTAAGAAAGCATAATCAGCCTATAATTTTCCCACTGTTGGGACACAAGCACACTCCTCTCTGTGAGAGGGAGTAGGGGAGGGGGTCATATTCCACCACGCGGCCCAGTGAGGGCTGGTGGATTGTTTTTGATTTGTTTGTTTTTGATTGACACATGTCTTCGTTTTTTTTGGTTCTAGAACATGCCAGTTACCTCAGGATGATTTCCTTCACCGTTTTGAGAGCAGCGCGGTGATCAAATTAAATATAAAATGTATAGTGCCTGCCTGAAATCGAACTCAAGACCAACTCGTAAGTCGGGGCCGATTTTGAAGCATAGATAGACAAACAAGTTATACTTTTGCCATGCTCGTCTGACCATCTGTTTGTCCGTCTGTATGTCACAGCCTCGTTTACCGAGAGGCGAGAGGGACTATGAACCTCTTACGCCCCGGAACCTGAAAAGCCCCTTAGTTTTAATCCACCCATACGTGTACCTCATACATCTTCGAATTATAGGCAGAACAGTTACATTGTGCGCGCAAGCAGTAGTTTCAATGACATAATATGCAAGGAATATGATTTTGATCCATTCACAATTAGTGTGAATTCGGCCAGGTGTTTAAGCCTCAAATTTTTTATGTAGCGGTAGGTTATATTATTTGATTTTGTTATTTTATTGTTTTCTCTATTATTTTAGGCATATATTTGCAAACTATGTATTTATATTGCTACTTATTTTAGTTTAGGTGATGGGTTTTTTTTTTGTGCTCACACCATAAATTATTATTATAATTCTATACGTGAGGATTTGTAATTGGCTTTCGGGTGATTATGATTTCCTTTTGTGTCTGTTTTTAATAGTTGTAAGTCCTCCATGTACTAAAATAAATAAATAAAATAAATTAAATGTGGAGATAGATCCAGACCACTATTATTCTGAGTATCTACAAAGTCATAGTCATATTAGTGGCATTTTAACGTTTAAAAAAAATACAACCAAGTAGACTTTGTACACTGCACATAGGTACAGTTCAAACAAACAATTGAAAAATGTAAATTTAACTGTTTGTTTGAACTGTATCTACATAGTAAGGGCTGATTTTCCAACGCCAGATAATTTTATCGGAGGAATAATTTTGAATTTTTGACAGTTATTCCATACAAAAACTGTCAGACGTCAATTTTATTCCACGAATAAAAATGATCCTTCGATTGAAAAATCAGCCCTAAATTGAAAATAAACGACCACCGAAACCCTACGCTACGCGTTGTGTGGTCTGACATACACTTGACTAATCTTAAGACTTATGGTCTTTAAGATCGTGGAAATTTATTAAGAAATCGCTTACACATACACAAATGTTGGAATATTTGGCAAACAATCAAAAATAATTAATAAATTTCAAACAGGAAATTTATTCGGTGGGATAAAGAATCCTATAATTAAACGAAATTTATTACGATCATAATAATTTGATAATTTTTGAATTTTTTTTATATAATAGAGTATTACCATCAGTCCAATTTCATATTCTTTGTCTAAAAAAATATCTTGGTGGGACTGAAGGGCGAAATCAGTGAATCAAAAGATCAGTGATCAAAAACTTTCAAGAGGCCAAAGCAAAGATTACTTATAACATCTTTATTATCAAAATAGGCTGAAATAATTGATTTGTCAACATTTGTTAACTAAGCATACCTACACGACGAAAAATCACAAAAGCACCCAAAATAAGTTTCGGCTGTTGTAAAAAAAATCTTTTTAAAAAACTCACTGGCACCAAAGTTATATTAACTTCGTATGTACACCACTATTTGTTTTGTAATCCTTAAAATAGTTCACATAATTAGAAACTACGATAGTAAATAAACAAGTACCTGGCCAGGAAACGTGTAACTGAACCCAAGAGTTCGCCTAGAATGACTATGAGCGGCACTCCAGCGCACCCGACCGGCGTCAATGAATTAAATATACTGAATTAATTGAAGAAAACTCACTTTCCTTACCTCTACGTTTTCGTAGTGCGCCTCCACGCATACCGCGTGTGGATCAATTTATTTGCCGTGCCCTTAGTTACAAAGAGTTTAGGTACTCGTATGCAAATGCAACATTATGCTGGATTATGCTGAAAGCATACAATGTAACTTTACCAATTGAAATCTCGATTATGATTGTAAATGTTTGCTTAGTCAAGCTCTAACATCAGCCGGTCGATTCTGTAAAAATCTCACCGTGAAAACTTGCGTGGAGTGAGCTGTCAGTGTCATCCCACTGATGCTAGGGGTTGACCAAGCAAACATTAACAATCATAATCGAGATTTTAATAATATTTTGTAAGCTAATTTTATTGATAATTTCATATAATTTCAAAACTAGTATTTTAGCTAGCAAAACATTACTATTACATAAAAAAATATTATTAAAATCTAGATTATAATTGTAAATGTATTCTCGGTCAATCCCTAGTATCAGGTGGGATGACACTGACAGCTCACTCCACGCTCACTTCACCCAAGTTTTCACGGTGAGATGGTTACAGAATCGCACTGCAGGATCTTATTCACGCTTTGTTGTAGAACCAATTATGTATCAGTGTCATCATGAACAAAAGCTTAACTAAGTGCATTCGTAAAAATGTAAAAATAGACCGCATTTAAACGTGATTTGAATATTCAGTGTATCATTTACCTCCTTTTTTTTTTTTAAATGCCACAATTGTACATTTACGTTTAATGAACCTTCATTAATTAAAATACCAAATTCTTTGTGTTTGGTTTGTTTTGGCTACTGAACTGAACCTAGCTACGTGTTATTTGAAGTAAATACTTCCATATAAGTAGGTATAGTCACAGGACAATAATCCACTACCACCTCAACGACCATATTCGCTTGCACGGTACTGCGCGTATACACGTGTGAGTGATTTCAACACAAACATTTACTCGTCATACGCTATAACTACGAGAAGTGATAGTGTGTGGGGTCAATACTAGACAAAGATAACAATATACTTTTGTTTTCTTCATATTAGTGTTCGCACGGAGCCAATTCGAAACTAAAGCTATTTGAATTTATAAAAGTCAGTTCATGTGGCGAAGTGGAGTCAATGTATGACTTGTAAACGAGTGCCTGTTGGTTCGAAACCCACCCGTTTAAAAAAATAGATCGATTTTATGAATTTTTTAGTTTTTTATTATAAATAAACAACCAATACTTATTTTTTATATTTAAATTAATGTTATATATAATTATTTTAATAAAATTAGCTTTTAAACTGAACATTACAAAAAGGAATCAATTATAAAGGAATAGGTAATATTTTAGGTTGAAATAAAATAATAGTAGGTTATTTGCAGAATCATTTATTTAAATTATTATTAAATAAGTAAAAAAAAAATCAAACATTTTATCAAGTCTGTTGATATTATTCATAAATGCTTTTAACTTTATTGAGATTATAGCTTAATAATTCATTTTCTCAAAGAGAAAAGAAGATTGAAGCTTAACCCCAATCTTGCAATCATAAACTAACTTACATATTATTACGACCAGCACTTCCCCTGTAAAAAACAGAGTAATATTTTACCCGTCACACGCACAATTGAAAATCTATTGTTATCTACAAACATGGTGTGCAATCGACGTTTGAAGAGTAATAATTATGTATTAATATTTGGTATCCATTATTGTCAATGCAGCTAAGCAGACGCCGACGCATGGAGGCAACAATGTTTGGACATATATCTGTGCCACGTAAATTATCCCACAATTGAGTGCAATGGGATTTAAGCTGCTCAGGACATCTCTCATCTCGTGCTTCCCATCTTTGAGCCATTAAGCCCCATATATTTTCAATGGGGTTTAGATCAGGGGACCGTGCTGGCCACGGAATTACTTTAATATCAGCATGATGGCTAAACCACTCTTTTACAACACTGGCACGATGTATTGGACAATTATCTTGAACAAAACTTAGTTCAATAAAGTCTTCCGAGGGGTAAACATTACGCACAGTAGGTAGCATTATGTCATTTAAAACTTCAACACACATTCACATATTCACACTTATTCTGTATACGCAATAATGTTAAATAGTCGTCTCCCAGTTAAAATCTAAATATTCCCGGGCAAAACGTAGTCGTTCCTATTTGTTTTTGAGTCAAGAATGGTTTTTTAGCTGGTTACCGATTATGTAAACCTTCAGCATAGAGTGCACGGCGAACAGTTTGCAATGATGTAGCAAATTGATCTGCAAACATTCTAGTTGGAATGAAACCGTTTGTTTCATATTCTTCCACCATGAAACGTCGCTGAGTCGGTCGTAAGCGGCGGCCTTCCACTTCTTACACGACTCTGCAGACTACCTTCTTCCTCAAACCTCTTTACCCAACGCCTCACAGTATTTCTCTAAAACAAAACGAAAAAAACATTAGCACACTTGCAACTACCGATTTATTTAATACTAGCGGTCGCCCGCGGCTCCGCCCGCGTGGATGTCGGTTACCGCTGCAAAAAGCCTACCCAGGAAAGACACGGTCAGCAAAATGATTCCCAGGTCAATTCACAGACACCGACACTAACATCGACGACGCAGTCATTATCCGCAGGCTGCATAGATTGTCTTTATGAGGATGTTAAAATGATGAAAATATTTAAATGTAATGAATACTAAGTTTTCACTTCTGCCGGCAGTCCCGGAGTGCAACCCGTTGTTTTAGGATAGATAACTAAAGCGATTATTGTAGAGCTTCTCTATAAACAACATTTGACGTTAAATTATTTTCAGGTAACAAAATATACTGATGGTCGGGAGCCCTGACCCGTGATAGGGCAAAGTAAAGTTGCCCATGCGTAAAACATTCTTTTCGTAAATCAATTCCTACTAATTTGAATGTTTGGCCCTGGGATTTGTTTATCGTTAGTGCGAAAGAAATTTTTACTGGAAATTGGAGCCTTTTGAATGTAAATCAGTAATGCAAATCAGTAGGAATCATGGGTATTCTTGGTATATGAGCCAATTCACCAGTTCCAGGGCCGGTGATAATCTTCGCTACTATTAAATTATCTTTTAGCTGCTTTATAAGAAGTCTCGTGCCATTACACGTGTTGGGGGGGCTTATATTTCTGAGAAGCATTATCGGCGTGCCAACTTTTAACGACAGTTCATGAGGTGGTAGCCCAGCGGGGTTCAAAGAATTTAAAAATTCCTGGGGGTAGTGCACTGCGTCCTCGATGTTAGTGGCGGTGTCTATGGATTTAAGTATAGCACTTAACTTCATCCGGTACTTTCTGCATAATTAAATTGTTTATTTCGTTGACTGTTTCATTCCTGGGAGAAACTATTGCTCTACAACACAGCCAACGAAAATCATTTTGATGTAAGTTTTGGTCGTCAGGATATGGGTCATATTCAAAATAATTGTAAGTTACGGATAGGAAACAGATATGAATATTGTTTGATTGTAACAGAAAAATAACAAAAAGGAATTATTAGGGCAAGTTTAAATAGCACACGTTTATAAATTAAATAATTAACGTTGAGCTAATTAAAACATCTGGAATAGTAGAATACCATCATCACTATCACTACTTATGCATACCTATTACAGTTCACCTACTAAGATTAAGTATAACAGGCTACGAGTGCGAAGCCGGTGTGAGTCGCTAGGTGGGTACATAATGAAACAACATTTTGATGATCGTATTTTAATTGGTATAATTGCCATAAATCAATAAACAATTCGTAAAGCAGTTAAAACTGCATGATTTTAATAATTAGAGTTCTATGTGGATGTTACTTTTTTGCTAGCTGACTAAGCACTTACAGTATTAACAATTTAGTTTTTTAATGAAAAAGAGTTTCTCAGATATTAATTTAAAAAATACTCACAACATACAACTTTACACTGACCTGTAAATTGCAAAAAACCTGAGACATTTTGAATTTCGCGGGCTACCTTGGCGCATCCACCTTAACTGATACTGAGACGGCCAACGAGAGGCTGGGTACGCCTCGGCGAGGCTGCGCGGTTAGTACAAACGGCTCAAGCGGTGAGGACTGAGCATACGCAGTAAAACATGCACACACAGACAATACATGGCACAGCAATGCAATACATGCCACATTATACGCAAACTTTACATACTTCAAATAAATTTAAGTCAGTAAAAAAAAAAAATGTTTTGGCTACCCTGCGGTGCAGTAAATATTAATATTTTATTTTCATTAATTCATACAACATGAGACAATGTGAATAACGCCTAATCATCCATATCTGTTACGTAACAGAAAAAAGTGACAGATAAAATAACGGATATGAATTAATTGCACGTGTCTAATCTACAAAACTATTTATTTCCACAACAATTCGAAATGTTATACGAATATTTTATAGTTATAACAAATATCACAATACAGCCATTTCCTAGTATGAGTATTATAACAGTAATTACTTACCGCTATTGTAAACGACTCACATTGGATATTTACTTTTAAAAGTCTAATTTTCTTCGACAACGAAACGAGCTGAAAAACTATATTGAACAAAATCCCCGAGCGTTTATTCTTACGTTGTGTAGTGACAGCTAGTGAACTCATGTTGCCAGTATATCAAATTTCTTTATTGCCATGGAAATAATGTTAAAATAGCATAACAGAGAAGAATAACAGATATGATTAAAATCAGGAGACTCATTAATAAATTAAATTTGGAGAACACTAAATAGTATTTTATATTTTGTTTAGTGAAGTGTTGAAAGTTTAAACAATATTCTCTGAATATAGTTTTTTTTTAAACTTTTGTGTAATGGTTAATAATTAAATTATTTTTTTAAGTTTACCGTCAAAGACGTGGACATTGAATACTTGTATAAAACGGAACCTACGCAATGACTGGTTTAATTTTTTTTAATGAATTGTTTATCTGTACCAAATATTTCGTTGTTTTTTATTAAGCTCAAATAAAAATTTAATCTGTTTGTTTATAAAATTCTAGTCAGTTGTATCTCGTTATGAAAATAATTGGGTAGGACATTAAGACAATAGTAAATATACAATTATTTTGAACTCCCGCACGCGCACCCCCGCCTTGGTGACGCTCACTTCGCAACGGGCCGTGCAGCAGAAATAGTAATATTTTAATTTCGCCATAACTTCAAAACCAAACGTCCAATTTTAATCATTCAAAGACCAAATATTATCTACATAAACTGTACTTAGTGACGAAATAATTTATTTTGATAAGGATTAATAGCATGAGTAAAATAAATGCGTTTAAATGTAGTCCAAAAAATTCAAGATTTTTAAATAAAAAAATGGTTGTTGTGCCTCACTCGACATAGATAGGTAATAGGTATAGTGTGTCGTGGACTTTTTTGTAGATGTTTATAAGATCTACAATTAATTACAACATTTTATGGTTCTATCTTTTATAGTTTAGGCAGCGTACGCAAAATAAGTAACTTTTCTGGTTGATTTTTTACACCTTGTGTCCGAAAAACCCAAATATCTTACGGAACCCTATTTTTTTTTCAAAATAAAATTTAGCCTATGTTACTCGTGGATAATGCAGCTTTCCAATGGTGCAAGAATTTTTAAAAACGGTCCAGTAGTTTTTGAGCCTATTCATTACAATCAAACAAACATACAAACAAAGTTTTCCTCTTTATAATATTATTATTATATTATTATTATATTATTATTATTACAAAGTTTTCCTCTTTATAATATTATTATTAGTGTAGGAGAAAGTCATACACCACAATTATCATCATAATAAAATTATAATAACTTACACATAAGCCGGTTTCAGTTGAAATTTTAGAAATATTAAGCCCATTTTTATGCAAAGCGACAACATTTGGCCTGGCATCAATACTAATATTAGGTCTTTACCTATGAAATTGCCGTTCTGCAGTACTGGCCATTTCAAATCAAAATATTTTTTGTTTGGCTAAGAATTCTAATTTCAAATTAATTTTATTTTAAAAACATGGAATTTCGTTTCCAAAAGTAGTCATTTGTTTACTGATTAGTGTTACATTTTCATCGCATTTCAATCTTTTTCGTCATCATGGATACGTTAAAAATTCGAGTAATTATGGAATATGAGTACCGTCGTGGCAGCAACGCAGCACAAGCGGCACGCAACATCAACGACGTTTACGGAGCTAACACTACAAACCAACGCACCACCTGTTATTGGTTTGCTCGCTTCCGTTCTGGAAATTTCGACCTGAAAAATGAACCTCGCGGTCGTCCGAAGACTTTGGTCGACAGTGACGAGCTAAAGGCGATTGTGGAAGCTGATGATACACAATCTACGGCTGAATTAGCAGCAGCTTTCGACGTTAGCGTCAAAACAATATTGGTCCATTTGCGTCAAATTGGCAAGGTAAAAAAGCTTGACAAATGGGTGCCCCACGAACTCAATGATCGCCAGCGCGAAGTACGCGTCGAGACGTGCCTTACACTGCTCAACAGACACACAAATGAAGGAATTTGAACCGCATTGTTACCTTACCTGCGATGAAAAATGGTTTCTGTTTGATAACCGCAAGCGCTCAGCAAGTTGGTTGGATCCTGCTTCAGCACCTAAACAATGCCCTAAACGAAAACTTGCCCCTAGAAAAGCGATGGTCACTGTTTGGTGGTCTAGCGCCGGTGTGATTCATCACAGCTTCTTACCAAACGGGGTGAGCATTACTGCAGATGTGTACTGTGAAGAACTGAACACAATGATGGAGAAGCTGGCACATCTCCAACCAGCATTGGTCAATCGCTCGTCTTCGCTGCTCCTGCACGACAACGCGCGACCTCATACTGCACAGCAGACGGTCTCCAAGTTGCAAGAACTGGGGTTGGAAGCTCTCCGTCATCCGCCCTACTCACCAGACCTTGCGCCTACAGACTACTACTTTTTCTAGAATCTGGATAATTTCTTGGCGGGAAAAAAATTCAATACCCGAGAGGCAGTACAAAATGCCTTTGAAGAATTTGTGGCCTCCCGTCCAGCTGATTTCTTTAAGAAGGGCATCAATAAACTGCCACTGCGTTGGCAAAGATGCATTGATTGCATGGGTGATTACTTCGGTTAATACAAATAAAAAATACATGAAAAAAATTCGTTTAAATTTTTTCATACAAAACGGCAATTTCATAGATAAATACCTATTATAATTCAATCATGATTCGAAAGACACGTGTTAAGTACGGATCCCTAAAGCATATCGTCGACCTTGCACAATCCTACGTATTTACGTCAGGCGCACAGAAAGTGCAGCGACGACATCCGCCGAGGCACGAGCCGCCGACGCAGCAATAATCAGTAATAGCAATAAGTTATTTTTAAGTAATTTGTATTCATTCCATATTCTGACATCGAATAGGTTTCACCAATTCTAATTGTAATTTCTTTATAATAAATTAGTTTATAAAATCATTTGGTTTTTTTTCGAGCCACCGTCTGCAGCATACGTAATTGGCGCAGCCGGTAGGATACTCGCGGGCCGGTTCGCGAATCGCGTTAGAATCACCTCATATCGATAACCACGATCGCGAGTCACCCGGGCGGCTATCAAGTCACGTCACGAGTATCCAGAATCTACAGTAAAGCTGCGGAGCCGCGTGGAGAATCCAGACATCGATTCACGAAGAAGAACCAGAGATGAAATATATGTGAGTACACCAGAATCTTTCTCGTGTTGCTTGCCATAGTCTGGGCTACAAAATACTTCAGACCCTATCTCTTTGGTAGGAAATTCAAAGTAATCACTGACCACAAACCCTTGCAATGGATGATGAACTTGAGAGAACCAAATTCACGACTGACTAGATGGCGACTCAGACTAAGTGAATATGACTTTAACGTAATATACAAGAAAGGAAAATATAACACTAATGCTGATGCCCTCTCCCGTGTAGAAATTCATAACGAAGAAACAGATGAGATCACCTCATTGATCAAAGATATTAAAAACCTCAGATCAATGATTAACAACCCATCGGAGGCGTCACCTCCACCAGCAACCTCTTCAACCGACACCGATTCATTGGTCGAAAGTACTAATGATCTCAGATCAATGATCAACAATCCATCAGAGGTACCTCCTCCAACAAACTCCTCGACTGACACCGTCCATACCAGTAATGGACATCCGATACTAGAAATTCCAATCACAGACGATCCTCTCAATAAATTTCATCGACAGATTCAATTTACCATAGTAGGTGACATAAAACGCCGACCAACAGTTACTAAGCCTTTTGAAAACCACACTCGAATCGCAGTCCAAATATCAGAATCTAACCTAGAGAGCGACATTATTAATGCTATCAAAGAATACGTGAACCCCAAAGTCAAAACAGCCATCATGATTAATCCACCTTTAGCCATGTATTCAATAATACCAATTATCCAAGACAAATTTAGAAGTTCCTCACTTAACCTAGTATTAGCTAAGACAGAACTCGAGAATGTTAAAGAATACCTCCGACAACAAGACATTATCCGACATTATCATGACGGTAAGACGAACCACCGTGGTATAAATGAATGTCATCTAGCCCTATCACGAAAATATTTCTGGCCAAAGATGAAGGAACAAATCACTAAGTTCATTAATGAGTGTACCATCTGTGGTCAAGCTAAATATGACCGGAATCCAATTAGACCCCAATTTAATATAGTGCCACCAGCTACAAAACCACTTGAAATTATCCACATGGACCTCTTTACAGTCCAGAGCGAAAAGTACGTGACCTTCCTGGACGTCTTCACAAAATATGCTCAAGCGTATCATCTGCGAGACGGTACGGCTATCAGCATAATACAAGCACTATTGCGTTTCTGTACCCACCACGGACTACCTATGACTATTATCACCGATAATGGCACCGAGTTCACCAACCAACTTTTCTCCGAATTTATACGTCTTCATAAGATAATTCACCATAAAACTCTGCCGCACAGTCCAAATGACAATGGCAGCATCGAACGTTTTCACTCAACGTTATTGGAGCACATAAGAATTCTAAAACTACAAAATAAAGACGATCCGATAGTTAATCTTATGCCATACGCCATCATAGCATATAATAGCTCTATCCATAGTTTTACGAAGTGCAGACCGTTTGACTTATTGACCGGACATTTTGACCCCAGAGACCCAATTGACATAGACCTGACTGAGCACATCTTACAACAATATGCGCAGAATCATAGAGAACAGATGAAGCAAGTTTATGAAATCATTAACAGCTCATCTCTAGCCAATCGTACAGCCCTAACTAACAACAGGAATAAAACTCGCGAACCCGAAGTAGAATATGCCCCTGATCAACAAGTATTTATTAAGAACCCTTTTGCCAGTCGTCAGAAAGCTGCACCACGCTATACTCAGGACACAGTACTCGCCGATCTACCTATACACATATATACTTCGAAAAAACGTGGCCCTATAGCCAAAGCACGGCTGAAACGCGTTCCTAAAACCAGCCAATTGTTACAGGATCATGCTGTTATTGACGTTCCATGCGACTCATCCTCAAGAGATAAGACTTGAGACTTTAGCTGATGGACCAGGACTGTTACCATACAGATTAGGACCAACCAGACTAACCACACATTACCACTCATTCATACAGTACATACAATTAACCGAAATCGAAGATAAGATAAACTCCGTACAGACGCAACTAAAGACTTTCAGAACAAGACTTACCAATGAGACTTACATGCTTTACGAATATCAGATTGACTATCTAACCAACAAACTTAGTAAAGTACTTTTACAAGTAAAATCTTTGGAACCTGTTAGAGTCAAAAGAGGTCTTGTAGATGGCCTTGGGTCAGTAGTAAAAAGTGTTACTGGCAACTTAGATTATCTAGATGCCCTGAAATATGACGAAGCTATAAAAACCTTACAAAATAATGAAAATAAAATAGTATCAGAATTCAACAATCATATCAGCCTAAGTAAAGAATGGATGTCCCAACATGGTACCATCTTGGACCAGATCACAAAAAATCAAGAAAAAGTAAATGCAACATTGGAACTACTTCTAGAAAAAACCGCTTACACAGATTACAGCTTAATAAAATTTGCAAAGTTTGCCCAAATTTTAGGAATCATAACCAATAATGTAGAAGATTTAATGTTAGAGATAATTAGGTTAGAAAATATAATGGCTTTTATACGTGCTTCTAGCACTCATCATTCTATGATTGACATTGAAGTCTTAAGATCAATGATAGATAGGTTAAGATCAATATACAATCAAGAACAAATCTTAAACCTAGAATTACGAGAATATTATAATCTAATAAAACCAGGTTCCTACTTTATTGAAAAGAGAATAGTAATAATATACAGTTTTCCTATAGTGTCTAAGGACGCTTACGATTTATACAGACTATCAATTGTACCTAATAAGAAACAACTTGCCCTCATTCCTTCCTCTCCCTACATAGCAACAAACGAGAAATCATTCGTGTACATAGAGGCTGAATGCCCGAAGTACAGTAATGTTCATCTTTGTGAAAAGAAGACCAGTCATCAGATCCGGACGAAGCCTGATTGCATCCAAGAGCTCATCATCAACCAAGGTTTAGAAGATACTTGCCAATTCACCAAGATTTCACTCTCCAAGCAAGCAGTGGAAAAACTGGATGACCAACACTACGTTATCTCATTGCCCCAACCAACCAAAGTACAGTTAGCCTGCGGCAGAAAATACTTTAATACTCTACAGGGAAGTTATCTGGTCACCTTACCCATGGACTGCTATCTGGAAACAACAGAATTCACAATCATCAACGACAGCAACGAGATAAAAGGACAGCCACTAAAGTTATCAAAGATCCCCTATAACGACATGAACCAAACAACTGACTCCACTCACATCATCGGGTTCAACTCAGTCAACTTAGAAGAACTTCACAGCATCCAGAACAAAGTACTGATGGAAAGCCCTATTCAGATCAACAAGACTCAGCCTGTCGTCCTGTATCATACAACCATACCGTTTTACATTATTGTAGTATGCGCAACCATACTTATAATCTTGGTAATAAGCCGCAGATACAAATGCTGGAAACTTACAACAAGCGACAAAGAAAAGCAACAAACTCCCAAGACACACACATATGAAGATGTGATCCAAAAACGAGATGAAATCCCAGCAACATTTTCTCTCAACATGAGCAAATAGTTGCTGTTCTGCGGATGGAGGTGTTAAGTACGGATCCCTAAAGCATATCGTCGACCTTGCACAATCCTACGTATTTACGTCAGGCGCACAGAAAGTGCAGCGACGACATCCGCCGAGGCACGAGCCGCCGACGCAGCAATAATCAGTAATAGCAATAAGTTATTTTTAAGTAATTTGTATTCATTCCATATTCTGACATCGAATAGGTTTCACCAATTCTAATTGTAATTTCTTTATAATAAATTAGTTTATAAAATCATTTGGTTTTTTTTCGAGCCACCGTCTGCAGCATACGTAATTCACGTGGCGCCATCTATTGTCATAATAATGTTATTGTTGTTTTCCTCGGAAATAGCATTTTTTTTTTTTTGGGATAAAAGGTACCCTATGTCCGTTTCTGTACACCTAAATTTCAGGATCATCGGTTCAGTGGTTTAAGCGTGAAAGCAGAAACAAACAAACTTACTTTCGCATTTATAATATTAGTTGGATAATAGAATAAAACCTTTTATATTAACTTTTCATTCAACATGATGTATTGTAACATAATCAATGGGAGGTATGTACAAGTCAAGTTGAAGTTGATAAAGAAATGTCAAATTCGCGTTTATAAAATAAAAACTATGTGAAAACCACGGACTAGAAAAAAAAGAAGGACTCCGCGCCACGCATATCGAAAGTGAAGCACAGTAAGGGTGCCGGACCGTTTGTACAAACGTGCTTCACGCACACATTTACATCACAGAAAGCCGGCCGGCCGCCATTACGCGACAAGACGGCGTCTTTGTAGGTACTATTTACGTGAAGTAATAAAATAAAATAATGCCATCTTGTGTTTTGAAAACGTGTAAAAATAATTCTACATCCCAGAAAAACTGTCAAGGAATAACATATCACAGTTAAGGCACAATTTTACTTGTTGATTTATTGTATTTTTGACATTAAGACATTAAGACATTTGACATAAGTGTTGTCAGAAAATAAATGGTTAAGTGTCCCGAGAGATTGGGTAATTTTTTTTTTGTGTTCTTTGTCATTTTTTTGCAAGTATTGACTATGATTCTTTTTATAGATTTCCTACAGCAAATCATTCATGGAACAATGATTGGATTATAATAATAAGAAACTACAGATGTGAAGACCATTGCGTTCCGTCGAAAACAAGCGTGATATGCTGTATACATTTTGATACAAATCATCAATTGGCGAGGGTTCTTAGATTGGAACGGATTAGCGTGCTTTTGTAATGTTTCTTGGATCGATAAAGAATGCAGTGCGGGTTAGTGAGTGTATGTATGTGTTGTGAAGATTCTGATTAAATCATTTGAATAAATATTTCAGTTTTATTTTCTACAGAACGTTAAATAGTTTTCATATTATAGGTAAAATACACCTTGTGTGTTTTAGGTAAGTAAGCTTTAATACCCATCCCCCTATCTTCCTAATCGGTAATTCAAGACAATCAATTGAATTACGTATTCTACAGCAGCGTTTTTCTAGTCATCCATACAAAATAAACACTTAATTTTGAGTTTTCACTAGTATATTTTTGTAATTTCAGTTAAGTGGACTTCTTATATCGCTTTATTGTAATAAATGAATACACTGTCTAAATATTTAAAACATGGGGAAATTTTCATTCATCTGGTATCCCTCAAATCACGCACACATAGACCGGTAGGGTGCTTCACTTTCGATACGCGTGGCGCGGAGTCCTTCTTTTTTTTCTAGTCCGTGGTGAAAACAAGTAATTATTAATGTAGATTATAAATATAGTTTATCAGGAGACAATTGTACACTGTGACTGATTGTGAGTATTACCCACTGGCCGCACTCCTCGGAATATGGAAAGAAGATTACATTCAATTGTATATCAATATAAAGGTCTATTTAAACAAGTGATACCTTCTCACCGGATCTGTAAAAGATCTGTTGTTCTTTCATATAAAATACTCGGAGAAGGAAGCACAGAGTCCGAGGAACCTCCCATCTTTCTTTTTCACGGCCTTCTAGGCGGTAAAAGACAATGGGAAAGCATAGGGAAGATAATCACTACATAGTATAAAACAAAGTTGCTTCCCGCTGTCTGTCCCTATGTATGCTTAAATCTTTAAAACTACGCAACCGATTTTGATGCGGTTTTTTTTAATAGATAGAGTAATTCAAGAGGAAGGTTTGTATGTATAATACATGCATAAAATAGTAGAGAAACACTGATCATTTTAGGGGTTTCTAATGTGATGTCGTAAATAAACACATTTTTTTGCGCTTACATTGCAAACGCTGGCTTAACCCTACGAGATAGATCAAAATAATGTACTACAGTATTGTACACCTTAAAAAGGTCTACAAAAAAGTCCCCGATGGCATATGTCTATCTCTTAGGGATAACCCACAATAACCATTTTTTATCCTATACTTTTTAAGAGAAATAATGGCTCTAAAATTATCAGTGTTTCTCTACTATATTATGCATGTATTATATGCATATAAACCTTCCTCTTGAATCACTTTATCTATTAAAAAAAACCGCATCAAAATCCGTTGCTTATTTTTAAAGTTCTAAGCATACATAGAGACAGACAGACAGCGGGAAGCGACTTTGTTTTATACTATGTAGTGATAGTGATCAGCATTCCACCCGTGCGAAGCCGGGGCGGGTCGCTAGTACTGAATATGACAAGAAGATCTGTGGTAGCCGTAGATTTGCGAAACCATGGCGATAGTCCTCATGCAAACTCTCACAAGTATGAAGACCACGCAGGAGATATTCTAAATTTATTTCAGAAACTAGGAGTTGAACAAGCTAGCCTCATCGGACACAGCATGGGAGGCAAAGCGGCTATGTGTTTAGCCTTAATGGAGGTAAGGTCCCAATAACAAATTATACTCAAAGAGTAATTTATTTTGTTTAACTGTTTCTACCTATCTCAGCATAACACTAACATGCTAGAGCAACAGTTTTAATTAACTTTTGCAACGTCATAATTTAATGCAGCCCGATTCAAACTTTATGGCGGCCCTGAAGTGCGCTACTTACTCGCTGCGCAGTACCTTACTCCCCACCCCCCGCTGACAGGTGAATTTGTTACTGCGCAGGGACTCGCCCACAGAACTATATACAAGGTGTAACTTAAATAACGCACAACCGCTTAAGGGGTCATTGTACTCATCATTATGAACAACTTTTACTGTGGAACCAAACCTGAAATCGCCAAAAAAAATCAGCTATTCCCTACATTTTGACGAGTTATGCGAACATAAATGTAGGGAACAGCTGATTTTTTTTGCGCGATTTCAGGTTATAGAACGCTAGTCTTCGTCCATTCGTACGGGAACCGAGCGTGTAACATTTTTCGTAGGTACTTTGACGTCACGGCCATAATTTAGTGATGGGATCGCAAGCCGCGCGAAATCGATCGCCGGCGGCGCGGCGTCGCGCGCGCCCGTCGTCAGTTTAGCTTCTAGTATTTAACTCATCGAATGCCGTAATTAGAGACACAATAGAAAGACAATTGGGTAGTTGCATGATATTGAATACTATATATTCTAGTAGATAATATATCCACACATGTAATACAATAATAGAATTCGAAATCAAATTTGAAATCGGTCGAAAAATAAAAAACTTATAGAAACTTTTTGTCTATCTCTTTCTCGCAAAACGAAGTTTTGCATGTAATTTATATGGCGATACTGAACTATGACGTCACAATTCAGTATTTCCCTCTCTGTCTAATTGAGAGTTTTGAACGCTCATATCTTTTCAATTTTAAAAATATTAAAAAAACTGTTTATACCAAGCTATTAGTGAGGTAAAAAAGCTTCAATTTAAATAATAAAAAAAATTAGTTAACTCGCGGATTGCTTATGTCGAACTGTGTAACTTAAGACATTCAAAAGGTTAAAGAGGGAGGCCGTGCGGCTTTTTGTAGGAAACCATTTTTTTCCTTATTTTTAATATAAGGATCTTTCGGAAACCTGAAAAAAGTGCATTTAAGAAGTAACCATTAGCTGTTCGTTTATAATTATTTGCATTTCACTACCTACAATACGTAGTTACGTTTCAATTTAAAAATATAATTATCATTTCCTCTGCTTTCAAAATCGATTATTACTGAGTACGAAATCGGCATCGAAAATTGCAGTGTACAACACTAATGACTACTTTTGACCTTGAATGGTTAGATCGCTTATGTTTACATTGCTGGTTTTCAATGCACGACAAGTCTGGCGCGTTAAATTAAAGCCGCAATGAAAAAATATTTGGATACACTACTGTTTGGATGAAAATAACAAAATAAATTGTTTTATAAATAACAACAGATTATTTTAAGACAAATAGTACTTACGGATGATAAGAAATACCTCGATTACCAGCTCCAACTTCATGGGTGGAATTAGAACAATTAAGTATCGCACAACTAGGCATTTTGTTTTTATCACCTGACGTCACACGCGGAAAGCGGTCGGAGGCAGACTGAAGTTCGCCGCGAGCAATGGTGTCGCACGGCACCATTCCTCCACGCGAGGTACCTACACTTATGCAATCTATTATAATCTATATCTGTGGACTCGCCTCATTTTCCGAGCCGACATGAAGTTTGAATCGGGCTGTACATGAAATTATGACGTTTCGAACGTTATTTAAATCTGTTGTTCTAGCATGTTAGTGAAGAAGAAAACAAGAAGAATAAAAGAAAGAAAGAGCGCCTGACGTAAATTGACGTATTTTTAGAGTCAATTTTTTATTCACGTCTAATCTTGTCTATGTAGTATCTTAATTTGACAGGAATAAACTAATATTTATCTTCTGTCCTTTTCTTAATGAAATAGAAAGAAAAGATGCACTGTACTTAAATTTAGTTTAATTTATGAACAACATAAACGGCACCATTGTTTATTTTCCGAACAGCCATACACACGGATAGTGTACCTACATAGCTGTTCGGGTGATACTCAATTAACAATCACGGATGCTTTACCCAATTTTTATAGATTAAATCGTCTCAGAAATATAAACAATACAAATCAAATAAATGGATCGGTAATACCTGCGGATTTTTGATCGGTCGTTAATTGCTACGTTTACCTTATAGATAAACTTTACTTTATAGGCTCATTCGCAATTCTTTTTTTTTTTTAATATTTTTATATTTTTCAGAATCATAAATTAATTTCATTGAAACTATTTTTAGCCACATAAAATAACTGGCGTATTAGTCGTTGACATTTCACCAGTTTCGACGTCGAAGCACTACAGAGACGACTTCCCGAAAATATTAGCAGCTATGAAGGCGGTGGACTTTAAGAACTCGAAAAAAATTGATGAAGCTAAGAAACAGTTGAAAGAGATAACCCCAGATCCCCACCTCTTAAAAGCTATCCTTGCCAATATAACAACAAAATCTGACAGCACTATTGGTTGGAGGGTCAATATCGATGTCTTATTGAAAGATATCAAAAATATTGCTGAATTCCCTAAATTATCTCTGAAAAATAAGAAGTACTTCGGGCCGACACTTTTAATCGGTGGTCAGTTATCTGAATTAATTCCGTAAGTTGAACTTTCTTTCTTGTAATTTCTTTTTTTTTTGCTTAACGCACAACTTAATAGTTGCGATAAATAATCGCCAATCTGTGAATAATACCATTATACTAGAGTCCGCGCACTGCGGTAAAAAATTGCATTCGCTTGATATATTTTTGGCGTTTGCGATTTTATTTCGTATGAACATGCGATTTAAAAATCGCATCGCAGTGCGCGAACTTGCGTCCTTAAAGTTTCGCTTTTCAGTCACAGAGCACGGAATCACCCGCGCAATCATCGGCAGCGTCTAGACACGGCAGTACTACAGTCCGTTTATACTTTATAGTTATTTTACCTCTGATAGTAGCAACCTAACAACAACCTTATTGGAACAAGTATAAAGATCACAATGATTTTGACAGACTTGTCAGTGGCAGTAACCCAACAGCAATGTTATTAGAATGATAATAAAGATCTCTGTCATTGGGACAGTGATGTAAAATCAAGGTAGAATAACTGTGAAAGGACTATACCTATATTAATAAAATTCTTGGCACAAGCTCTCAATTTCTGTAAAGAACCGCCTTCAAAGCTGTCAGTTTCCATAATACGTCATTTTTGTCGCAGTGCGAGTAAACGGTGACACGTTTGGTTTATATGGAAAGTGTTGACAATGCAGCCTCTAACTGTGTCTGGCGTCCGTGCTCTGCGTTTTCAGATGAAAATAAATGAGTTCCCTTGAGTTTCTTAACAGTATGGTAGAGGTGCCTAGAGGTTTTTTGAGCAATGCGCAGGGTGAAAAGTTCCAACGGTACAGATCCCACAGCGTTCCAGTAACCTTCTGGCTCACTCTAGCTTGATTACGCCAGCTCAGGGTACTATCAATGTGCAAGCCTAGGTCCTTCACGTCAGTACTACATAGGTTTAAGGAACTACCACTGAAGAGAACAAGCGGCAAGGTTGCACCATTTACCTTGCTACGAGTAATACTACGAGGACTGCCAATGATGATCACCTGATACTTCGTAGGGTTTACAACTACAAAAAATCTATCAGCCCAGGTTTTTATAGCTATCAAGTCCCTTCCCTTGACAGTACAACTGCAAGTCATTATTATTAATTGTCAGATTAAGGGAAAGTCCACAATTTCCACTTAGATTTGACTATTTAAGTCATTATGCGTCGCGCCGCACCCAATCATACGAAAATCAGAGGCTCTGGAGATCACGTTATTTTTATAGGACTAGACTAAATGTTGAAGACAATTCACACATAAAACCTCTCTGCAATCTGTTTTATTTACGTGTAGGTGCCAAAACATTTAATTTAATCCTTACTTGTTTCTGTTTGATTACAGACCCGATGATTTAACTGAAATTCGAGAAATGTTCCCGAAAGCCGTAATAACTTATATTCCTAAAACACGCCACAACGTTCACATAGACAACCCCAGATTGTTTTTGGAACTTGCTATCTCTTTCATCAGGACACATCACTACAAGCGTCAATTCAAATCGAAACCGAAAATATCTAAATAAATATCTACGTTAGGTGCTACATTGCTTTTAAGTTTTGTGTAACATTAAAATTATTTCCATAATTTTATGAGTTAATTTTTTATAGGTAATTCTTCTTTTTCTTTTCATTTCGACGGTGGATCTATGTTGCTTATACTGTTTGGGCCCAGTAGGCGGCCACATTTATTGCGATGTCAGAGGCATTAAGGGTGCAAATAAAGGGGACTAGCAGATGGCACATTGTCTGTTCAGGAGCACCGCAATCGCACTGGATGTTGGGTGAATCGATAATGCCCCAATTTTCGCCAGATTATGTTTGCAGCGCTCAACTTGGGTACGCATGCAATTCGCGACCGGGAGCCAGGTGTTCTTGGGGCTTAACGATGGCTTAAGGTGGTGGATACCTCTTTACTATGTATACAACGTGTAACGTTAAATGCGCAAAACCTGAAAATAGTTTGATCAGAATAACGAGCAGAATTAATTGAACCACTTTTTAACCCTTTACCGCATAGGAAACCATATATGGTTTGACATGTTTACAGTTTATTTTACTCTAAAAATATAAAAAACTAGCGTATAAATCCTAATGGGGTTTGTTTTTCATATCGTTAGCAATAATAAAACACAACTATTTTGTCTATCATCACATACCACTTGGAAAAAAAAAATACACTAAAATTAATTCTAAAGCTTTAATAAAGACATTAACATAAAAAAAAAATTGTCACTTATTTAATATATCATGCAGTAAAGGATTAATATAGGTCACATTTTTCAAAAAATCTTCATTAAAAATATTGCCGTGTTTATTTATTAATAGGTCAAGCAAGCCAATGCCAGCGCGGCGCAGCGGCCCGGTGACGACTCCTCCCTCGGTAAAGCGTTGTCGCAGACGCAAGAAACGATCAGAATGGCCAGTAAAACTAAAACAGTACATAAAACCTTTACAATTTTTTAATGACTTTTTTTCTCTCTGAAATAGGTCAATTGAATTAACAATCAGTTGGGGTGTCTGAGATTTTGCGCATATAACGTTACACGTTGTATATGCATCCGTTAGCTCACACATCTAGTCCAGTTGAAAACCAGCGTCAGGCACCAGTTGTCTGGCATTTTTGCTGAACTGGGCCTTTTTGGCGCAGCCGTGAGGCACACTTTCCAGTTTAATTTCTTACATCGGACTTTATACTTTTTTATTTGTTTTATATCTGATGTAGGTATGTCTCAGGTGTACTGATATATAAATTTATTTTCTTTCTTCTTACTTTCTTTCTTTCTTACTCACAATTACTTCGCTTTTTGAGAGATCCGTCTTGGATCGCCTGTGTGGACCATAAGAATCATCAGAATTAGCTCCAAACTTTAACGAGACTAAGGAAAAAAATTACAGACTGGCTTAAATCCAGGTCCAACGCAACTGAGCTACTTGTGGTATCAAAAATAAAATCACATGGATTTTATTTTTGATACCACAAGTAAGTAACGCTCTCATAATATTTATTTATAACACATTTGCTCGTAAAAGGTCTCTTACTGCCCCAATTTGAATATCGTAATGTATCTCATTACGTACTTGTGCGTAATTGTAATGTAAAGCGCACGGTTTATCAAGATGCTCCGTCTAAAACGAAAGGTACTTTTTTAAATCTTATCAAAGAGTTTTTATGTCAGAAAAGTGGTCAACATTTTATGAATAAAATTAACTTTGGGAAATAAAATATAATAAATAAACATTTAATTCTTTAATTTAATTAATTTTGACAATTAATTACAACCATTTATCTGTAACAAAAACACAAAAGTATTAATTTACTTTATTAGTAATACTGGCTGTTTTTTGTGCCTTTGAATATATAATAATAATACGAGTAATAACTTGACAACATTAAAAATGCCAACTGGCAACGTAATAATTAATTTTACAAATTGTTCGAATTTTAATAACTGTTTTAACAAATAATTAAAGATTTATTTGTTTAAGAAAGTCCGAGTTTTATTTATTTCCTCACAAATGTGTTATAAAACGTCGTATGACATACGTGCGGTTTGATAATTACAGCCTCTGCTTTCTTATAGCCCTCACCTACGGCTCGGGCTAGCAATATTGCCTCAGCTGTAATTTTCAACTTACCGCACTTATATCATAATGTACTATTATATGGCACTTCAACGACTCACTCACTAAGACTTACACAAACTAAAAACATACAGTTTTAGGAATTGTGAATTCGTCACTTACAGAAGTGCACAGCACTAGCACAGAAATTAATAGTACGTACAAGACATCGTTAGTTGAATTACTTAAAAGTTATAAACAAAAGTAAAATTAAAATTCAAATGAGCAATGTTCACAAATACGATCAAAAATACAATAATAGTAATTAAAAACAACCAAAAGAAGGTTGGTAAAGGAGGGAAAGGAAGTACTTAAGTACAATTACTAATGGGCGGCACGTGTCGCACAGACGACTCGAGACTCAGAGCTGGTTACTCGAGATTCCGAGCTGGTGAGAAGTTTCGATCGGAATTGCCGCAAAGGGTTAGAGTAGATGTCGATGCTATTGGTTCGTGTAGCGATTTTATTGTACTTTCCCATTAGACGGTTCATGGGTGCGGTGCTACCAAGGTTAGTACGACTTGCAGTTATGGCAAAGGTAACGGTTTCGCGACTAGATCTAATGGTATTCTGTGGCGGTACAGCTATACTTAATTCAGCCAAAAGATCAGGAACATTTAGTAAACCGTTTAAGATTTTATAGAGAAGGATTTGGTCCGTCACGTCTCTTCGCTGTTCAAGTGAACACATTTTAAAATGAGTGAGCCTTTGATCATGAGAAGTATCCCGTGGACAGCTAGGGCTTCTAAAACGAAGGTATCTAGTGTAGCTTCTTTGGATACGTTCAATCCTGTTTACGTGAACGCGGTAAGTAGGGTTCCAAACTGGCGATGCATAGTCCAATAGACTTCTCACCAGAGTATTAAAGAGCACCTTAAGGGGAGAGATCGACTGGAAATCTCGACATATTCTTTTTATAAAGCCAGACATTTTCGCGGCTTTGGCAGTGATATTGTCAATGTGGCTAACGAATGTGAGTTTTGAGTCGAAGTGGACTCCCAGGTCACGAATCGTGTTCACCTTTTGAAGTGTTATCCCATTGATTGCGTAAGACGTAGGAATAGGTTTCCTTTTTCTTGTGATTGTTATGTGGTAGCACTTTTTCACATTGAGAGACATGCGGTTTTCTAGACACCAATCGTGGACTACGTCGACATCAGCCTGGAGTAAATGGACGTCGACGTATGAGTTTATCTCTTTATAGATTTTAAAATCATCAGCGAAAATAGAGCAATTGCTGTATTTTACTGAGAGAACTATGTCATTTACGAACATTAGAAAGAGAATTGGGCCTAGATGCGATCCCTGGGGGACTCCAGATGAAGAGAATAATAAAATAATGAAAATAATAATAGACTAACGTACAGACGCCAGCACATCAAGACACCCAAAACTTTCAAATTTTCGCAATCAACGTTGAACCTTATACTTTAGTGATAGAGTTGAAAATCTATTAAAGAAATTTGACAGATTGTAGTAGCTTGACGTGCTGGCGTCACTACATCATAAATACACACACACACACACACACCCACGAACAAACATCCCACCCTCACTTCCATCCTAATCACAATCGAAAAATATAATAAGTAATAGCTTTTAAAACTTATTGACTGCATGTATTGCCGAATTGCCATACTCAGTTGAGTACCTATGCGGCGTAAAATGGGTTAAAGTATTCAGTGGTCAGGTTAGGTCAGTGATTACCTACAGATATACATTATCAACATAGACGAAGTAGCAAAGTACGTAATGTTATGTCACATAATTTATAGCAAAGGTAACACAAAGAAACGAGATTTACAAATAAGTACGATTTAAGTCGTTCAGTGTGACGGTTAGAACCTCCCACTATATTATTTACAAAACGAACTGATTTGTTTCAGAAATGAAGACTTAGCGGGCATCCATAAACTGTTCCCTTCAGCAAGGTTGATTACATCGATGGCGTTGGACATAACGTACACGTTAAGGACCCAGATGCGTTGGACATAACGTACACGTTAAGGACCCAGATGCGTTGGACATAACGTACACGTTAAGGACCCAGATGCGTTGGACATAACGTACACGTTAAGGACCCAGATGCGTTGGACATAACGTACACGTTAAGGACCCAGATGCGTTGGACATAACGTACACGTTAAGGACCCAGATGCATTGGACATAACGTACACGTTAAGGACCCAGATGCGTTGGACATAACGTACACGTTAAGGACCCTGATGGCTTTGCCTCCGCAGTTTGACTATAACGCCGTGTTAAAAACACCATCATAGTTATAATCTGTATGTCTGTCATGTGATAGGTTTGCATCTTTTTTTTGTATAGAAAGAAGTGTTTTCTCAAAACACACAGAGCACGGTCGGCGGCGGCGGCTGTAGACGGCAATACTAATAAAATTCGTGGCGCCCAAAGGGTGTTGCGCAGTACTATTATTTATTCTGTGGTTGAGCGCCCAACTTCTGTCACGCACCGCCATTCAAATCAGCAGTTTCTTTACGTCATTTGGTACGACGACAAACAAAGCGTGTCACCGCTTATTCGCTAGTGCGCTTACACTCGCACTAGCGAGTAAGTGGTGACATGTTTGATCTGTATGGAAAGTGTTGACGATGTCGCCTCTAGCAACGGACGCCGAGGCGTCTCCGTGCTCTGTGGTCAAAAATATAACAGCAACTGTAATAAAAACACTGGAGCGATCGAAGTTGGTCTTCTTTACAACTCTCTTCATATATTCTTACATTTTTGTGGCGGACTAACCCCTGTTAGGAGGTGTTGTACGGTAGCGGGTTGTACCCTGCGGCTACCGAGCCCTCGGGACAGTTCAACCCGATTTTTGACGTACGCTGCCTTACTGGTTCGCTGGTCACGTACGCCACCACGCACCCCTGAATGCGTATCTTCGACGACGACGGAGCACGTAGGAGGACCTCAGAGTGGATACCGACGAGAAATGAAACACGTTTTCGACTTGAAAAGGTTCTTCGGGGTTCGGCTCGAAGCTTGTTTCTAAGTGATGTTGCCTCTTCGGTGGCACGTTTTCGACTGACACCGGACCAAAAAACGGCCCGTCTTATATACCCCGCTAAGTTCTGTTAACGGGGACCGCGTATTTTACTCTAATTTTACTTTTAATTTCGCTTCAGCCGAACCCTTTCTGACGCCGTATTTATTTATTGTTTTACAAAACCATGACAATATATACATCAAAATGTCGGTTACAATCTCTACTTTTAGATAAAACAATAACATATTACATACAAGTTCACATAAAAAAGTTTCTAGAACAAAAACTGTAAAATATTCTAGTTCGTACACATTCATGAACACAAAACTTCTTATATCTTTTCCAATAAGATTCTAATTAGGATTCTATTTGCTGTAACATCATTTTCTAGACAGATCCTAACTAATTACATAATGATCTTGCTAATTAGTCATCAAATAAAAAGTCTCATTTTCAAATTCTAATTACGTAAAAGATCGCGAACATTTTAGATTTTCAACTTTATCTAAATCCTTGCAAATTGAGATCTATCGTTACAAATAGCTACTATTAGGCTAAAAAACACTAATTAACAGGAATAGAATAATAACAATGAGTAGTAACGCAAGTTAACATCACAACAAACATATAAATTCAACGAATTCTTCAACAAGATCAATTTTTCTTATAAGATCTTATAGGAATCTTATCCATATCGTTATTCCCGATCTTACTAATTAATGAACTTGCTAATTACAGACAGAATAGAGACAATAACCTAAATCGTATTCTGCCATCCATAATAAAACATAAAAATCTTTAGAAATACGTTAGATGCTACTTATTTACACACTTATATTAGCAAAACTCAGTCTTTAACAACTAAACCTAATGAGATAATAGCTAATTAATCCAAATAAACATCTAATAAGTGAAAACATCCTATTCTAAACATATAAAACATGACAAAAAACTACTTGCGTGTTAGGTGGTCTCAACCACTACTTGCGCCCTGGTGCCGGCATGGGACCCTCGTCGCCGACAATTTTATTATCCCAATCATTTGCATTTGACTACCACGTTAGTTATGTGGTCGCAAGTTGTGCGACTGCTGAGCGTGCGAGAGTGTACGACTAAACGCTGACAGACTGAACACCGACAAGACTTTACTTCGACGGGACTCTTCGCCGACATGACACTTCCAATCCCACACCCAACACCCTACACCCACCTGGTCGGACTTCCCTTCTCTATGAAGAATAAGGAACTTTCCACCCTGTTCCTCATATCTCTACCTGTATGAATCGGGAGTGTACAAGTTTGCGCGTGTGACTTTTTTTTCTGTCTTGCTTTAAAGAAGCTTTGAAGCTTTTGCTCTTTATATGGCTTTATATAGGTACAAGCACAAATTATTTGCTGTGTTTGTAACACTGACAGGTATCTGTTTGTCAAAATTGGTGACATAGAAAATTGGCAGGACAAGACTATTGCCTCAGAAACCGGTGACTAGATTCGAATTACTTTTCTGTAGCCTAACTTTTGAATCAAAATACAGACATGAGATGGTTATTCTATGTACAATCCGTAGAATCAGTCCTCAACCGTACATTGAGTTAAAAAATATATACAGGGCAATTCAAGTAGTTCGTTCTCAATCAACAGTTGATTTAACATATAAAATCCACGGCCCCAGTCCCACAGGCGGCGTAGCAATAGTGGTGCTCCATGGCTTACTTGGGTCTAAAAGAAATTGGCAGAGCATGTGTGATAAGATCACAGCTCATACGAACAAACCTGTGGTAGCAGTGGACGCTCGTAATCATGGGGACAGCCCCCATATCGATGTCCACGACTATATGTCATTAGCTGCTGATGTCTCTCAACTAATATCTAAACTTTCACTCAAAAAAAGTATCATTATTGGCCACAGCATGGGAGGCAGAACAGGAATGATTTTAGCTTTGACAGAGGTTCGACAATTTAATGTACCTACCTATCTTTAATTATTTAAATGACTGTTTCCTTTTCCCCTTTTCTTTCAGCAAAGGTTCAAGCTTAAGGTTTGCCAGCGAGCAATGGAGCGCAGTATTCCTTGAGTCATTAACGGATGGTGTTAGGAACACAGTGCTGCGCTCTAAAACACAAATCGCCGACGTCATCCAAAGAGCAGCTAAGCTTAAGTAGGACTGGGCCCAGTCATGAGCTAAATCTACCACCATGTGGGTCCCAGAAAACGTCTGGCGATATGGAGGTAGACCCATGACAAGATGGTGGGACGAGCTTGACGTCTATAGACAGGATTGGTCCACACTAGCTCAATACAGAGAGGAGTGGAAAGGAGAAAGGGAAGCCTTTGCCTTACAGCAGGACAACAGAGGCTAAAAATAAAATCAAATATTTTCTTTTCATGATACCTTTTCCACATAGTAGGACTGTAAAATTACTAACTGTAACACTGAGGGGCTTGTGGCTAAGTAATAACAGCCCCACTGGTCGATCGATCAGGTTAAGCTACGCTTGCCGCGATTGGTCTGTGGATGTTTGACCATCTGTACATGCCGAGACCTCTCCGTGCCTCAGAAAGCACGTACACCGTTGGTCCCGGCTGTCATTCGTGGATCTTTAACAGTCGTTACGGCTCGTCAGTAGCCCGAAAGTCTGACAACCAGTCTTACCAAGGGGTATCGTAATAGCCAGTAACTGGGTTATAGAGGTCAGATAGGCAGTCGCTCCATGTTAAAATACAGGTATTCAGCTGCATCCGGTTAGACTGGAAGCCGACCCCAACATAGTTGGGAAAAGGCTATGCAGATGATGAACACTGAGTAGTCATTCGAGCCATAAGAAGACAGTTTTGTTGTATAGTTTTGTGTAACCCAGACAGGTTGATCGTCTTCATTATGTGAGTGTGTTGAAACAAGTGGTATACATGGTTTCTATGGGCGTACCTCATCAGTCAGGCGGCATCCAATACTTAACGCTCCAGATGCTCAGTATTGGATGCCGCCTTCACGTATTGCTGTAGTTGGATAATGAACTAGTTTGAGTTGGACTTGTCTGACCTGATTTAGAAACTTCTTGCTCGTGCTCGAATACTTCATTCGTCTCACCAACTTATATTGCCTGGGAAAGCCATGCAGGCTAAAACCACTACAGTACCTACTACAGAAACAAACAATGTGAACATTTATGTACAGACGCCAGCTACCCGAAACTGTCAAATTTTCCCAATTAAGCTTCAACCTTATGCTTTAGCGATAAAGTTAAAAATATATTAAAGAAATTTGACAGATTGTAGTAGCTCGATGTGCTGGCGTCTATACATACTAGCGTTCCTCCAACGACCGCATACCCAGCTTATGGTCTGACAAATCGGCATCCTTGCATGGCCTCATTATTCCATGGCCGTTTTTCTCTTTATTTGCAGCCGCTGAAAGTAGCGAGTTTGATAGTAGTAGATATATCGCCTATCGTCCCGACAACCGGTGGTAGACTTCTTGACTTCTTTCCGAAAGTCATTAATGTCATGACCAGTATCGACTTTACTGGGTTGGATACATTAAATAAAGCAAGGACTGCAGCTAAAACCAAACTGGCGGAATCTCAATTATTTCCAGACGAAGAGTCCATGTATTTTATTTTAATGAATGTTGGACAATTGCCTGATAACTCTTTCGGGTGGAAGTGCAATGTTAAATCCTTGCAGAAGAATTTTACTAATATCGCCTCATTTCCGAGTATGACTGGAAAATCGTATGATGGGCCTACGCTATTCATCGGCGGCAAGCTATCAGACTATATCCCGTAAGATTATATTGATTAAGAAATATGGCATAGGCTACCAATAAAATATTTTCCTAATTATTAATATTTTTATCGACAGTCCGTTTTTATTTCAGACCTGACGACATGACAGGGATCCGAAAACTCTTTCCTAAAGCAAGTTTGGTCTATGTCGAAGGTGCTGTCCAGCACCTTCGACATAGACCAAACTTGCTTAATTTACACGCTGAGAAACCAAATGACTTCTTGAACGCAGTCGTGCAATTTATATCCTGAAACCATTGCCTGAAACACAATGAATCTAGTTTAATTATAATTAACTAGCGACCCGCCCCGGCTTCGCACGGGTGCAATGATGATCACTACATAGTATAAAACAAAGTCGCTTCCCGCTGTCTGTCTGTCTCTATGTATGCTTAGATCTTGAAACTACACTACGGATTTTGATGCGGTTTTTTTTATAGATAAGAGTGATTCAAGAGGAAGGTTTATATGTATAATACATGCATAATATAGTAGAGAAACACTGATAATTAAACAGCCATTATTTCTCGTAAAAAGTATAGGAAAAAAATCGTTATTGTGGGTTATCCCTAAGAGATAGACGTATACCATTGTAGATTTTTTTTAGACCATTTTAAGGTGTACAATACTGTAGTACATTATTTTGATCTATCTCGTAGGATTCAGCCAGCGTTTGCAACGTAAACGCAAAAAATGTGTTTATTTACGACATTACATTAGAAACCTCTAAAATTATCAGTGTTTCTCTACTATATTATGCATGTATCGAACATATAAACCTTCCTCTTGAATCACTATATCTATTATAAAAAAAAAAAACCATCTAAAACCGTTGGGTAGTTTCAAGCGCCACCGGCCGACTCCCCAGCCGGTAACGCCCGCATGTTAAGTCTGTAATATCTTCGAAAATATTCATTTAAATTACATGCTGTAAAGGGCCATAATGATCTATATGAAATGCACAATGTTTTTAAGGTACTTAATTGGAAAAGGATTAATGCTGTATTGCCTAAAGTTGCTTCTTAAATAAGCCATTATTTCTCGTAAAAAGTTAAAGATAAAAAATGGTTATTGTGGGTTATCCCTAAAAGATAGACATATACTATCGCGGACTTTTTTGTAGAGCTTTTTAAGGTGTACAATACTGTAGTACATTATTTTGATCTATCTCTAATGGTTCAGCCAGCGTTTACAATGTAAGCGCAAAAAAATGTGTTTATTTACGACATCACATTAGAAACCTCTAAAATTATCAGTGTTTCTCTACTATATTATGCATGTATTATACATATAAACCATCCTCTTGAATCACTCTATCTATTAAAAAAACTGCATCAAAATCCGTTGCGGAGTTTTAAAGATCGAAGCATATATAGGGACAGACAGACAGGGAAGCGACTTTGTTTTATACTATGTAGTGATAGTGATAGTGATAATGTCCGTTGCGTGTCTTATGCCACCGTTTGCATTTATTTTCTAGACGTATTGTTATTTAACAAAATTTACGAATACAATTAGTAGGAATGTATACACGCCAGCATATCAAGCTACTACAATCTGTCAAATTTCTTTAATAGATTTTCAACAAGCATTCACGAATCACGACATTTCGTGAATCGGGTGAAGCGATCACGCCACACAAACTACGGGGGATTAAGTTCTATGGTCCGTCAGCCAGGCACACCGTTAGCACTCGATGACTTGACACACTCGGTTAACTCTTCTAATTGAGTAGATTTGGGTTTAATAACAAACGATGAACATCGTCGCAGTCTTTACTAGACTCGATCTACAATCGCTCATAATAACAAACAATGTCGATGCGTATTTTTATCAGTCTAGTAGCTATCTTAAACTACTTTATGTATTGTGCGTGACGCGCTCGCGCCTTAGGCTATATAAGGACTAGTCTAGGAAAGAAAGGAAAAAAAAATTGGTTGTCTGTAAAGTCGGTTTACGGACGATAATTTTACGTGATAACGTGATAACAAGCCGAACGCTTAGACCGATCGTGCCTCTCTATCGCGTGTTCCATCCTCGCGCTTGCACGCTCGGCTCAGGCGGAACGCGACAATGAATCATGCTTTTTCGGGCGTGCAGCCGGCGTTCATGTATTTATAAGACGTTATCACGTCAAAAAACAATATTGAGATTCTGACTAAGTTTTTGCTATTTTATTTGATAACCCCACAAAATAGTAATGTTTTAAAAACTAAAATACTAGCTTTGAAATTATATAAAATGATCAATATAATTAGTATAAAAAATATTATTAAAATCTCGATTATAATATTATTGTAAATGTATGCTTGGTCACTCCCTAGCATCAGTGGGATGACACTGACAGCTCACTCCACGCAAGTTTTCACGTCTCACGGTGACATTTTTACAGAATCGCCGGCTGTTCACAGTGTTCACTGTTCGAGACTTCGAGAGGAACACACTATTAGTGTTCTCCTTTTCAAGAGCATTTTTTCCGAACGTCCATTTGTACATACTTAATGCAAAATAAACTTTACGTCCAACCAATTTGGAAGACAAAAAGCAATCATTTTAAAAAGCTCCTTGGTTCAGACATGTTCAGACACTCATTGACACTTCTGTTTTATCTGTAATTTCTGTCAACATCAACAGTCAAACACTCATTGAAAAAATGTCATGAAAATCAACAAGAGTACGTAATGTCGAGCAAATAACCTTCAAAATCATTATTATATTTTATCAAATAAACTAAATTTAAAATGTTACTTAGCGTAGTAACTCTTAAAACTGTTTTCAATAGCTTGAATGTGTGCCCTAAATTACTCCCTGGTGCTACGCAAATTGCCCACAGACTCCTGGCCTCTACGTCAGACAATGCAGAAGCTGTGGACTTGGCCTACGCTTCTTACGAAAGTACAACCGATCCACAAATTACAGAACGGCCCCCTCTGGTTATATTACATGGGTTATTAGGATCGAAAAACAACTGGAACAGTATGAGCAAAGCCATTCATAGGACCACTGGTAGGAAAGTTATTAGCGTAGATGCACGGAACCATGGGGACAGTAGACATGCCTCGCAGCACACGTATGTGCACATGGCTCACGACGTCATGAAGCTGTTGAAGAAGCTAGAGTTGTCGAAGGTGTCGATCCTGGGCCACAGTATGGGCGGACGCACAGCCATGGTGCTGTCACTGCTCTGTGTAAGTTGTACGTAGTTTGTACATACTTGTAGTTACCATAACATTTGTATTGCAATAGTTCCATAATAGTTCATACAATTTTCATATTGAACTTATAGAAAAAATAGTTTTTGAGTTATTAATTACTTACATACTAATGTTTTCAGTCTGACATGATATCAAGTCTCATAGTAGTTGATATCTCTCCTGTGAAAACGAGCCCACAAATCTTCTCGATGGCCACTTTATTTGATGCTATGACTTCAGTATCGATCAGACCAGGAATTGCCATGTCTAAAGCGCGGAAGTTGGCTGATGAGCAACTGAAAGGAATAACTCCTGACGTCAACCTGAGGAATTTCTTAATAACTAATTTAGTACAAACAAATACAGGCTCATATACTTGGAGAGTTAACATAGCGGCTCTAAAGGATAACTTCCAGTCACACATATCAAGTTTTCCCACAAACTTAAGAGGACTTCAATATTGTGGACCAACACTGTTTATAGGAGGATCTTTATCTGATTACATAGGGTATGTATCAGATTCTTGAGCTCATTGTAAACTAGCCTTTATTAATATAGAGACAAGTGGCAATACCTGCCTGTAGTAACCATTCCTGGCAAGGATTCCCACTTTATCTTCTCATGGATGTTGTAATAGAGACCTCCTATAGTCAAGCAAGCACCATGTTTATGGAAATATTCTAGTAAGTAAGTAGGTACCTAATTAATATTGATTGCAAGGGCCAGCCACGAACGCAGCTAAATATACATGGGTAATATAGAAGAGGATCAACCAAACTTGTTAACCTACATTAAATAGATCCCACACAAAGCTATCCACTAGACTACAGGTCTAAGCACGATATTTAAAAAAATAAAAAGTTGATCAAAAATATTACAAGAGTTTTAAATTGGCCCAAAATAAGCAAGCCTGTATTTAGGGTGGGTACTCAAATAATAATAATAAATGCAAGAGTTGTATCTCTGGTTCACTTTTAATTCCAAAATATTTATATTATTTTGCAGTAAAAATGACCTAAAGGAAATACAGGAATACTTCCCCCTCGCTGAGCTGACATTCATAGATGGCGCCGGTCACTGGGTACATAGTCAGAAGCCAGAAAAGTTCCTAGAAACAGTTTGTAATTTTCTACAAGAGAAATAAGAATATCAGTCTAATATAAATTATTACAATTCTCATTAATTTAGGTAGTCATCAATATTTGAGTAGTAAAATAATTATCATTAGTCTATTTATTGTTACATCCATAGTGGATGAATAAAATGTGATATACCATGAGTAATTTTATTATTATATTTTATTTGTGTATTTGACCTCTATACTCTTACCACATCCTCCTGTGGTAAGATACTACATAGCAACAAATTGTAACAATATTAAGATACTAGCGACCCGCCCCGGCTTCGCACGGGTGCAATGGAGAAATACTGATAATTTTAGAGCCATTATTTCTCGTAAAAAGTATAGGATAAAAAATGGTTATTGTGGGTTATCCCTAAGAGATAGACATATACCATCGCGGACTTTTTTGTAGACCATTTTAAGGTGTACAATACTGTAGTACATTATTTTGATCTATCTCGACGGGTTCAGCCAGCGTTTGCAATGTAAGCGCAAAAAAATGTGTTTATTTACGACATTACATTACAAACCTCTAAAATTACCAGTGTTTCTCTACTATATTATGCATGTATTATACATATAAACCTTCCTCTTGAATCACTCTATCTATTAAAAAAAGCCGCATCAAAATCCGTTGCGCAGTTTTAAAGATCTAAGCATATATAGGGACAGACAGACAGGGAAGCGACTTTGTTTTATACTATGTAGTGATAGTGAAGAGGAATCGGTGTTGATAAGCCAACTAAGGACTCACAGTTTTTGTCCAAAAGCATTATAATATACTCACGTACATAACGCCACGCCTGTATTCCTCGAAGGGGTAGGCAGAGCCGCATACATCCAATGTATTTGTGGGCCAGCCTATTGCCAATAACCGGCCACAAATCCTGAGAAAAAATGATGTTAAATCCTAATAACAATGGCCGGCCCCCGGGGATCGGACCCAGGAGTTCAGGACCCAATGCTCACCAGTGGCACTTGTGTACATATTTTGTCATACGAAAACATTATCGACATGAGAATAAGTTTCATTTATGTATGAAACACTTACTTTGATAAGGAAGCGTCGCGTACAAATCTGATCGTTATTTGTATAGCATTAATGTTTCTACTTGAATAAACACAACATATTAACATAACATCACGTCTATTCTGTAATATTCCCCGGTGGTTTGGGCAGAAGTGTACTTATAGTACATCTACACTCGAATGAAACGCTTATACAAATACATGTTCACATATAAACTCACGCCTTCTTCCCATGGGGGTTGGCAGAAACTGCAGAACACCCATGCGACTGCTACGATCCTTTTGATCCATAAGAATAGGTCTATATTCGCTTAGAAAAGTCAAGTGCGATCTGTGAATCTTGCCCTGACTTGCGAGGCGCTCTATTTTTTCGTTAATCGAACCTGTGACACGTAGCGCAGCAGCCAATCGGTTACCGCACCATCGATTCAATAACAATGGGATGACAGCAGAAAAATATTTTTTGGAAATATCTAGTCTGTTCCACACAACAAGCTACAGGCTAGATTCAAATGAAACTTGTCTTTGCTTAGCTACTAGCCTGCGGCGGCGCGGCGGCTGGATTAACACATAGGTAAACTATCTGTGTGCCAATTTCATCCAAATCCGTTCAGCCGTTTTTGCGTCAAACTGGAACACATCCAGACAAAAATATTAAAAGTTTAAAAAACCCCCGACACAAAAACCTAAGTTCCCTTTAAAAAGTAAAAAATAATAAAAAAAAAACTCAATCTTAAAGTACCTAAGTATGTATTAATAATTCTAAAAAAATATGTCGCGTTGGGGGACCGCACCGCTTAACCCGTGAGAAGGCGCGCCTAATTTTCTTACACGAGAAGGCGCGTGCGAGCAAATTGCTCACACTATCATAAAATGTTTATATTTTTAGTGTTTCTATATTTATTGGCTTATAATGTATTTAAATAAATAACACAAGGTTTAGTAAGTAAGAAAACAAGTATTTTAATCAAAACTATTGAACATAATAGCAACTTCTAACGCAAATAACAAAACAACCTAGTATTAATTAATTTTTTTGGCACGTTTCATAAAAATCACAATAAAAACTGTTCCATAACAAAAACTAAAAAGTGTTATTCATCCATTAAATCTACACTAATGTGCCTCTCGAAACACACTGAAAACATGTATTTTACATGTTCGGTGCAAAGTAATTGCTGGGCGCGTGATGAGCAAATTGCCGCACGTTGGTACATGGCCTCCACAAACGCCTTGCTGCGCGGTCGCAACGCCACTGAGCGGATCGAGAATTGCGTCAAGGGAGAGGGGGTGAATATTTAGGAAGGTACTTAAGTGCTTGAATTGGTGTGGCATGGGAAAGACAAAAAATTTTTGAATTAGATTTTTGTGTGAGCAAATTGCTCATAGCGCGCCTTCTCACGGGTTAAGAACACTCTCGATTAAGTAATCAATATTGTCTTTCAGTGCGCTTTCATTTGAGACCCCACGTGAGTATATTTGCAGACATTCGGTTATTGTTCCCCATTTTCAACCCCCACAGCTTTTAAACGGCTCAACCGATTTTCATCAAACATGTCTAAGAACACTCGCACGTAAGTCACCTTTAATACAAAAAAAAAAAACTAAATTGAAATCGCTTCATCCAATCGGGAGCTATGATGCCACAGACAGACAGACACACACACAGACAGACACACACACAGACAGACACACACACACAGACAGACACACAACAGACACACACACACACAGACAGACACGTCAAACTTATAACACCCCTCTTTTTGCGTCGGGGGTTAAAAAGGATAAAAGGAGGTGTTCAACGATCCATTGACCATCTCCGTTGGTTCTGAAAAGCTGAAACTTTGTGTGCTAAGACCTTATGGTCTAGTATGTATCTACGCCAAATTTTAGCCAGCAACTCTGTCGGCTTGATATAGAATTTCAAACTCAAAGTTGAAAATTGGATTTTCGTTTTAAGGGTATAGCAAACGTTGCGTACTTAGATATAATTTTACAGCATCATTTTTTAGATGTTGTAAATCATCAAGGGCTATAATAGGGCACACCCCATGTTTCACAATCGAACGGATGGCAGGAGAATCTTATCGGATGCAGTACCTACCTACAGTTGCCATAGGTTTTCTATACAGGGTGGCAGCCGTGGCAGGGGCATCGCCGCGCAAACTGTAACCATGAATTTAGCACATGATTTAGACGTAGCGTAGAAATCTCGGTAATCTACATACATCATCTGCTTAGCCTTTTCCCAACTATGTTGGGGTCGGCTTCCAGTCTAACCGGATGCAGCTGAATACCAGTATTGTACAGACGCCAACACATCAAGCTACTACAATCTGTCAAATTTCTTTAATAGATTTTCAACTTTATCGCCAAAGCATAACGTTCACAGTTGATTGGGAAAATTTGACAGTTTCGGGTAGCTTGATGTGCTGGCGTCTGTACATGGAGCGACTGCCTATCTGACCTCCACAACCCAGTTACTGGGTAATACGATACCCCTTGGTAAGACTGGTTGTCAGACTTTCGGGCTTCTGAATACCCGTAACGACTGTCAAAGATCCATAAATGACATCCGGGACCAACGGCTTAACGTGCTTTCCGAGGCACGTTGGGGTCTCGATATGTAGAGATGGTCACCCATCCACAGGCCAACCGCGGCAAGTTTGTTTTTTTTTTTCTGCCAACAGTCATTAACTACAAAAGTGCAAAACGTATGGAACTGGTAATATTTTTTTAATAACCGACGATACATTTCAACGCAGGGTGTTTCAGAATCATGAGCTGAATCCATAGTATCAGGTAGCGCGTCGGTGGCCCTGCCACCCTGTACCTATAGTTGATTTTATCACTTCTATTAGGTATATTACCTACAGTACACTGTTTATTATAATTCACCACACTATTTTGATAACTATGTATTTCTCACCGTATTTTATCAATTCCCGTGCGGTTTTGCACTCCGAAAATTGCACACCATTCTGTTCTGGGATACGGTATAAATTGATGTGATTTTTATAAAGCAACCATTCCACTTCACAGTTTCTGTGAAGTGAGTATTATTTAATTATTCATTTATTTAATAGTTAATTCTACCAAAATGGGTGATGTTGTAGAAAGCCTCAAGTTGCTGTTCGATCGGCCAAACGAACCGTTGATCACTCCGAAGGGCGATAAAAAAGCTGTCTTTCAGCTCACAGAAAAACTTGTGGTAAGTAAATTATTTACATAAAGTCACCCCTTTACAAGTCGCCCCTTTGCAAGTCACTCCTTTGCAAGTATATAACTTGCAAAGGGTTGTAGGTAAGTAGAGGTGTTTATTACCGACCGGCCACAAATCCAGACTCTGCGCTGGTACACGAAATCTGGATTTGTGGCCGAATTCATTCTCAGTATTTTATCGCGGAGTTTCGGAATACTCCGCGATTATAAGATACTGAGAATTTAGATCATATGGATAAACCTATTAGGTAACATTTTGCGTGACACGGGATCGAACCCGAAGAGCCAATAGTCAAGACCGCGGCAGCACCACTACTCTGGACCGTTACATAATATATTAAGCTTATTAAATTGTTTTTCACAGCCCCCGGAGTACGCGAACAACGGCGTCGAATTAAACGACCGTTTCGGTGACGATGCCGGCGAGAAGATTCCACTGAAGACCTTAGATGCGTACCCCTCGTTCACCGTCGCGTCGCAGCTGCCTACCGATGCGGACTTCTCACTGTTCCTGCCGAAACACCAGGAAATGGCTACTGAAGTTATTGACGCGCTTTTGAGTGAGTAGCGAGGGAAGGCGTGGGCGCTAGTCTTCATACTTATTTAACACTTCATGTAGCAAGAACAACAAATCTATGAAAGTACTTAAATTGGCTGAATATGAACTTCTCCATACATATGTTTGATAATTCGCGACGTCGTCGTCGCTCCCGCGCTAGGCTCACATTGTGTCCCCAACCTTAAGATCAGTTTTCTCATGAAGTACTGAATAAAACATAAAATTATCACGAAAACAAACATTTATTAACAATATCAATAAAGCTCATTGTAAAATATTTGTTTCTTTCTGTAGATGTGCCTGAGAATCAGCTGCAAGACTTTCTATCAACATGTGTGTACGCAAGAGCTAACCTCAACCCTCAGCTCTTTAACTACTGTTACTCAGTAGCACTGATGCACCGGTGAGTCAACATCAACTTCATTTTATAAAATCATAATAAATATGCAGAATACAATACAATATATACAAAACTTTCTATGTATACAATTCAATAATATCTGGTTCCCCATATTTGTCTAAAAAAGTTATTAAAAGTTTACGTTTAGGAGTGTCAAAAGTTCTGGTCTGTTCTTGTTTTGCAAATAATGTACCTCATACTTCAGAAAGAAAGAAAAATTGGTTTATTTGTCACAGAAACATGTGCATACAATAGTATAAAAACTTGTTATCATTTTTCTCATTAAATTCTTTGCCTAGTACTTTTGACACACGTGTTTACATTATTAATTTTACTAATAGTAATTAATCTGTCATTTGACTTAAATTATGCTGGCAGGCAAACCATATTCAATCATTTTATTAAGTTTTAATCATTCTTCATAAAAATGGCTCCAAAATTTTGCACATTTTGCTTATTTTGCACATGCAAATGAAAAATGTTAGTTACTATTTTTAGTGATTATAAAACATATTATGATTTCTTTAATTAAACTGAATTATGTTAGGTTCTACAAAACAACAGATTGTCGTTGCCAAATCAAGACCTTGTATGTGCACAGATGGTACTTTTGAGAAAATCGAAAAAAAAACACTTTATGGATAAAATATGTATGGAAGGGTGTTAAACCAAATTCAAATTAAACATGATATGCACCTCAGAGTAATTGGAAAATATAGAGGAACCAAATGCGTAGTACCATTTGCGAAGATAAAAGAAAAATCACCAAAGGAACACATGCAAGGTTTTGATTTGGCAACTACGAGATATTTCTATTATTATTTTTCAATATTAAGTTAAAACAAAACTTTTCTTTCAGTGATGATACCAAGAATGTGCCCATTCAGAACTTTGCTGAGACATTCCCTTCCAAGTTCATGGACTCTCAGGTGTTCCAGAGAGCCCGTGAGGTGGCAGCGGTGGTGCCCCAGGCTGTGGCAGTAAGTAACATTACTTATCTTTGCCACCGCAGCAGTTATCACATTTTTTGTCTGTGTCTGAACATAGCACAGGTTTATAGTTAGGTGTCCAGGGCCCAAGACTGTCATTTGAATAGAAATCCATAGGATATGTCCCATCATCCTTCAACCATTTACTATTACCTAATGATACAGAAAACTCATATGGAGTCAGCAATGGCTTTGGAAAAGCTGTTCCCCAGTCGATGGACAGTCTTGGACAAGCCACCTGAACAAAAGCGTCAAGGCCAAATAATGCTAATTTACTAGGAAAAATCTCTGATAGAAGTATCTTTACAAATGTTTTATCAGAATTGCCAACTTGCTTTTCTAAATTGCTTAATACTTTAGTACTACCCTGTCTCCCCAATGTTCCAAGTATGAGACCAAAACTGTCTGCTTCCGCAGCTATTTTAATCTGATTCTGTCTATTTGACTGCATTACTTCATGCTCATACAACTCTGAAGTAAATTTCTTCTCATAAGGGTCATATTTATATGCTGCAATTTTTGGATTAGCTATCATGACTGATTCTAAGTGAAATCTGCCATCTCCTAGATATATGACTACATCAGAATTTAACTTCGGAGATGTGCAACCAAGGATCTCTCCAGGTGATAAAGGTTTACACTGCGGTACAGTCACTATATATTCTTCACTTCTTAGAATCTTAGCAACAGAATGCAAGGTTGTTACAAATTGTATTGTACTAACTAAAGCTAAATGAGTTTGTTTTGGAAAGTTTAGTTTAACAGTTTCCACAAAATGTGATGGATCAATCTTTATATCAACAAAAATGTAGAGTACCTTGATGTCACATGTTTGGTCTATAGGTATCAGGCAAGAGTGCCCGTAATGTACCAGTAGGTCGACCCCAAGTGCGATAGCCGTGAAGTCGTCGATACAGCACGCGCCATAAGTCACATCGCCCATTATAACAGTATCAGCTTCAGTAAATGTCTCTATTATATCACACAACGTTGTCGCAAACATTGTCAGACCTGTAAGGAAATATTTATCTTATTATCGAAACTGAACAAAAAATATATGATTGTTTACACAGGAATGAGCATACCTTCAGGTAGTTGAAGAGCCACACGATTCGAACCCAAAGACCTTATTCTCCATATTGTCTTGTGAATTTCAAAATTGTAATTTTGTGGCAAAGCTTCACACGCTCTATTTAACAGAGGGTCATTTAATAATTCATTTGGAATTTTGTTTACAGCACGTATAGTTGGTTTGAAAGTCTTCCTTTGACCTTCTGGTTTTGCGCGCACTACGACTACGCCTGGGCTTAAACCAAAATCTTCCATGTTAGAAACACTATAAACACATTATCTTTACTTGTTAAAAACCTAGAAATTCAATAAACATTATTTCGCAGGTTATTATTTTAATCAAAATATAAACACGCACGATGGCCTACGTGACTTTTCGCATGAATTTGTATTCCGTTTCACTTGGCTATAATTCACTCACGGATATCATTGTCAGATCAGTCTGTTTCAGGAAAAATATAGTAAGGAACACCACCTACTGTGAAGTTTTAACAATAAAACAGGATGTCTTGACGGTGAAAAAATTCACAATTTTGGTTTAACTTCTGCATATATTACTAACATTGCCAATCTTCTTGTTGAAATTAAACCTCAATTTAAGGCTTCTCTCTATAAAAATATATTTGTGTAACGGAACGGCCAAGTGATAAATGCTGTCAGTGACAAAACAAATGCGTTTCGTTACACGCATTATAATATAACTATTAGTGGTACAGATTAATGACTGGTAAATTGATGGATGAGAAACGTGAAAGCTAGAAGATATAAACATAATTTTACCAAATATCCACGCGGGGTTGAAAATACGATTTTGAGGTTAACCCACTTATTATTCATCAATTATTTTTCCGTAAAGATGTAACGGCCAGTGGCCAGGGCACAAAACCATCATCTGTAGCTCTTGGTAATCGTAAAGGCGCATCCCCATAACGGGCCGCGCGGACTCAAAGCCTCGCGAAGCCCGGCCTCTTGAGGCTTTTACTGTTGATTATAAGAACTCACGAGGCTCGGCCTCACGGAGACGCGACTTCAGATCAGCAGCCTGATATGAAAAAAAACCCTCATTATACAATGCCTTTTTCGACGATCTTGTCTCTGATACATTGACCAACTAGCCTAGAGCCCTAAACTTTTAATATTTTAGACTTATTATTAAATAATTGATTTAATTTAAACAGCGCACACCAATCATCATTCCTCGGGACTACACTGCGACGGATTTAGAAGAAGAACATCGTTTGGCCTATTGGCGCGAAGATATTGGCGTTAACCTACATCACTGGCATTGGCATCTCGTTTACCCGTTCACAGCATCACAGAGAGCCATCGTTGCTAAAGACCGTCGCGGCGAGCTCTTCTTCTACATGCATCAACAACTAATTGCTCGGTAATTATTCCCCAATTACTTACGAGTATATGCCAATACATTTTCCTCTATAACTTTTGTTACGGGGTAGCTGGTCACATTAACAATAGATATTAGACACAGCCTCAGTGCTTTTTATGAAAGACTGGCTCTGTCAGTTACAGCTTTCCCCGCGTGAGTTTTTTTAACTTTGTCGGCTAAGGGCTGGAAGATAATGTCTCTGACTGTTCTAAATTTCTTAGTTACAACTGTGAGCGTCTCAACAATTCTCTGAAGAGAGTAAAGAAGTTCAGCAACTGGAGGGAACCAATCCCCGAGGCTTACTTCCCCAAACTGGACAGTCTTACGTCATCGCGCGGCTGGCCGCCACGGCAGGCGAACATGCGCTGGCAAGACCTCAACCGTCCCGTTGACGGACTTAATCTCACCATCAGCGAAATGGAAAGATGGAGGAGGAATATTGAGGAAGCTATCTCTACCGGCAGGGTGACTCACGTAAGCATCTAATGATAACTAACAGGACATGATTAAACTACTAGGTATTTTAATTCTAGTAGTGCTGGCAGTGTATTTCCTACCTGCATAAATACTACTACGTCAGCCCGCTTTATGAACAATTTACCATTGTAACAACTGAATGATTGCAGGCTGACGGTTCAACCAGTGATCTGGATATCGACAAGCTCGGCAACATGCTGGAGTCGAGCATCCTGTCCCCGAACAGGGAGCTGTACGGCAGCATACACAACAACGGGCACAGCTTCTCTGCCTACATGCACGACCCTACACACCGTTATCTGGTAAGTAACCATTGCAAAATTAAGTAAGAAATAAAATTGTGTGGACAAACCATCTTCCACAATCCGTCCGAGCAGTACTCGCTGTCAGCGACAACATCGCGAAATACTCCGATATCCACGAGCTGGCGATGATGGCAGATAAGATCCTCGAGCAAACACAACCACTCGGCGCAGTCGCTACAAATATAAATTAACGCAAACGAATACGATGCGAAATATTAGCAAAACACTCATATCCGGGACTTTTAGCACTCGATTGGTTTTTTCGCACTTGCAGTGGACTTCTAATGCCTAAATAAAGTTTATCACAGTGGAAAACTTCACTAGAATTTGTTTCGCAGACAAAATTCTTATTTTCCTGGACTATAAGTAGGTACTGTAATAACAAATTGCTGTGTTCAACAATAGTCAGGCGCAACAAGAAGGCAAAACAAAATGGTTCAGTCAGATTCATCTGAATACTCGTAACGATACGAGTATCATTTAATTTTCTACTTGTGCTCCCGCGTCTAGCGGTTTCCCGCCGCAGCAACCGTACAACGATGTCTTGCTATTTAATTTCGTGTAGGCGTAAATTACTCAAACGATTTTCTGTATAGATATACATATATTTAATACAAGTTATATATTCTACTCTTGATTGCAGGAAAGCTTTGGAGTCATCGCTGATGAAGCAACTACGATGCGTGATCCGTTCTTCTTCCGTTGGCACGCGTGGATCGACGACATCTGCCAGACGCACAAGGAGTCGGCTGCTGTGCGCGCTTACACTCGTTCGGAGGTAGGTTCTTTGTAAAAATATTAATTACCAAAAGCCAACTGTAACAATTGCCTGTATTAATAAGAGTAATGAATTGAAATAACAGACATGAATAATATAGTACCTACCAAGTTTTAATGGCGCATGTATAGCACTTACTAAACGCTATCGTTTTCAGCTTGAAAACCCTGGTGTTCAAGTCACATCCGTGGCGGTGGAGAGTGACGGCGGCCAGCCTAACACATTGAACACCTTCTGGATGTCCAGTGATGTCGATCTCTCTCGAGGCTTGGACTTCTCCGACCGTGGTCCCGTATATGCCCGATTCACTCATCTTAACAACCGACCCTTCCGTTACGTGTAAGTTAGCTATGCATGATCAAAACTGAAAGCATCATAAAATAGGCATCACCCTTATTTTCAATTTATCTAATATTTTTCAGTATCAACTGTAACAACACTGGTGCCGCCCGCCGTACAACCTGTCGGATCTTCCTCGCGCCTAAGTTTGACGAACGCAACTTGGCCTGGGCTCTCTCCGACCATCGCAAGATGTTCATTGAAATGGACAGATTCGTGATCCCATGTGAGTGTATATGTATACATAGCGTGGGTATAGTTTATCACTCAACTTTAATATTATGGGTGTTGCGGACTGGAATATTCAACCGTAGGGCCGCCATCTAGCGAACGAGGAAGAGGCTATAAAAAAAAAAATATTCCACAACTTTCACACAACGCCATCTAGTCCCAAACTAAGCAGAGCTTGTGCTATGAGTACTACACAACTGATAAACATACATATAGATTTCTAAATACATACATATTATAGATAAATTACACCCAGACACAGAACAAATGATCGTGCTCATCACACAAACATTTGTCCTGGGTGGGAATCGAACCCACGACCTTGCGCATAGTAGTCAGGGCCACTGACCACGAGACCAACAGGCCTGTTGCAGGCTACCGGCTGGGCGCCAGATTCCCCTTAAATATTTACACTGCCATTGCAATGTTCCAGTGAACGCCGGTCAAAACACCATCACACGTTTATCGACGGATTCTTCCGTGACGATTCCCTTCGAGCAGACGTTCCGCGACCTGTCGCCGCAGAGAAACGATGCCCGGGCGCCCAATCTCGCAGAGTTCAACTTCTGCGGCTGCGGCTGGCCCCAGCACATGCTCGTCCCCAAGGGCACCGAAGCAGGCGCTGCCTACCAACTCTTCGTTATGCTCTCCAACTACGATCTTGACAGCGTAAGTAGTCATGCCTCTTAGGTACGATATAATACGAGCAGACAAGCAGAACTTTTCTCACCAATGTTTTTTAATCACCCAGGTGGAGCAAGCCGATGGCTCACAGCTGAGCTGCGTTGAAGCATCCAGCTTCTGTGGTCTGAAGGACAAGAAGTACCCCGACCGCCGCGCTATGGGCTTCCCGTTCGACAGACCTTCAAGCACGGCCACTAACATTGAAGACTTCATTCTACCCAACATGGGACTGCAGGATGTTACAATTCGCCTGACTAACCAAGTTGAGGCAAACCCAAGGAACCCAACCAGTAACTGATCTTGTTTGAATTATGTACATGGTGATATGTATAACTCAGCAATTGACAACTATAAAAATATTAATTTTAAGTATCTAGCATCATAAAAAACAAAGGCTGATTGTATTAGGTTAAAAGAAACATGTGTAAATACTGTAAATAAAATTAAGAATTATGTTGAATCTAATTAAAGACCCGTTTACTAGTATAGATAGAACTATAATGAAATAAAGTTATTAATGAAAATATTTTGCTGTATTTTTCATGTTCCTCTAAGTAAAACTTGTGTTATGTCATCGGCATGGAATAGTGGTGTGGCAGGTGAAGAAAGCATACAAAAACATGTCAAAAGAATCAACATTTATTATAAACACATTAAAATATACAACAAAACTATTTAAGTACTTCAATATCATTAAAATACAATTGAACAAACTGAAGTTACAAAAGATTAATTTTGCTAGATCCTACCTAAGGCAATCATTTCCTTTCTGGAGATCTGAGTCTGTGTATAAAGTAAAAGTAAAAAAAGAACTCGAGAAAGATAATGCTTCCCTCTGAATATACTGAGGCAAAGTGCTAATATTTGTGAACCACTTCCCTAGAAGTGGTGCGTCAGCTTACCTGCAGAAGAAATACACAATGTTAGAAATTCCATCAATAAACACGAAGTATTAAAACTGATAAAATTATTTATCAGCCCTATCATTTAATATCACGTTGTTATCAAAACAACATTTATTGGCTCATGTTGATTCTCATCATTTTAGTGTTATGTTATTTGGCAAACAATCATTAAACTTCTTTTAAAAATCTTTAATTCAAATTAATTAATAAGTGATTGTTAATTATTTTATGATGCAGTGAAACCATATTTTTTACTATCTTCAAAAAAGGAATTTCTCAATTCAAGCATTTCTAACATGATACTATCATCTTTTCTAAATTCAATGTAGGTGTCATTGGAAGATTCTAATTGAAAAATCCTTTGGTTACGGTAAAACTTTATAAGTAAATAATTAAATTGACGCTTCTCACCTGTCATGAAGAATGCAGAAACATGGTTTGACCTGGAAAATTAAAAATAAGGGGCGATTAGCCAAAAGCTAATTAAAAGAAATAGTTATTTTTATATTGCTGAGATCATCAGGCCTATCATTTAATATCACGTGTTAATATCATAAAAAACACTTTTCGGCTCGTGTTATTGTCATCATTTTATCTAGATAAATACGAAATAAGTAGCAGATAACAGCACCTCATCGATTTATTTGCTTTTCTACAAAAGACATGCCGCCCGCGTGGCCTAACCATTTAATCTTATCGGGCAGTATTGTTAGTAATACGTAAACACAAGTAAAAAAATCTTATCTCAAACACAATCGAAAGAAAAGTGATTGAAATTTTAATCTTATTGACTATGATATTCCCCAGTACTTACTCAATTTCAGAGAAAAGGTGAACGGCACGTGGTAAAAATCAACATATCAGAGACGTGACGAAGACGGTACAGTTATGAATATATTAAATCTTATTCATGTACAAAACTATATTCTTATCATCATTATCTAATATTGCTTATGAAATTATTCTTTTTTTAGAAAAAATAAAACTAACCTGTGTTTCCGTGCCGATTTCCAGCGTGTCGCCCCCTGCCCAAAAACAAAAATGAATGAAAATGAAATGAACGAATCACTAGTAATATTTATGTCAATGGAACGAATGGGTTCAACGATCAATCAATGGCATTGAATGGGAACGGGATATGACCAGGATAATGTTACCAGGCTAAAGAAAAATATTTAGTACTAAATGTAGTCGAAATCTCAAAGTATAAAGTCAAAGCCAAAATAATTTATCTGCATTCAAATTACGAGTATAATAATTAGTATCCAACCGAATATTCAGATTCGGCCGAAAATCAGGTTACAGCCGCAGTATCGGATTTGGTCAAAAAGTGGCTGAACCTTCGACCCAACTGAACCTGGCAATTTTTGTTTTTTTGGAATGGCATCTCGTAGGCCTACGAGGTTGTCGTCTGCATAAACGGGCTTGCCTGTGGATGCCTCAATAAATTAAGGCCTCAAGCTAGGGCTAAAAAAAACACTTAAAAACTACACGACTACACGCTAAGAGCACCCCCTGTGGGGTACGGACCTCGGCTTATTGCGTCACTGGCACAGGGCAGCAAGGGACAGGCTGGATTGGAATTATTTAGGGACGAATTTAAAACTACAGGATATAAATAATAAATAAAAATAAAAATAAATAAATCCCTGGACATTTCACACAGCACCATTTGTCCCAAGCTAAGCAACCTAATGCTTGTGTTATGGTAACAAGATGGCTGATAAACTACTTATATACAATTTTTTTTTTTTGTAAATACATACATATTATAGATAGAAAAACACCCAGACTCGGAACAAATACATGTAGGTCATACAAATATTTGTTCCGTGCGGGAATCGAACCCGCGACACGCAGCGCAGCAGTCAATCGCTTAACCACTGCGCCAACCGTGCTGTCCGGATATATATTACTTTCCTCTACGAACTACAGCAAGGCTGGCTCGAGCAAGCGTATGGAGCGTCGCGACGGGCATCGACGGCGAGGATGGAAGGACGGCTGTCAGGACTTGTACTTTTTGAGAGTACTGCAGTGCTATTCTGTAAAAATCTCACCGGTTCTTAGGTGAAGTGAGTGGGAAGTGAGCTCTGTCATTCCCTAATGGTAGGTATTGACACTATTAAGTGCTCACTTCACTTATGATTTCACGGTAAGATTTTTACAGAATCGACCGGCTGGTGGCCTTATTGCTCTCCTATTGGAGGGTCGTGGCGTCGTCGGGGATGGTCAGGGTAAGCCTCGGTCGGCGAATCCTACTTATGCGGGAGGGAGTGTATCAAGCGGCCGCCGCAATCAGGGGATTGGGGTGCTTTATAGCAGTATCAAAGAAACGCTTGGAGAGGCGTTTCACGAACTGCTGGATGGTGGGCATTCTAAGATCTAAATGTAGACTCTCATTGCGGACATAATAGAAGGGGGCTCCCGTGACCTTTCTGAGGAAACGGTTCTGGAGGGTCTGCATTCTATGCAAACGGCGAGGCTTAGCGTGTGCGAAGACGACGCAAGCATAGGTCATGATGGGACGGATGACCGCGGCGTAGAGGTGCAATTTGCACTTGAGTGACAATTTGCTGCTGGCGGTCAGTAAGAACTTAAGAAGTGGAGCCTATTGAGAGCGAAAGAGGCGCGCGAACGAGCCGTCTTTATGTGCTCTCTGAAAGTAAGATGGTGATCGAGAATACACCTAATCTCTACGCGGTTTCGAAAAGAGAACCGTCTGACTCTTATCGGGGTGAAACTGGCGTTCGTAAGCTGTGTGTTTTTATAGTATACTAGCACTTTTCCCTCGACTTCGTCCGCGTGAGATTCATTCTTTCCTAAAAAAAAATTAAAACCCTCTCCACCTCCTCTTGAAAGGTAGTTTTCGAAAATTAATACGATCTCTATAAAGTATTTAGAGAAATAAGTATACAAGTACCTTTTCACCACGGCAGGACATGTTTTTAGAATATAGTTTAAAAAACACGCTTAAATCGAACTAAAAATCAGAAAATAACTTTTAATTTAAAATTATAAAATAAAATAAAGTTATGAAAAGAAAATGAATTTCATTTTAAAAAAGCGTGGCGCTCTATTCCCACTTTTGACCCCCTCAGGGGTGGAATTGTGAAAAAAACGTTTGGGATGTATTCATAACTTGACTCAAAGATTATTCATACTAATTTTCGAGTTAACTATCTACCCCTAATTAACCAAGTACCCCTTTTCACCCCGTTAGGGGGTAGTTTGAAAAACAAACGAGTCGGACTCGTGCACCGAGGGTTCCGTACCATCATATATAATTATTTTGGATGTGTTACTTTATGTACAGTCCTTCAAAAGTAGGATAGACGGACAGGCGGACAGGTGGATGGCGAACAGGTAGAAGTGTAAACAGGCGGACAGTACTTTACTATTACAAGTATCTCTATTGTTAATTTACACATCTTGGCCACAACTGCTTATGACGACTGAAAAACGGTTCATCGAGTCGACATTGCAAGCTGTTTATACAGGGTTATTTGTAAAACACCAACAACCTCTTAAGAGGTCATTGTACTCATCATTATGAACAACTTTTACACGTTTCATCGAGTCGACATTGCAAGCTGTTTATACAGGGTTATTTGTAAAACACCAACAGCCTCTTAAGAGGTCATTGTACTCATCATTATGAACAACTTTTACTATGGGACCAACTTTTACTATGGATCCAAACCTGAAATCGCGAAAAAAAAATCAGCTGTTCCCTAGATTTATGTTCGTACGGTACGCGTCGTCAAAAAGTAGGAAATGATTTTTTTTTTCGCGATTTCCGGTTTGGTCCCATAGTAACGCGTTCAGGGTGTTGATGGGGTTGCCACGCTTTTGTAGCGCATCAGTTATGTTTGCAGACGCTCAGGTGGATGGCTTCCAAGCGATACATCGCAAAAGAATTGCGTCTCTGATGCGCCGCATACGGGGCAGCCCCAACAACATCCTGCAGCTTATTGCAGGCAGAATGGACGTGGATTGCTCCTTCATGGAGCATTGGACGAGGCTGCATGTGCGGGTGGTGCGGTCCTGATTCAGGACCGCACTGCTCGTACGTATGGTTTTGGCCAGTGCTCCATGAACTGATTCAATGTTTTATGTGGCTGTTCTTGTTATTATATTATTTTTATTATTATTATTATCATCATTATTATTATTATTTTAAAACTTTTAATGAAACATATGTATGGATGAATATCTGAAATAAATGAATTGAATTGAATTGAATAGTAAAAGTTGTTCATAATGATGAGTACAATGACCTCTTAAGAGGTTGTTGGTGTTTTACAAATAACCCTGTATTTGTAAAACTCAACTCCTGGCTGAATTATTGAGGGTTCGTTAATATAACCATCCTGTATAAAGCAGACTATCGCCCATAAAAGCAGCTGAACGCGTTCTATCAGTACCATATTTATTTATTATATTATTTTTATATTATTTTATATATTTAGTAACCGGGAGCCTATTAGGAGCTTCATTCGTATAGGTACCTAAATAGTTTGGGCCCAGAAAAAACTACAGCTGTGCCTCACCCAAAGCAACCTGCGAGTAGTTAGGAAGAAGGACATTTTGGTTGTGAAACGTGAAATGTTTTTAAATTTTCGTAGGCGAGGCCTATAATCGTCAGAGAATTTTGACACTGCGGCGTAGATATTGCAGTTTTATGTCAACGCCATCTCTTGACCGATAGTGGAACTAATGTAATATTTATTGATGATTTCTGAAAAGTGTGCTATTTAGAAACATCGTTTTATTTTTCCTGTGATCTTTACATAAACTTCTATCACATAGAATAATTTCAGATTTTTCTCTATGCAAACTTCGAGATAAGGAGAACAGTATTTTTTTTTTTACTTTTCACCATCGCAAAGTCGAAAACGATGCGACCTAAACAAAGAAAACATGTTTGAGTATGTGCCAACAGCGCTCTTTCTAATGATACCCCACATGCCCTAGTAGCCCCACTTCGAATTTTTAAGATCCCTTTCAGTCCCAGTTCCAAAAGAATCTATATTTTTAATCGTTTCTTATTTGGAAAATAGTTGGGCAAACGTCATCTACAACTATTCCAAATTTCAAGTTGATAGCATTAGTAATTCTTGAGATATCCAGCTTGACAGACGGACGGACAGTCAGACAGACTGACTAAGTCGCACCATAATTAAGGGTTCCTTTTTACCATTATGGTACAGAACTGTTAAAATAAAAAGAGTACGTTTCTTTTTTGATATCGATCCTTTTTTTGTTCTATGTAAATTTATTTTTCTACATTTTCTTTTTTAAGGTTTCGTACTCAAAGGGTAAAAAGGAACCCTATTACTCCCGCTCCGCTGTCCGTCCGTCCGTCTGTCACCAGGCTGTATCTCATGAACCGAGATAGTTAGACAGTTGAAATTTTCACAGATGATGTATTTCTGTTGCCGTTATGACAACAAACACTAAAAAACAGAATAAAATAAATATTTAAGGGGCCTCCCATACAACAGACATAATTTTTTTGCCGTTTTTATAGATAATGCTACGGAACCCTTCGTGCGCGAATCCGACTCGCGCTTGGCCAGTTTTTTCTATGTTCCATCATCTGACAGACAGATTACCTTTTCAATTAGTCAACGTGAATAGAACAAGATATACAACGTGTAACGTTAAATGCGCAAAACCTGAAAATAGTTTAATCAGAATAACGAGCAGAATTAATTGAACCACTTTTTAATATAGGTCACATTTTACAAAAAATCTTTTTTAAAAATGTTGCCGTGTCTATTTATTAATAGGTCAAGTAAGCCAATGTCAGCGCGGCGCCGGCGCAGCGGCCCGGTGACGACTCCTCCCTCGGTAAAGCGTCGTCGCAGACGCAAGAAACGATCAGAATGGCCAGTAAAACTAAAACAGCACATAAAACCTTTACAATTTTTTTAATGACTTATTTTCTCTCTAAAATGGGTCACTTGAATTAAAAATCAGTTGGGGTGTCTGAGGTTTTGCGCATTTAACGTTACACGTTGTAAAAGTTTTATCTTAGCTTTTATTATAACTAACGTTTTTTCATAATCTCCTGCATTAGACAATATTGCAAGCACTGCACCCTAGTAGGACTTGAGTAGTCCTAAAAATTACAAACTTCATAATTTACTAAGATAAGTATACTCTTGCCATATACAATACTGGTATTCAGCTGAATCCGGTTAGACTGGAAGTGGAAGCCGATTTCAACTAGTTGTGAAAAGGCTAGGCAAATGATGAAGTATTCTTGCCAAGTTTCAAGTTTAGTAACCAAATGAATAAGAATTTTCATATAAACTGTATTCTCGCTTTTCACCCCCGTAGTGGTGGAATTTTGAAAAATCATTTAAGGTGTGTTCATAACTTGACTCAAAGATTATTTATGGGTAGGTACCAATTTTCGAGTTAATCATGCTACGCAGTAAAATCCTCCCCTGTAATATTAACTACCCCTTTTAACCAGATCAAGGGTAGATTTTCGAAAAACCCTGATGCACCCTATTCTTTATTTTTAGTCTTAAGTATAAATACTGAGTTTCGATTTAATCGGACTGCGCGTTAAAATTCTTCCATACAAATTTTGATACCCGCAATCCGCCTTTATAGAAAAACAAAAAATGACAAACTTCACAAAGTATCTATCTATATAAATAAAAGGAGAAACTGACTGACTGACATATCAACGCACAGCCGAAACTATACCTAACTGGGACTAGGAAAGTGAAATTTACGGCTTCCTTTAATAATGTACAGGAGCACTAAGATGGGGTTTTTGTAAATTAAACCATTAAGGGGGTGAAAAGGGGATTTTGCCATAATGTTCCTCATATATTTGTACACCTCACATGGTTGTAATACAGTGTACCTTATGAACCTTTTTAAACATCCTCTGAACCTGTCTTATGCAAATAAATGATAAAAAAAAAAACGCTTACTTTACTAAAATCAAAGAGCGTTCTATGAATCTTGCCCTCATACTCATCGGGAACAACAGGACGATCCGACAGGAGCGTGCCTCCACAGACAAATAGAACATTGTTCTGAGTGGTCCTATAGATAGCTACGGGCCAAGGGAATTCTCTCCTCTGGTACAATTTTCCATTGTGAATCAGGGGAACCGGGTTCTCGTTACCGCCGACTTCACCGCAGTCATCCCGAAAAGCAGTGTTCTGGGCTGGATAGGCTGCTGATAGAGCAGAGGGATTAAGTTAGTTCTACCTTTTAGTCCTCCCTCTAATAGAGAAGAGGCCCACCAGATAACCCACGATGCCATGAGAATATCCCACCAGTAAGAACGCTGATTATGCTGTTAGACTACCTTTTATGCCCGGCTTCTGAGTTCCTCAAATAATAAACTCTTATTAGCTATTGATTCGATAAAATCATCTATAAATTAAGCGGACAGATTTATTTTAGACACAATACATTAAGCCTCAATAACACTTAGCCCGACCCGAATATCGAACACGAGACGTTATGCTCAGTAGTCGAGCTTACAATCACTGTACTAGACTTACAATGTATATTTACCATGTATTTAGGTATACATATGTTCCAGTCTTCTAAAATATTTGAATACATTGTGCTGATTTGCAACAGCCAAAGCACAAAGTCTGCTGTGGGTGCACAACGTCGTCGATCTTTATTGAACAGAAACTTGCTCTTCGTCTTCAGCGCCTATTTAAATTATGTGCGAAGCAAGTACGCTATAGGAGAGAAAATGAAATGTAATTGTTACAGACAGGTATTATGTTATGAATGCTTTAACGCTGACTATGCGAACTAGCGATCGTATTGTATTCAACGTTCGTCAAAATTCAATACATGGCGAATCCTGAACAAGTTTAACCGTAGGAATGGGGCCATTTTTTCATTCAGGTGACTAGAACCCGACTCCTACGAGTACCTACGACTACGAGGTACCTACAAGTTTCAAACCGATATCATTGGCGCCGCCAAATACTTTAACTTGTTGGGCCGTCAGATGGCAGGCTAGGCAATGGAAGCAGGTTATGACGTCATGGGGTCATGGCATGGCTTGGTGGCACATGGCGGTGGCGTGCGGCGTGGATGGCTAGTCGCTAGCGCTCTCTAGTGGCAGGGCGCAGCGTTACTCCTACAACTTTTTTTTGTTTTTTACTTAAACCCACCTTAGCAACTCATCGCCCGTGAGCTGTCCATAATTTTAATTTTGTCATAGTAATGTAAATGTTAACAATATATACTAGCTAGGTGGTATATGAACTCCACTACGAATAGGTATTTAATGGTCTTTGAATGTACTCAAATATAGGTACTTACCAACTCGATATCAGCAAGGTTATGTACCTCTGGTGTCGAGTGGTTACGCAAGCATTGAGAAATGAGATGGCATCTAATGACTTTTTAAATCAACAAGCAGTTCTGAAGCCTCTCAAAGCCTTCTATGTGGGGACCTAAAGCTAACTAAAGGTCTCGTATTGAGGTCTTCTTATGCGATAAACTATCGGCATAAATATGGCTTAATTAAAATTAAGTAATTAAACATATTTTCAATTACAGGGGTCTTTTTTATTAAATAAAAAAAATACATCATTTTCAGTTCTATAAGTACATTAACAATTCAGTAAACTTTTACCAAATCAACAGTTCCATCTGGTTGACCTGAGATCAGAAATAAATAAGACCGACGACGAAGGTTGCAATGGTTCTGCTAGTATCCAATAGCACTGTTGGTAGTAGATATTCAAATAAACAGGTAATTTTCGGCTCAATAGTACTCACTTACAATTAGTGTCTACGATTTGTAATCTAAACTTACCTACATTGTTATAATCAATTGATTTAATAATATACACGCATAATAGAAAGTATCTACCTAAGACATTTTTTACAAATATTCTGTTAACTTAACTCATACAAGAATTTAACTAGAACAGGCTGATAGCATGCTACAAACAGAATTATACACGAGAATGAAATAAATAAATACTCATCGAGTGCATTGGAATTACACAAATATTTATTTTTTGTGATTTTCTTTTTCACATTCCATATTACAATACAGCAATGAAGGATACAGATCCATATTATTAACATAATAACAGATTTTACTAAATTTGTGACAATCAAACAATCACATAGCACTTGAAACTACCATGATAACAATACATATTATAAATTGGGACAAAGCTATAATAATTTCTTTGTGTTGTGGTGTTGAAAGTTATACATAAACATAAATATTTATGCAACAGTTTTATACAGTGAATTTACAACTTGGCTGAATTTACACTCAATTTGTGATAAAACACCATCAATAGAGAATTCAATATATAATTATTACCATACTTCTGGTGTTCTATTAACATTGTTAAATAAGTTGATATAGCATAAGTTATTTACACAATACTGCTTGATGCTGGTACTCAGCTGCATCCGGTTAGACTGGAAGCCGACCCCAACATAGTCGGGAATAGGCTAGGCAGATGTGTGCTTGATACAATGGATGTGCATCTTGAGGAAGCAGGCTTGTCAGTCTACTGGTGCTAGTACAGTCTGCACACTCCCACAAACATTTATGTTATTTACCTTTAGCAGTGATAGTAACAGTTGATTTTGCAGGTTGCGGTATAATTGTGATCTCGTCACTTATTTTCAATGGTTTCAATAGAGAATCACCATCAGGCTTGGTTGAAGACGCAGGTGGCTTGCTCTTATCCATCACACGTTTAGCCACAACACTGTGAGCTGAGTAGACATGGTTCTCAAACTGTTTGTACATCCCAAAGGTAGCCGTGCAAACCGTGCACTTGTATGAGAGGTGTGCCGGCTTAAGAGTCATATTGTGGTCCCTTGAAACATGATTTAGTAGCTTCCATTGATACACTCTCCCACACACTGGACACCTACCAGCATCCTTGCCTTTATTAGCAGCTTCTTGCATGGAACTTGTAACTAAGCCGTGTGAACCAAGAAGATGCCTTTCCAATCCCTGGTCAGTGAAAAATCTAAATTGGCATTTTTGGCAATTCAATGGTGGCCTGTTATAAATCATCTTAGGATGAATTTTAACTTTGTGTATCCACTGCATGTGATTCCTCAATTGTTCTAGGTCCTTGATGTAACCATCACAGATCTCGCATATGACAAAGGTAGCCTTGGAGTTTTGTGATGCTTGGGAAGAAGATGGTTGTGGGGCCCGTGGAAGTGGGGTGATTGATATCTTAGGTGTAGCATTGTTGGTCTGGTTTTGTATCATAGGATAATTGGCAATAGTGGTTCCTACAGCAGGTGTGTTGTGCATAATCATGACGCCACTGCGTATGATCGGCACGCCCGACACGGGCTGCGGGCGTGGCGGCCCGCTGATCGGCGGCCGGCCGCGCGGTCTGCCCAGTATAGGCATGCTTGGAATTACATTTGCCATATTTATCTGAGGCCGACTCAGATTGTTCATATTCATTTGTGTCCTATTGAAGTTGGTCTGATACGAGCCCACCATGTTGTTACGGGCTCTTGTTAATTTTGGTATTTTCGCTGGGGGCTCCCACTCTATTGGAGGTCCCAAATTGAGATCTGGTTTGAATTTCTTTGCACATGCGATCAGATGTCGCGCTAACTTTGTCTTACTGTTATCCTCAAAGTGACAATTAGCACACTGCTGGTATGCTGGAGCTCTTTCCAACCTGCCCCTGATGTTGTGCTCTGCCTCCATGTGAAACAGTATGTCATGGGGACTACGAATTTCAAACTCACATGAATTACATTTGTAGATATTATTTCTCATATGTGGTGCTTCTAGATGATGAGCCATAACTAACATGGACTCAGTCTTAAAACTACAAAACTCACAGCGTCTCTGTACAAGAGCATAAGGTGCATTTGTTTTCTTGCTGAACTCCAGGTTCTGAGTGAGTGATGCAATAGCTGCCTCAGTAGCTTTAGTGCTTCTGCCAGATTTCTTTTCCTTATATAATTTTCGGTTTTGATGTTTCAGTAGATCACTCTGCACATATTCTTGAACTAAATTAATACCGACATTGATAAAAAACTGTCCAAGGGAACAATCAAAATAACTATCTGGTTTGCCACTACTGAGACCTTTTGCTATCAAGCTGATTGGGTCTTTAAGCTTATCAATAGTATCATCTCTGTCCTTGATAACTACGGCATCATCATCAGTGGCATCATCAGACCCTGAGGAGGACTCTCCATCCCAAGAATCATCATCTTCCTCACCACGCTTCCTTTTCTGTTTTTTCTCAGACTTTTTACCCATCACTGGTTCATCTGCACTTTTAGTTGCACTAGGTTCTCCTAAGTCTTCCTGTTCACCTCTCTCAATCCTTTCTTGCCTCTCTTTTTCCTTTTTCTCTTTTTCTACTTTTTCTCTCTCAAGCTTTTCATGTTCTTCTTTAATTTTTAGTTCTTCCAATTCTTTTCCTAACTTATCCACAAATTCCCTAAAAGGTTTGACGGAGGGCTTTTCATATACATACGGAACTATAAAAGAGGGTGCTTCAACAACAAACATGTCATCTGTGAGGGATGGCAGTATGTTTGGTTGTGGTGCAGGCGTGCTGCTGTTCATGGAAGTATTTTTAACACTCACTGGAGTAATAGTTGTGCCACGGGCAGCAATACTCTGACACAAGTTGTGTGCATCCATAGCACTGGTAGTAGATGGCTTGCTGGGTGCTGAGGGTGGTGGTTTAGTGGTCAAAATAGAGTTGGTGTCAATGATAACTACGGTTGGTTCACTATTCTGATCTCCATTAGGCTTTGATTGTTTTATGGCTAAGTCAGCCAAGCTTTTAGTGTCATTGATTACTATGGGTTTGTTCTTATTACCAGGGGCTTCATTGAGAGGATCCTCCATAGACACTTCTTCAATATCAGATTCTTCATCACCATTCTCTAGATGTTGTTCTTCAATTTTTTTCTCTTCAACAATTTTATTTTCACTTTGTGATTCGTCTGAACTATCATTACTATCTGTACTAGAATTTGAACTGTCATCATCATCATCATCGTCGTCATTAGTCACTACACAATCCTCATCATCGTCACTTGTGATCTCATGGACCTCAGGGACCAGAGAAACCCCATTTTGGCTCTGAGGCTCATTCTCATTTTCATTTTCTGAGTCACTACTGTCATCTTTTGGTTGGCTTCCTTGTGATGTATCATCATCACCTTCTGTACGTTCATCTGCAAGAAAATGAAAACTGTTAAGAAAACATTTTTACTCAATTCTAATACAATCAAAACAAATAATTGTTTTATCTTGCATGTTAAGTATTACTCAATGTAGTGTCTGCATATTACACATTATTTGACAAAGTTAATACTAACAGCTATGTGACATAACTAAAAGTTAACTCATATAGGTAGTCGTGAGCGTCCGGCAATTACGAAGACGCTAGAAAGACCAGTAAAATCTAGATATTGTAGTAACCTTAAGGTTTACGATTGCATGATTCAACTGATGTTTGGCGTTTCAAATTTAGCATTTACGAATTGATTCATGAAAAAACATATTTTCATTTATCAGATAGCGTCATTAAATCATGTGGAGTATGGACCGCCATATGGGATTCCATGGCATTTCTCCGAAAAAACAACTCCTATAAGGTTTGATGGTAAACACGTAAAGATTATAGTTAATTTATACAAATAAGTAAACTCTGTGTTGGGATATATACCTGTAGCAGTAGAAATTGACATTTTCTGATGATTTTCGTATCAAAAACCGAAAAATAGCACAATAGCACAGTAGCGGAAACCAAACCAAATCAAGCTGTCATTTCAAAAGATTTTTTTATGTCACGTTCCGAAGCAGACTAACAACCGCTTACATTAATTTTGATTTCATGAGAAAAATTATGCTTTACTAAATGTTTACTACAAAAAAAAACAAGATACAAACTATGTGTATTAGGAATAAAATGTTGTTGAATATACTATTTCTAGTTGTAAAAAGTGTTAAATAGAAAATGGCGGCATCGTGACTTGTTAAATAACCTTAACTTAAAAATGGTGGGAAAGGGAGGGATTTTAGTGGGAGAAGGACGCGGTATTTTAGTGAAGAAATATTAAAATAAAAATGCGGGAATTTTGAAAAAACAAAACTTATAGTCTGATGTTATAATTTCGGTCAAAACGGGTCAAAATATATAACTTCACCAGGAATCAATATTTTTTATATAGGTAAGTATAATTTTGGTGAGGAGGGTAGCGTATTGTCGCCAAACAAGCCTTTACACCGTGCGTATCTCAGAAAGGCCCAGCTCCACATAAAGGCCACCATCATCTGTCTAGCCTATTCCCAACTACGTTGGGGTCGATTTTCAGTCTAACTGGATGCAGCTGAATACCAGTGTTTTACATGGAGCGACTGCCTATCTGACCTCCAAAACCCAGTTATTGGGTAATATGATACCCCTTGGTAAGACTGGTTGTCAGACTTTCGGGCTACTGACGACCCGTAACGATTGTCAAAGATCCACGAATGACAGCCGGGACCATCGGCTTAACGTGCTTTCCGAGGCACGGAGGCGTCTTAGTATGTGAAGATGGTCACTCATCCACGGACCAACGGTGGCAAGCGTAGCCTAACCTGATCGATCGACCCGTGTGCAGCTGTTATTACTTAGCCACAAGCCCCCCCATAGAGGCCACCACGTGGTTTTAAATTGATGAAACACAACATTTTTCCGAAGAAAAGTCGTGAGCGATCCCGAAAAGTGACAAGACACACCAAATGAACCCTATACTGCATGTATAGGGTTCATTTGGTATTAGACCTCGCCGTCACGTTAAGGTAGGCGGGAAATCGGGGACTAGAGACTGATACAGCAGCACAGTGGGCACCTGCTGCCATGCACACTTAGGTCTCGGGGAGACCCCTTTACAGTTTCCCCAGGGATGTGCTCTAACCGGCGTTGCACAGGGGGGGTTTTGGATTGGTCGGTAACCCCTTCCATGTACAGATATCTAGTGACCACCATCTGCACATGAAAGGGGGCACCGTTACCGGTGTTAGTCCCCGGTCTTATCCGCAAAGCCCCACATAGCTATTCACAACCACTCGATACGCTTCCGCACCGTATCGAACATCAATCAGTGTTATCGTAGGGGTCCTCTTAACGCTGTTCACAAGTTTAAAACCCGAAAATTTTGTCAGTTTAAATCAAATAGACGACCGACAGGGCAAGGCAAATCAGGTTATTGAAATATGTCATTTTCGATACGATGGCCTGTCGGATATGGCTGTGAATAGCTATGCTGTGGTGCCTTTTAAAGGTCTTACACCGAAAGCAATAAAAAAAAAAAATGTACAACGCCGCTAAAGAAGTTTTCACTTCAAAAAAAAAAAACGGGTTGCACTCCGGGAGTGCCGGCAGAAGTTAAAACTTGAATATTAACGTTGTGCATTTTTGATATTTTGGAATGGTTAGGGAATCATTTTGCACGAATTGCTTTAATTATCAGTATAAAAGTACTATCATTTATGTGGTAGAATACAATATTTATTTATTGCGCTATCGTACACAAACATGACAACCGCGCCATAGAAAGAGAGGGGGATACTTCCTCTCCTACGCCGCGCCGGCTGTCTACTCTCCATCTGTCTTACGAATTTTCGATCAGGTCACGTGTCCTGACGCGAGTTTAACATTTTTTACCCATTACAAAAAAAGTGTACAACGCCGCTAAAGAAGTTTTCACTTCAAAAATAAAAAACTACCTTCACCTGGAGCGATTCTCAAGTACATATCGTCGTTCCACATCAATGTTTGCTGCTGTGCGATTAAACTTTCCTCGATGGGTATTTGTTCTAAAATGTCATTGTCGCCATCTTCATCAAAGATGATTTCATCTTCAACGTCATAACTTCTATCTAGGGATTGCTAAATCCGGATTTTTTTTAAATCCGGATTTCTGTATTCTCGTCCGATTAAAATCCGGATTTTTCGAACTTTGAGTTTTTTAAGTTGATTTGATAAAACTGAAATAAAATAGCATAAATTATTTAAAATCTGCATTTATTCGCTCAATTCAAACAATCAAAACACGACAGAATAAAATCAACTAAAATAAACAATAAAACTTTGGGCATCAGTCATTTTTGATATAACACTTTTTGGTATAATTTATGAACTTCATTTTCCATCCGGTTGATCTACAGAATAAAAACTAAAATTATAAATAAGTAATTGTTTGATTAATTCATTAATGAAGTAATTGCAGTTAAATAGACATTAACTTAATAAACCGTTGCTGTAGAATAAAACTCCATAAGCAGTTAAGATGAAAAACTTATAGTATAGCAGGATCTTAATCTTAACAAATCATATACACCACTGTGTCTGTCACTTCACTTGTAAATATAAAGCCACCAAATCACATCACACCACACAGGCTAAAAACATGAAAATAGTGGAAAACTGTAAGTACTTACTTGTTTGTGTAGCGCACGTTGCTTTGTATATTGCATGCGCACACACAATAAACGACACACAATTCAAGACAACCACTTTCCATAAAAATTACTAGCCGACTGAGAAGCGTGCGGCGGCGGCGCAGGCGCGCGTTTGGGTGGCGCCGCGCTGCTTGGTTTATGGGCATAAACTGAATCAATCACGCATTTCGCGCCAAATACGCGCAAACAATGCTACACCTAATCCTACCAATTCAAATATTGGTCGGATTTGCGCATTAAGGTAGGTAATATCGATCTACCGATTATTTACAATGAAAATTTGTGGATAGATACAAATATCATCCGTTAAAAACTATCTTTACTGAAATCCGAAAAAAACGAATTTGAGTCTTAAATACCGGATTTAAAAAAGTCAAGGAAATCCGGATTTTTCAGTTATTTTCGAATTTCGAAGAATTCGGATTGCAATCCCTACTTCTATCATTCAAAAAACCATCTTCTACTTAAACACCGTAGGACTTGTAAAGAGGAGTATCTTTTAAATATCGTAACCACACTTTTATTTTTCTCTTGGTCACTATACCATACACATAGCTAGATTTGTGAATTTTTTTCCTTTTAATGTGAACTGTTATAGCATGATCATCATCCACTTGTCTTGGTAACTGATGCACCATTGTGTTTACTTCAATCGGAACATTTATCACCTGCCCGTATATTCCATATTGACCGTGAACATGCCGAAGCCTTCGAATTTGCATAAATGGAATCCTTGGCGATATAAGTCTTTCAGTTACCAAGTCCAAAGGAAAGTCTTTAAGACAGTCTGGAAGTGGTGGATATTTGAATCCATTGTAAACTGATAGTGGTGGGATACGTTCCTTATGAATGGCTGTAAAGCAAGTCGAACATATTTTTATTTTTAGTATAGCAATGTTTGAGAGCAATGTTCTTATAAATTCAATTTTTGGAGTTGCATCGTTATTCTGCAAATATTTCAAATCTTTTCTAAACCACAGTCTGTCACAAATGTCACAAGCATGACCAAATTCATTATCAACAAAATCATTTTCAAATTGTCGATGAGCAGAAGAATTATGTTGAAAAGCAGAATATGTTTGAAGATGTATATTAGGTGGAGATGATTCAACAACTTGAGAACGAAAATGCCTTTGACGCACTCTATCTTCGATAGAATTGTAGTTAGAATGTATTGATAGACTTGAAGGTACATCTCTCGACAATAAATCTGCAATTTGGGAACTACAGATAACTGGTGGAACATATGGCATATCTCTGGTGGACGGGCCTGCAATTTGTGAAGTATGAATGACTGGTTGTACATCCAACACATCTCTGGCGGACGGGCCTGTTTGTAAATTTGATGTTCTTTTTTTATCTCGATACCGCTTAGAATATTCTTTGTTTTTCTGCTTTTGTTTTCTTTCATCTTCTTTCTTCTTTTCATCATCAGAGAAGTAAGGCGCAAATTGCAGCTCACGAAGATCAAGATGAATCCAATTATGTGTATCATTTGCTTTAAAATGACAGAAGCGAGTGTCTTCATTTTTTGAAATTACGTTGAAATAGTGGTAATGCACACAAATATTTTGATTGTAAATTTTTGCAAACAAGTATAAACAATCCAAGTCTCCATATTCATTGTTACTTGAGAGTATGTTATATGCTTTCTGTGGATTATGGCAGGAGTTTAAATAAGGTGAATCACGTAACTGTCTTCTTAAATCACAAGTTGAAATTTGAAGTTGCAGAACATGTGTGAGTGAGTGGAAAAGACAATTACCATCACCTGGAATATCTGTAGTTCTGTGAAGAATGACTTTGGGGGTAATGCATTCGTGACTCTCTTCATATATACGAAGTTGTTGGGTGAGGAATTGATTTTGTTCGAGCTGTACATTTTCTAAATTTTGAGAAGCCCTGCATTGCACAACATTCTCTTGGTCTTCATTATTGTCCAATTTCTTTTTTTTCCTGCGAAAAAAACAAAGAAATTATAAAATAAAATAAAATAATAACAATATGAATCATATATATATATATTACAATACTTATTTAAAATATGAAATTAAATTACATTTGCAAATCATCTAATTTCTTTTGGAACAATTCTTCTACATTTTTGTCATTATCCTTTAAACCTTTTGTACGTCGATAATATGCCCTTTGATTCTCACAATGTCTTTTTCTTTTTTCTTCTTTTTTCTCTTCCTTCGAAACTTTTTTCTTCAAATCTTTTTTACGCTGACGCCATGCCCTTTGGTATTCTCGATTTCGTTCTTTTTTTTTTTCTTTTCTTTCTCTAAAAAACGGAGATTATTTATTATTATCTTATTTCATTTATTTTCATTCGAAATTGTTTGTTTGGTAAACCTATACCGCACATGTGCTTATTGTAATGTTATGAAAATATAGGTTAATGCTATAAAGTATAAACATAATATTACAAATATTACATCTATAATGTTTAAGTACATATGTATCTATATTAATAATTTCGTCAAGCACTACGGTAGACTCGATCGAAACCTAATCTTGATAATAAAATTACATTAATTAATAAATGAAAATTAATTAAACCTAACCTAACCTCACTAATAAAATGAAATTATATTAATAAAAAATGAAAATTAATTAAATTTTCATCTAGTATATTTATAAAGTACTTACTCATTTTCTTTCGCTATTTCTTCGTCACTTTTTTCATTAATAGATGCACTTTGTTCAATTTCCATATTTTAAACACTTTATATACACGAATTTCACGAATAAACAACAGTGTAGCCACTACACAGACGGTCGAGCCATCAGCTGTCACTCACCATCCATGGATGCGCGTAGCACGCTGTCACATAAACACACACGAACACAGTGTTGCCAACTCGAATTTTAGAAAATTTGTAGACTATGTGCCAAATGTTGGTAGAAGTTGGTAGAATGTAAAATGCAAAATTGGTAGATCTACCACCTCAATTTAGAAGATTTTTTAAGATTACAAATGCATGAACTGTTCTTAAAATGTTTATTTTTGGAAATTATACATATTTTTATTGAAAATTTTTAAATGTTCTGCGCTAGGCTGCCCGTGGTTTGCTATGAATATTTTAGTACGCAACAATCCCTCTAGTCTCCGTGCAAATTCTATTTCTCTGGAAGGTTTTCATATTATAATTTATTGCAGAAAACAATCTCTCAACGTTGGCACTACTATGTGGAAGTGCGAGTAATTTTCTGACGAATTCGCATAGCAGGGGAAACATTGGAGACTGATCCACATTTTTTTCTGTGAAATGAAATTGTCATGTTTCTTAATAATCTCCACTCTCGGTCCAATTCGGTCATGTTTTCTGGGCATAGCGAAATGGCGCGAACGACGAGCTGTTGCTGACGTTTTTTTTTTTGTGGTTTATAGCCTGGACTCTATGTATGCTTGACGCATCGTCGCATGGCTCAACACATCGCAACGTCGCTCGTCGATATAAAAATAATGTGTGCGTTCGCGCAGCGGAATGTTGTTGAATTTAAAGATTTTAATTATGCAGATATTTAGTGTATGACGTCGTATAATTGTGTATGGTAAAAAAAAATTTGTGCACGCAGCCATTGTGGAGAAATTCACCAAAAACTGATTCCGCTGGGCGAACGTTGTCCTGGCGGAACTTTTTTTAATCCATAGACTTTAGAAGAAAAGAAATGTGTCCAAAAATTAGTGTGTATTTGTGTGTAATTGTGTATGTATGAATAAAATTAGTGCATGCATAAACTTCGGAGAAATTCAAGTTTCCGCTGCGCGAAAGTTTGGCCATTAGCTAGTTTTCATATAAAGCGCTTACATAGAAAGCTGTAGATTTTTACATACGTTGTTTTGAATTTGTTTATATTTGTTTAAAAAACAGATTTAGAAAAAATCGTAGGGCTTAAAAGATAAAAATATAAACGTAAAATACGCTTATTAGGTCTTAGTTCTTAAGTTCGGATGGCTACAAAAAAGCGGCCGTGCCATATATCTAAGAAACGTTCTTAACCTTCCAATATAGTATTTATTAATATGGTACAGTTGCGTACACAAGCGTTAGGAAAAAAGAAAACAATTGCATTTCTTGAATGAAAAATATTTTATTAATAATAACTTACTTTACTTTACTTTATTAGTTGCTTTCCTTTTAAGTGGAGTATGTCTTAGTGATATAGAATCATATGCATAATTAATTATTGAAAAACAGCCGTTATTGCCATCTCTACACATAATCCCACAAAAAGAAAGTAGCTAATAAAAATCTGCCTTATACGTATATCATTACATATAGGTAATAAATATAAGGTGATTATTTAATAACAATATTTCTTTTCAACATTTCGTTACAATCTGGTCGGTCGTTTAGTTAATTCAATAGTTATTCTGTAATTTTCTATTCAGTAGTTTGTCTTTAACCAGGAAAAACATCTACTTTGTTACGATTTTATTATATGTCTAGTATAATAATTTATTATTACGAATTTAAGTAAATAGATATAGGATTAGATCAATCCGTATATATTAAACTTGGGTTTATGGTGTCTGTCCAATATTAACATAATTATTATAATTTATCTGCCTAATAAACTACGTAAATGAATAAGTGTATAGCTATTAATTTATTATAAAATCTTACCTTATATCAGTTGTCCTTTTATCAGTTGTCTAGTACACATAGCACAAGCTCTGCTTAGTTTGGGACTAGATGGCGTTGTGTGAAAGTTGTATTATTATTATTATTATATCTGTTATCAGCTTCTCACTATCACTCACTCAATATACCTACTACATAATTATGTTAAGCTTCACTGTTACACTATAACATTAATAACACACTTTGTCAATATTATTATTACAGAGAATTGGCGATGCATAGCAAAACAACAGGGCATACGCACATTGTCCTTGACTGCACATTTGTTTGTGACTGGGAATAAAACAAAATCAGGTTCAAGTTCAACAGCAAACGAATACGCGCGGGCCGCGGCTAATGAAAACATATGCCAAAAACAAATTAGTCTTAACTGACTTAACGTCCGACCACTGTGGTTTATTAGCTAGCTTCCCCATGCCATTACATAAACAGCCGCGTAAAATTGAATGCAGGCCTTATACAGCTGCCCGTTGTAAAATGTTTAAAAATAATATAGCTCATAGAATTACGCCATCTATAGTAGAACACGAGAATCCTAATGAAATGTATGGTGCCCTTTTTGATGTTGTGCAAAAAGAGTACCAATCTACTTTCAAGACCAAAACTATTAATATTAATGGATCCTCCGTTGGCTTTAACCAATGGGCTACTCCGGGTATTTATAAAAGTAGAGCGAGACTATACGAGTTATATGGTTTGAAAAAATACAGGTTTGACACTCCTTTCCTAGAGTATGTCAAAAATTATTCAAAATTATTTAAAAAGATTAGTGCTTTTGCTAAATCGAAATTTTTAAGCGATGCTATTAAAAATTCTAATAATAAAGTAAAAACGACTTGGAAAATTATTAACAATGAAACTGGTAAATCGGTTAAACAAGAAAAACTACTTGAGATTATGGTAGATAATAAATTAGTTAATAAAGCCGCTGACGTAGCTGAAGCTTTTAATGAGTTTTTTGCCAATATACCTATAACTACGACTCGCTCCTTAAATTCGTCCCCGTCTAAAGCTGAAACCCTTTTGCATAGTAGTGTACCTAAATGTATTCGTTTATTTAGTTTCGAACATGTAACCCCACATGATGTAGTTAATGTTTTTAACCTACTAAAGTCTAAAAACACCGGTGACTACTGGGGCATCTCCATTAAACTTTTAAGTAATATAATAGACATCGTAGCCCCCTATCTAGCTGTTACTTTTAATAAATGTGTTGATTTAGGAATTTTTCCTGACCTCATGAAGAGTAGTAAAGTCATACCTTTATTTAAATCAGGTAATAAAAACGACGTTGGTAATTTTAGGCCTATTTCCATCTTACCTGCATTTAGCAAAATATTTGAAAAATTAATACTCAAGCAGTTGCTAAGACATTTTAATTTAAATAGCCTCCTTCATAATGAACAGTATGGCTTTACAAAAGGTCGTTCGACTACAGATGCGGGTGTTGCTTTGCTGAAACACATATTTAACGCATGGGAGAGCTCGCAAAATGCTATCGGAGTTTTCTGTGATCTTTCCAAAGCCTTTGATTGCGTGCACCATGACACGCTTTTGCGTAAACTAAGTCATTACGGTGTCCAAAACGAAGCTCTCAACGTAATAAATTGTTATTTACATAATAGGTTCCAATGTGTAGATGTTAATGGTGTGAAATCTTCCGCGCTACCAGTTCAGTTAGGTGTACCGCAAGGCTCAATACTGGGTCCATTCTTGTTCTTAGTGTATATTAATGATTTACCATTCCATTTAAAGGGAATCTGTGACGTTGTACTGTTTGCTGATGATACATCTCTTATTTTTAAAGTAGATAGGAATAGACAAGATTTTGACGACGTAAACAGTGCACTCTCAATAGTTACGGATTGGTTTACGTCAAATAACCTAGTTCTCAATGCCAAGAAAACGAAATGTGTAAAGTTCGCCTTACCGAATGTTAGAAATCTAGGACCCAACATCGTCTTAGATAAAGAGGCGCTTGAAACTGTGAGTTCGGCAGTTTTTCTGGGAATAACAGTAGATGCCAAACTTCAGTGGGGACCACATATATCGAGCCTAGCAGGAAGGCTCAGTTCGGCTGCCTACGCCGTTAGGAAAGTAAGACAGTACACTGACGTTGATACAGCTCGTTTAGTATATTTTAGTTATTTTCACAGCGTTATGTCCTACGGTATCCTGCTGTGGGGCAAAGCAGCTGATATACAAAATATATTTGTCCTTCAAAAACGAGCTGTTCGAGCAATTTACCAGCTAGGTGCTAGAGTTTCTCTAAGAGATTTTTTTAAAGATATTGGTATTCTCACGGTTGCATCACAATTCATCTTTGCCAACATCTTATATATTAGGCAAAATATACACTTGTATACTAAAAACAGTGATATTCACAATGTTAACACCAGAAATAAGGACAAACTACGTGCTCCCTTTCACCGGCTTCATAAGGTTCATAACTCATTTGTTGGTCTTGGTATAGCCTTTTATAACAAGGTACCCTCTTCTTTGCTAGATTTGCCTTTTAATGCATTTAAAGCTCAAGTAAAATCTAACCTTTGTTCAAAGGCATACTATTCTATCAACGACTACTTAAACGATAAGAATAGTTGGTCGCCCTGATTAACTCAAGACAATGTTTATGTTCTTTCTCCAGAATTAATTTACAAAGAATTACTGATAGGTTATATGAGCTCATTATACAATTGTTTTTTATTGGGCTGTATAAGTCAAATCAGTTTAATTTAATTTTAATTTTATTATTGACATAATCAACCCATTGCAATGTTTTCTAATGAGTTGATTGCAATATGTGGTTAGCTAGTGACCTCGACATTTGATCATATAATTCTTACCTGAGCAACCGGCAGCAAGTTCGTCATGCTCCCTTAGATGTCACTGCTTGCGGTAGCGTCGGGGGTCGGGTTGTCTCCTTCCCTCAAATATGGCGAGGGGGGTAATGGCTGACCTTTGCGTTATGCTCGTGAACGGGTGCTGCTTGTGGTGACTGGTCGTCTTGCTGACCATGGTTTTATCATTGTTATCATTATTAATAACTTGTTTATTTAGTTTCCTTATGGTCCTAGTTTATCATTTGTGACTTCAAGCGACAGCTATGTAAACTGAACCCAGCATTGCATAAATATGTTAGCGGTCACGCCCTTTATACCTGGAGGCTTTTATTTAATTTCCATTTATTAATTTTTGCTTGAGTACGTATAGTTTTTTATTGTATTTCTTGGTATATTGGCGTTGCCAGCTGACATATGGCAAATAATTTAATTTAGCGTTCTGTGTCTTGTAATGTTAATTGCTTTGCATACCTTGTATTGTATTCAGTCAAGTATATTTTCTAACTGAACAGACAGCTGTGCTGCTGGGGAGTTTGTTGCGCCACTTCTTCTTCCCAGCGAAAGCACTAGGAAGTGGTGAAGGGCGGGCGTTTTGGGGGACTGTCTTTTGTAATTTTGACGTTCGAAAAGTGCTGATTCTCAGCCTAGTTTGAATAAATGACTTTTTGATTTTGATTTTTTGATTTTGATTTTGATATTGCCCTCTCTTTTCTTCAAGGATGGAAGTACCGTTTCAAGCGGGATGCCGCCTATCGCTCGTTGCGCGCAGCGCGTTGTCTATTTTTTCACACTAGAATATTTTTGATCAATTCATAACTACAATACTTAGACTATTTAACCAAAGGACTAGCCTTAAGCGTACCGCTTCGAACAAAATAATTCTGCATATTTTGGTGGGGTGCTGGGGAACACGCTCACATACATAAGTCACTACCAGTACAACGGCTTACATAAATTAAAAAATCGATTCAAGAAGTAGTTTTTTTTAAGTTATTAGATTGTTTGATCCACTAAAGTTGCAAAGGGGAATGCTCGTGCATGCCTAGTCCATTGGTTAAATAGTGTAATAAGCTACAATATGATAAATATTTACCTAAACAGTAGTACTTACATGTGGTAATTATTTAACTTCCCTAAGGGGTCTATATTTAGAATCCTGATCCGTGAAATCTTCAATAGAAATTAGCTGTATGAATTTTATTTGTCTTAAATAATATATCTAGATTATATCTCAAGTCTCAAGCGCATACTTAAATAAAGTACCTACGTAAATAGTACCTACTTTATGTCATAGTCAAATACATTTAAAAAAGTAGGTGTACAAAAATAAATGACCTATAAATTATATCGAAACAACAATTGTGTTATCACCTATACCAATTCAATACCGGTATTATACTGTAAATTTTGGGATGTTACCTAAATATATTGCACGGCCGCTTTTTTGTAGCCATCCGAACTTGGTCGGGTTATGTAGGTTTTCGATGCTTCGTCAGTGTTATAATTGTTTTTCTTTAATTACTGAATTTAATGACATGAAATTTTGCATGTGAATAGTTGAATGAATACACTAATTATTAGCATACATTTTACCATGCAATTCCTTTAGAACGTCGTGATATTTGACTGCTTTGTAAACAGTGATCTATTCATGGTAAATTGTCCTATAACTCTTTAATTACTAACGGAACATCATTGATACTTGGCAACATGTTGCAGACACTTACAAGGTTTTTATAAACGTGAAAATCTAGACCCCAAAGTGCATACTTTAAGAACTAAGACCTAATAAGCGTAATTTTACGTTTATATTTTTATCTTTTAAGCCCTACGATTTTTTCTAAATCTGTTTTTTAAACAAATATAAACAAATTCAAAACAACGTATGTAAAAATCTACAGCTCTCTATGTAAGCGCTTTATATGAAAACTAGCTAATGGCCAAACGTTCGCGCAGCGGAAACTTGAATTTCTCCGAAGTTTATGCATGCACTAATTTTATTCATACATACACAATTACACACAAATACACACTAATTTTTGGACACATCTCTTTTCTTCTAAAGTCTATGGATTAAAAAAAGTTCCGCCAGGACAACGTTCGCCCAGCGGAATCAGTTTTTGGTGAATTTCTCCACAATGGCTGCGTGCACAAATTTTTTTTTACCATACACAATTATACGACGTCATACACTAAATATCTGCATAATTAAAATCTTTAAATTCAACAACATTCCGCTGCGCGAACGCACACAAAAATAATTCAAAGTGGTGATATGTCAAACTAATTAAAAAAATAGGTAGTTTTTAGGTCTAGGGTGGTAGATAGGTAGACTGAAGTGAAAATTGGTAGATCTACCAAAAAGTTGGTAGATATGACATCACTGCACGAACATTCGCGCAAGCGCCCTGCGCCGCCTAAACGAAACAGCCGGTGCAGGCATACATTTTCGCCGCGCCGTAGAAAGAGAGGGGTATACTCCCTCTCCTACGCCACGCCAGCTGTCTACTCTCCATCCGTCTTACGAATTTTCGATCAGGTCACCTGTCCTGACGCGAGTTTAACATTTTTTACCCATTACAAAAAAAGTGTACAACGCCGCTAAAGAAGTTTTCACTTCAAAAAAAGGCGAGCTATGAGCAACTATCAGGCAAGATAGTCTACATGCTGGTCTGACTCGCCTTAGGGAGCGTGCCCTAAGGCCAACATGTAAAGCCGGCTTTGCTAGTACCTATACAATTATTACAAGCTCAAAAAATAAACATGGTACAGGGTTTTCGAATACCTGGGACATTTTATTTTTGACGTCTTGGCGGGAGTCCCAGGCAAGGCACCATCGGGACGGGCCTTTAGTTTTGGACGGGGAAGAGAGTTATATTTAACTTTATTGATAATCTCATGGTGATGCGGCAGTTTTGGGTGTGCCATATAGATTTAACAAAGGCCAGGAGGCGAGCCCGAAACGTTACCCCCTTGGAGCCGAATTTGAACATGCGAATTAAGGGTAAAATAATAATTTATGACTAGTTATATATATTTTTTTATTTGTAAAATAAAATCATAAATAAAAAGAATGTGTTTTCCTATAAATTGTTTCTTACTATAATACAGCACAATAATTCAAACAGTATTATAAAATTAAACATTTCGGAATACATTAAACATACATCTGCGAAAAAGTACTCGCTTTTGGTTTAGCGTGCATCGAGACGGCAATATTCGGCACGCCCAGTTAGAAGATAACACCGACAAATAAAAAGTGGCCGAATCTTAAGTTCGACTTTATAGTCGAATTTATAGTCAAACAAAAACTTCAATAAAACCACTTTGACATTATTCCACAAAAATACAACTACGTAGTTACTTCTTTTTATTATGCTTCTTCTTCAATAGCTTCAGCTTCTGCTTCAATAAATGGATCTACCAAAGTTCCTTCACCAGGCTTTCTGATGACTCCCATTTTCTCAGCTGCATCAAGACATTTTTGAGCGTTTTCAATAGTCCTTTTCAGTTCTGGATCCTCTAATTTCGTTAAAGCCATTAATATTTCCATTATGTCAGTTTCAAATATTTTTGCAGCAATATCTTTATCACCAGAAATTATGTTATTTAGCAAGTATGTACCTCTGAACTGAATTTCTTTGTTTGGATTAGCTAATAAACACCTCAATGTTTCTGGCCATACTTGAACATCTAATAATTTTCTGCAGCAAGCTTTGCTTACAGATGTTAGAATGCACAAAGCACCTGCAGCTGCCATTACTGTGTCTGTGTCTTCTTCTTGACACAAAAGGTACAAAAATTTTGTTTTGTCATTGTTGCCCTCATAAGTTTTGAGAACATCCTCAGATTGCAGTAAATTACAAATACACTGTGTTGATGCTCTAAGCAACATTTCATGATCTTCAAACAAATAATGCTCAATTTTAGCTAGACCTCCTTCCTTTAGTATTCTGTTTCTAGTAGATTCACTCATTCCAGCCAAATTGCAAAGGGCCATTAGGGCCTCAAAATTTTCCAAAGCAGTGCAGTCAGGATGTAGTAAGGCCACAAGAGGCCTAACTACTTCCAAATTTCGTTGGCCAGGAAAAGCAACTTCTGGATTAATTGTTATCCCAATACGTGCTAATGCTTGAGATGCTTGCTTTTTGCCATTTGGAGTGCCTTCTAAAGACATTGGTAGTAACACTTTTACTCCACCTTGTTGCACAACAATTCCTCTAAGTTCTGGCAAGCCACAAATGGCATTAAATACTCTGGCAATTAATTCTTTAGAATTATGACTCTCAGTCTTGGCCAAGGCTACTAAACCAGTAGTTACACCAGCTTTAGCTAATACTGTAATCCTCTTGTTTATGAAATCTGGGTCATCCAGTTCATGTGTCTCTGGTATGTGGTGTTTGGCAAACTTTGCAAGTTCCATCATTTCTGGCATAAGCTCTTGTTTTTCATATGCATTACACAGGTTTACTAATGTGGTAACAACACCATAGAGACAAGACTGATCACCACTTTTAGCTAACTCAATAAGAGCCTGAAGGGCAGCTTTATCTTCTACTAGTTTTTCTTTCACATCTGCATCTAAAGTCAAGTATGAAAGCCCTTCAGCAGCCCATTTTCTGACATCGTTTTCTTTAGCAGGGTTAACAAGGAATTTCTTGCAAGCTTCTCCTAGCTTTTTAGTCGAACCATCAGCAAAAGGGCGCACAGATGCATCATCTCCTCCAAAACTGCCAACCTTACACAGACCAACTAATGCCCTCACTCTTACAGCATCATCTTTGCTCTGATATAGTTTCTTCAAGATGTCCACTCCTTTATTGATTATGGTTCTGGCTTTATCTTTCTTTGATGCAGCAGCCACTAAGCATTCACAAGCAACCTTTTGTTGTAGAACATCTTCAGTCTGAGCCATGACCAATATCATCTCAATAATACCTTCTTTAGAAATAACATAATTTCCAACATCCAGAGGACCTCTCAGCAAAGAGGTTATAGCTACAGTTACCCTAACTTTTGATTCCAAATCAGGTGACATAAGTTTGTCTTTTACGAAGTCATCAACTTGGTTGTTGAATTTTTCTTTGGCTTCATCGTAATACATGTTTTCGTAAATCCTTGCAAGGCAAGCGGCAGATATAGTTCTAGATGAAGGGGTGATGGCCAATGCTGATTCGTATTTGTACTCTTCTAATTCACTGCAAACCTCAAGCAACCGCTGCAATCCTTTGATTTCTACAAACCTTTCAGCCCAGTTTAAGGAACTGTAGTGGCAGTTTCTCATGATTAATTCAATAATTGCATCTCTTGCAAGTCCACTGATTACTCTGTTTGTAATAGAGTAAGTTAAACAGGTAAGTAGAGTGTCTATTTCACTTTTGTATTCTTCACAGAGCTTTGGATCTGGTTTAGAGTCCTTCTTGTTATCCATTCCCGAAAAAGTATTTAGTAGAACTTGAAGACAGTATTGGGCTGCATTGACCCTCTCTTCATTTTCACTGTCAATGACTTCAAGCAGCCAGGGTATACCAACAATCTTAATCACTGCCTTTGTCCTCTCAATACTTCTCTTGCAGAGTTGGCTAATAACTCTCACCGCATTAATGTATATTTCAGGATGCTTCTCAACTTTAAGTAACTGTTGTATTTTGTGAACTACACCATTTTTTAGCATTATTTCAGCACCTGCATTTTCCTTAGCAAGCACTACAAGGTTAGAAATGGCTTTTTCTCGTTTGTCAATATCTTCCTGCAAGTTAAAGGCAAGTTTAAACATTTGCTCCACCTTATTGCTGGTTTGTGCACTTTGCCTCGCCCTTTCTTGGACGATTGCGTGTAAACGCGACAGTGTCGGTTGCACAGCCTTATTGGTAGGATCTACAGTAAATATTGTTTTAGCATCACGGTAAGCTTCTTCAAACCTTTCTAAAGATTCCAAGGCTTGTGACCGTCGAAATAGGGCTTTTGGATCTTCCGGAACTATTCGTAAGGCTTCATCGCAGTCTTTTATAACTTTATCGTAGTCCTTCATTTTCAGATAAGCTGCAGCGCGGTTCTTTAGGTAAGTAGACAAGTCGCGGCTGTCTTTTTCAGCGATGTCGATAGCCTTGCTGTAAAAGGATATCGCTTCTTCATAGTTTTCAACCTTAAAGGCTTCGTTTCCTTTATTCTTGTAAGTTTCTGCTTCGTCGCTATGAACACCCATCGTCTCTTCCAGATAAATTATACTTTATACGTCGATATTACTCCGGCAACACTTATATACTCAGCTTTAAAGATTGTTCTAGTAAATACTGGTAAGTTCATCTCAAATACCCATACGAACTAAAATAGAAATGTATTTTTGTACTCCGTATGTGGAAAGAAGACAGATAAACAAGACACACAGGTATATGATCCTTGACAGTTGCGTTTTGAAGATCAGAATTTGTTCTCGTTTTTATAAGGCTTTTTTTATAAAACTTTTTCTTATTTTTCTATTTTAAATAGTAATTTATGAGCAAAATTTTATTTACAATTGGGAATATTGCAACTATTAATTTACAAACAAAAAAGACACCTTGCCTCTTGACTTCTTGACTACTAGATGGCATGTCATGTCAGGTCAATGATCAGATGTTTTGAACGTATGTGTCCCAATAATACCATTCTAAAAAAAAAACTTTTTTCTTCGTTCATGTTTACGGTTTAGACAGAGGTTACAGAGCAAATATGTAAATTTATTTATATAATATTTCTTTATTTATAATTTATTTTATTTCTCACCTAGAGTAAATATGTTCCTTGTCACAGAGGCAGCCAACGCCAATGTACAACGTATTAATGAAACGTAAAAACAGTTTAAATCACTCAAGAATATGAGTTGATCATCTAAGAACAATGCCGTCCCTCTTCGTCCATCTGAATATTATGTCGTCTGTATAGATATCATGTATGGCTTTAATATAAAAAAAAAAATGTTTAAAGAATGAGAAAGTCTACAAATTCTCTATGTTATTCATCGTTATCCTGTCCTTATTCCAATTTATCTGGGGTCGACGCAACATATGTAAATTTTTCTTCCATACTTCTCTATTAGTCGTCATTTTGGTAGTCGTAGTCGCCCTTTTGAACCATATCGTCTTCCACACAGTCCATCATCTATCGTTTCTTTGGTCTTCCCCTACTTATATCTTTTCGGTCGGTCTCACTTTCAGACTTCCTCATGAGTATTCATTTCTTATTCTATCCTTTCGCATAACACCACATATCCCTCTTAGCATTCTCGTCTCAGCTGCTTATAAATTGCCTTTTATTCATTCCTTTATTGGCCCAATATTCTGATACCTATAGACTTTAGTTTTCAATTTTCATCACAGAGTAGGTACTTTTTAATGATTTCAATATTATAAATGGCTACCCTGACTAAACTGTCAAATTAAAATTGCCCATTTTTGAGTTCTATTTGTTCGCCATTATTCATCCGCGTGTTAAGTTTTCTAAAATTGTCGGAGAAATAAGTTATAATAATGGCCGCAATCAGTCTACTCAATCCTAAAGCTGAATTAGCGAGGGCTTCGCAAGCTCTGGCAGTGAATATTTCTGCAGCAAAAGGAATTCAAGATGTGATGAGAACTAACCTCGGTCCCAAAGGAACAATGAAAATGTAACAATTTTTCTGTTATTACGTTATTTCTCGCTTGATAAGTAGTTAAAAATTCAAATTTTCCCTCTTATACACTTTATTTCATTACAAAAGTGAGGGGAATTTGTATTTTTCAGTGAATTATTCTCATTGAAAAAGTCATATGATCTCGATTTATCTTTTTGGTTTAACAGTCATGGTTGGGTTTTGACGTTTATTAAAAAAAATCATATGCAGCTTTTCTTTGTCGTAGTATCATTATCAACATTCACAGCCCGACTTCACCCGCTGCTGAGCACAGGCTTCTCTGTTCCTGTGCCAAGTTGGACTATACTCTTACTTTAATTGTGGGATCTGTTATTTCAGGTTGGTTTCTGGTGCAGGTGACATTAAAATCACTAAAGATGGAAATGTCCTCCTACACGAGATGCAAATCCAGCACCCCACTGCATCGCTGATAGCCCGTGCTTCTACTGCCCAAGATGATGCCACTGGTGATGGAACAACCTCCACTGTACTGCTTATTGGAGAGCTGCTCAAACAAGCTGACATTTACATCAGTGAAGGTACACTATGGGTTAACTCATTTGTAATTAATAGAAAAAAACTGCCTACAAAATGTTATTTGTATATGGAACGCTTTGTTAGTCTCAATCACAGAATGTTGTCTCTAACACACTCCAACATTTTATTTACATTGATGTATTTCACAGAATTAAACATAATCAGATTACAAATATAAAATTTTGTATTCACAGGTTTGCATCCAAGGATTCTCACGGAAGGGTTTGACATAGCCCGTGCTAAGGCACTAGAAGTTCTTGAGTCAATTAAGATTCCTATTGAAATAAAGCGGTCAGATTTACTTGATGTTGCTCGTACATCTCTCAAGACTAAGGTATGTTGGCTAGTCATTTAGAAAATTAAATTCAATTTAAAAAAAATTTTTTTTTTTTACATGCAACTCAAAAATAAAATTGCTCATATTTTAAAGTAATTGCTGCTATTGTTTAGGTTCATGCAAGCTTATCCGAGGTGCTGACTGATGCTTGTGTGGATGCAGTGCTGACCATTCGTTCACAAGATAAACCTGCCGACTTGCACATGATAGAGATCATGGAGATGCAGCACAAGACTGCTACAGAAACTGCATTAATCAAAGGTAATTTGTTGTTTATCTACATAATTAAGTCTAGTTAATTGTAATTTGCTTTAAATTATGAATCAGGGTTGATTAAAAAATTAAAGCAAATTACAATTAACTTGAGGCCCGAGCAGCCCCAGCGACTCCTGCGACCCTGACTCCTGCGACAGTAAGGTATGCCAGGCTCCATATAAAAATCTTCAATCTCCTTCAGTTTTAACACTTTATGTGGCCAACACCTGACTCCCAGTTAGAAAGATAATTCTTTCGCATTCCCAGAATTAGACTATAAAAAATATCATCCAGTATGTACATACTGGATGATATTTTTTATAGTCTCCAAATTTTTACAGGGTGTTCTACCCATGAATATGAAGAACTTTCAATATAGGACCAACTCTGAAATCACAATGTATGAAACAGCTGATTTTTTCATGATCTCAGAATTGGTCCCATAGTGAAAATTGTTCATATTCATGGGTAGAACACCCTGTAAAAATTTGGAGACAGTAAAAAAAAACATGCAGTATAAATAGATATACATATTATTATGTGGCATGTGACCATGCCCAGCACCCGCCTACAGGGTGCAAACCAAAACATGTTACTAGGATTGCCAAAAATAAGCTAGGTGTGAGTAGTATGCACTTTTGAGTAAGTCTTTTGTTAAAAACTTATCTACTTTAAATTTAAGTACCACAGATGTACTAATTGATATTATACTGCCAAATTTCCAAGAAACATACTAAATAGAACAGTGGCATTTATGAAACTTCTAATGAACTAGCTGGATACCTAGCTGGCCTTAACTTAAGGAAATATTTATTTTAAAGTGGATTTATTATTAATGTCCTTTTTTTATTGTACACAATCCTATGACGCCACGCAATTTTAAATAACATTTTTTATTATTAATAATAAAAAATGTCAATAGGTAACTATTTGAAATCTGTAAGCCCCGCATGAGTCGCCTATCATCATCATCATCTGCCTAACCTTTTCCCAACTATGTTGGGGTCGGCTTCCGGTCTAACTGGATACAGCTGAATACCAGTATTTTACATGGAGCGACTGCCTATCTGACCTCAACAACCCAGTTACTGGGAAATACAATACCCCTTGGTAAGACTGGTTGTCAGACTTTCGGACTACTGACGACCCATAATGACTGTCAAAGTTCCACGAATGACAGCCAGGACCAACGGCTTAACGTGGCATGAGCCGCCTATCAGATAATCAATATTGTGTTTTTTTTCTAAACTGAATTTGCCCTTGGATAGGCCACATTCCTTTGGACCATACTTTCCAGGTCCCAAGTATCTATGTGTATTGTTTTATTTAGTGCACATTTAAATACCTAGGAAAACAAATGAAAATGTATAAAGAAAGAACAGTGTAGTTTATTTTGTTCAGTATAAAAATTTGATGTTTCACAACCCTCCTACCTGGCTGGCTGTTCGTGGGCGTGGCTTAGTGAACTTGGATTCGGGTGCTGGGGCGTAGGGGTCCCGTTATGTAATCATCGCGCCGATGGGCTCGACTGACGGGTTGTTATATAGATTCGCGCGACACATTTTATGGCATGTCAATTTGTGTGCAATCTATGTACTTAGTCCTGCCATGGCTGCAATAGTGATATCTTTCCAAAAGCCTACCCTACATAACACTTTGATAACACAAAAGTCTTTGCACAGGTATTGTGATGGACCATGGCACCCGTCACCCTGACATGCCGAAGCGTGTTGAGAATGCCTACATCCTCACATGCAATATTTCCCTTGAGTATGAGAAGACTGAAGTCAACTCCGGATTCTTCTACAAGTCTGCTGAGGACAGGGAGAAGTTAATTGCTGCTGAACGAGACTTCATTGACCAACGTGTTAAGGCGGTATGTACAAAATTATTTTATTTATTGAAAGCCTTATTTTGGAATAAAAGTTATTACAAATCACTTTTCAATTTTAATTCTCTGTGTACCCTTTGGCATAGGCCTCTCGCAAACGTTTTCGATTTTTTCTTTCCCTTGCTAGTCTAGTCCAAGTTTTTCACTACTTCATCACTTTTTTATGGCATTTCCTCTGGTTGCTTTATTGTTTCATTTTTCCTTCTAACATAACAATATGGTATCTACGAGTTACCATCAGTCAAATGCAGCATGGGTTGCTTGATTAACCGAAGGGTTAATCAAGCAATTCATGCTGCATTTGACTGGATTTCGAGTGGATCCATGTTTCGGTAATACACAAACCCAGACCCATTCAAAATGTTTACATTTAGTTATTTTACTGATACTGAATGCATTCTAAACAATGAACAATAATACAAACAATAATTTGTGCTAGTATATGGGGTTTATCATAAATATATCTTTCTTTACAGATCATTGACCTAAAGAAAAAGGTTTGTGATGGCACCGACAAGACCTTTGTTGTCATCAACCAGAAAGGTATTGACCCTATTTCTCTGGACGCTTTCGCCAAAGAAGGCATCATGGGATTGCGAAGAGCTAAGAGGCGTAACATGGAGCGCCTGGCTCTGGCGTGCGGTGGTTCTGCTATGAACTCTGTCGATGGTCTCACTGAAGAGTGTCTTGGTTATGCTGGCCTTGTTTATGAACATATTCTTGGTGAAGAAAAATTCACCTTTGTGGAGCAGTGCAAGAACCCAGAGTCTGTTACCATACTTATCAAGGGGCCCAACAAGCACACACTTGCGCAGATCAAGGATGCTGTGCGTGACGGCCTCAGAGCTATCAACAACGCCATTGAAGATAAGTGCGTCATTCCCGGCGCTGGCGCTTTCGAGATCAAAGCTAACATGGAACTGTTGAAATTTAAGGACACTGTCAAAGGAAAGTCGCGTCTAGGTATCCAGGCTTATGCTGAAGCTCTACTAGTAATCCCCAAGACCTTGGCCATTAACTCTGGTTATGACGCCCAGGATACTATTGTGAAGCTACAGGAAGAGTCGCGCTTGAGCCCCGATCCGATTGGTCTCGACCTGAGTACTGGTGAAGCTATCAAACCCACTGACTTGGGTATTATTGACAACTATGTTGTCAAAAAGCAAATCATCAACTCCTGTTCCGTGATTGCGAGCAACCTCCTTCTTGTTGATGAGATTATGAGAGCTGGTATGAGCAGTTTGAAAGGATAATTATACATTATTTTAATAATAAATAAGCATATACTTTGAGGACAGCTATCCTCTCATTTCAAAAATAATTATTATAGTATTATTTCTCACTATGCAACAGCGTTTATGTTATTTTAAATATTGCTTTTCAAAATAACAAGAAAATTAACTTAATAAATATAATTTTCTTTATGTACTGCTAAAAACTAAATAAATAAACACACTAATAAATTACTTGTTTCTATTACCTACAGAGTGAACTCAAATAGAATAAAAGAAACAACAATCACTTTTATGACATTTATTGGGGTCAACATAAATATATATATGTTTTGGGTACTTAATTTTCAACCTAACGGATTGCATATAATATAATTGAGGAGGTTCTTTTCAAAACTTGACTATTCCACTTTTTGTGATTGTTCACAATCTGAGAAAATAGTTTTGTAGGTATGCAGCTATGTTTTTAACCCGAAATTTTGATGCATTATTGTAGACGACAACAATAGTCATTGCTTTGTACACGATTGAAAAATTTAGCAATAGTATATTTTGAATAAATTTAAGATTTGAAATGGAATAATCAAGTTTTGACGCGGCTGGTTGCAATAATCATGTTTTGATTCAAACCACTGTGGATTAATCTTGTTTTGTTGAAACTAATTAGGTATCAGAAATCTCGTTTTTGAATTGAAATAACCTGAGGTTCATCTTCTTCTTTAAATAAATAAAACAAAAAAGAAAATGATCATAGTATGTTTTATTTTATTTAAATTCTTACAGCTTTTTGACGTGGAATAATCTATTTTTGATGAAATCATGCCTTTTTAATCTTTTTTTTCTGGTGTAATTATCAAGTTTTCCCCCAATTTTATTTTCGCGGAGTATACATTTCAATGTTACCAAACAAAAAAATAAAAAATCAGTTTCATCAAAAGTGGAATAGTCAAGTTCTGAAAAGAACCTCCTCAATTATGGTCGAGATCCATTTAATTAATCAATGTCAATAAATAACCTTAAAATATTTTTGTATACCATGTCCAGGGATAAAATCTTACTATCTTAAAATTTTCGTATTTTAGGATATAATTTATGTTCATAAATATCACTAAACTTGGAAGTACAACTTATTCTAACACGGAAACAACTAATAAAATTGTGATGTTGTGAAACCCTAACTAACATGCTAAGTCCAACGAGACAAACAACAAACATCGTTAATTGTAGTGGGTTAATTGAACTGTGACTAAACCAAACATTACAATATCAAGATGAAGTTCTGAATAAATTATGTTTCAAAACAAAGTAACACTCCATTCCATTCCTTTTAATTCTAGTGGATGGAATGTAAATAAAAAAAATAGAAAAGGCGCCTAAAAATAAAAATCTATAAAAATAGAATATAAATGCGATTGGAGTAGTTTTACACAGAATGATAAATACAATTTCTTACCAAAAACAACAATTATTCGAGTGAAAATAGATGTTGGTAATAGTAGTATGGAACAATGCACACATTACAGTCTGTTAAGGTATTATAGGTAGACACTACATACATACATTATTCCACAAAGATTTCACACTTAGGTCACTTAGACAGCATACCATCTACATTCTACCATTACCATAAAATTAATAGAATTTGTTTGGGTTATCTCATGAAGAACCCTTCGTTTCATAGGAGGTCCTCGCAGTCAGGAGGTAACTATCAAAAGGTAATTCCTAGTATCCTAAAGTGAATGAAGGGCGTCACAGGTTACATAGTACAACAGTTAGCCTAATTAATATTAGCAACATAACAGATATGAGACTCGCAATAAACAGACATCTCATTAATAATATTAGTTAACGAAATAAAAACGTTAAATAACCGCGCAATCAGCGACATAATATTTAAAGAAATATAGTGGTAATAATAATAAAATTATAAAACAAAATCTTTTCATGATGACGCTTACGCCCGGTTTCTGGAACGAAAATTATTGACGCGTCAAAATTTAAAAAGTCAATGATGCGATTTGCAGTTAATAATTCTTTCAAGTAGTCACAGTAAGTAGTTTATGCGCGCTGGATATATATATATATTATTTCTTTTCCAGAAACAGCACTACTGTAACCTACCAAAACTCACATCCATATGAAAGAAAAATGTATGAAACATGATTTACACAATAATATAAAAGAAAACACTTTGATAACACAAAGTGATGAATAGTCAAAAGATTATTATATTTCTTTAAATGTAAATTCAGGGTGACTAGCTTCTATTATTATCAGTAAACATTATTATGCATATAATTTTGATTAGGACCAGCTAATTCAATTTATCAGCATCAGTAAAACCAAACACCATGTATATTAAATCTTTTGCATGATAATATTCTGCTGATGATTGGTGTTGGTGTTTATTTGTTCTGTTTGGCAGCCAGAGCAGCTCGTTCGTTGATATCAATAGTGGAAAGGTTGATGGCTCCAACAACACCTTGCAGAACTGATATACCAGCCTTTACTATAGCAATTGGTGCTGAGATGATAACAATCAGTTTGTACAGGCCAACACCCAGGACTGAAATCAAAAATAATTTGTTAAAATCTTATATTTCTAGGCTTAAGTTTTCAGTAGTAAGGCAATAAAAAAAAATACAGTTTAGAAAGAAGAATACATTACCTGTAGGTCCAGTATAGAAGTACATTACATAAAGAGCTGCATAGAAAGCCTCATTGCCTGCACACATGAAGAAGAGAACCATTTTGTTTGTGTAATAGATGCGCATGATGGGGTTCTCTGACATGTCAATAAACTTGTGGGAAGCCTTGCCCTGCAGGGTTACAGTGTGGAGGTACAACCAGTGGCATGTTATGTCAATTGCCATAGATATTTGGAACCAGAATGTGTACTGCGGGTAGAATGTTGCCAGGGTCATCATGAGGCAGGCAGTGCCCGCACGGTCCGTTAGCTGATCCAGTATTGCACCAAACTTTGTGCCTGTAAAACAAGTTTATCTTTTGAGTACAAATTAGGTACTGATTATTTTAGTACTTAATTAGGAAACGTGTTGAAGGGTACTTACACTTCCATTATTCTAATTCTATTAGGTATTCCAGACTAGGTACATAGTTTATTTACTTTTAAATGTATCTAATGTGATATTGAAATCCAATTTCTGAGTAGTTGGATCAATATTCAGAACATCATACACCTTCAGGATGTTTATCAGATTACTGGACTCATTAATATAACTGTGGTAAGACACAACATGTTCTATTATTTTGTCCACCTACATAACTATCATTATCTTAAGCTGTTGTTACAATAAAACAGTTTAACTATAACATGTTATATGTTTTAAGATCCCAATGTTATCTCTCGCCAGCTTACTGACTCAGTGACAGATAAGTATAAACTAATTTAATTATATGATACCATAAAAAACACTTACTTTGATTAAAGTATCTTGCGGCATGCCCATCGATAGCGTCCAGCAAAGCGGATGTTACATAGCATACACACGCCAGAACACAGTGTGTCGGCATAAAATAAAAAGAAATAATCGCAAGGATTACCCTCGCAAAACCTGAAACATTTTTATAATGATTAAAAACTAAGAATGACATGCGCAAATACATTATCCAAATAGAAAAATTGTCTTCCCAAATACATACCAATTATGTTCGGCACAAAAAGGAAAATATTTTCCTTAGTTTCAGTCATCTCGATAGAATTATAGGAAGTATCACACCCAAATAATTATGTGAATTCTGTAAACTGGTGGTAAAATGAACGCGATACGGCAACGGCAACGCAGCAGTCGGCAACAATGAAACATGACACAGACTATCAGTAAACATGACATTGACAGCTTTGTTTTACTCGAAGTGAACACGGAATATTTTCTAGTCCGTGGAAGTGAAATAGATTTTAGAATATTACCTTTTAAGATACTAATGAGACGGTGTTCACAGTTCCCGAAACTAGGAGTAGGTATGTTTGATTTGCGAAAAATATTAAATACGTTACAAACCTTGTTGATCGCTTTGATCACCGCGCTTGTTCAAAACGGGATGATTTCAGACTTAAATTAACAATAAGTCCAATTTTCTCTCGATCTTCTCGATCTTCAATTCTTCACCGATGTCAGTGATGCCCAAAAAAACTTAGAAAGTACAGACGCCAGCACATCAAGCTAAACGAAACTGTCAAATTTTCCTAATCAACGTGGAACCTTATGCTTCAGCAATAAAGTTCAAAATCTATTAAAGAAATTTGACAGATTGTAGTAAAAAAAAAATACTGGTATTCAGCTGCATCTGGTTAGACTGGAAGCCGACCCCAACGTAGTTGGGAAAAGGCTAGGCAGATGATGACGACAGATTGTAGTAGCTTGATGTGCTGGCGTCTGTACATACCTAAATAATAATATGGATTCAAAAACTACATAGGTATGTACTTGCCAGCATTTGCACCCACATCATACATGAGGGGCAAGGCCTTAACCACTAGGCCATCACATTCATTCAGAAAGAACGACAAAAATAAACCGTTTAACAGCTCTTTCTAGAGGTCAGAGAGGAAGATCCTTCTTGGTATAAGGTTTATCTGGTAATGTATCTACAAGTTTAAGTAATGATTCGGTTTTAATCTTTTTAACCGACTTCAAAAATGGAGGTGCAGATTTTTTGGAACGAAGTTCTTTAAGCGTTTTGCGGTAAAAGTTGTACAGACGCCAGCACATCAAGCTACTACAATCTGTCAGATTTCTTTAATAGATTTTCAACTTTATCGCTAAAGCATAAGGTTCAAAGTTGATTGGGAAAATCTGACAGTTTCGGGTAGCTTGATGTGCTGGCGTCTGTACATACATACATACATACGTTAAGTTACTGGTAGAAATCTTAACGTAACGATAAAGCGTTATTTCTACTCCATACGACTTTCTCGCTCTCTGTATTTTTCTATCATACAGTGGGAGTCTTTATAATGTGCACATATTGAACTGAGGGAGTCTAAGCTTAATTTTATCGACGGAAAAAATATTTAAAAAAATCTAAATACTTTTTATCGAATTTTTAAAAAAGTTCGCTACAGTCACCCCAGTGTAAACAAAACGGCGTAACTTTGAAACTAAATGTCTATCTTGATACAATCTGGGGACGGAGTCAATACAAAGTTTACCATTGTCCTTTAAACTAATTCCATGAATTGACTGATTGAACTGATGCCAGATTGATCGTCTAAAATCCCCTGAGTTGCGTTCGATGTGTGTGACAGCAGTTGGTCGAGTTTTACTATTCCATACTGTTATAATAAAACTATGATTAAAACACGGATCAGGTAAGGAATCGAGCCAATCTCATATTTACTCGTGTTTTTTATTTTTTTCTGCAAAGCTGGCATGTGAAGTCTATGTCAACTGGAGAGCAAAGTTTTTATTCTGTAACCGATTTTGAAATTCACGTCGCTAGAGGGCGTTCTCGTAGTCGTTAAAAATGTTGGTCGGAATCTGTCGAAAATGATGAATTCGTATTTGCAAATGGTTAGAACTATCATTATGTTGTAGCTAAATTACTCATCATGATTCGATTTAGTAGCTAGTAAGTGGAAACGACATTTTGTTGAGGAAAAGAGTGATTCCGGTGTGCGAAAGTCATACGACTTGTGTCATCTGACTGCTCTTCCTTCAAGATGGCTCCTCCGCCGGAGTATGATAAGGAACCCAAAGCCCCGGACAAAAGTGCCACAAATATTTCCTCTGAAGATTCAAAACTTCTACATAATCTAATAAATGACCAGCACACAAATTCAGACCACAAACCAACAAATACGGCCGCAGCCGTTGAAGTTGAGGTAAGTCGATCTCTGCTGCCATTTTTTGATTTTAGTGTGTGAAATAGAAACCTATTCGTCGTCGATTACATTTATCGTGTATGTAATCTCACGCACCTAACGTAGCTTCTCAAGCACACTTAATTTTTTCATAATTGAAACTATTCTAACAGTATGTGTAATAATAAAGTAGGTAGGTGAAAATGGCGAAGGATAACAGTTCTGTCAAAAATTATAATTAATTTACTTTATCTGGTGTATGGTAAGCATGAGTATGCATTTTAAATTAGTTTGTGCACACTAATTTACCACGTTTATTGGAACTGTTATAGTTATCAAACATAAACTGTAGAACTCTAGTCATTGTCCAGTATATCTATCAAATGTATGCATTCAAGGATATTTTGTAAGTTTCATTCATATTCAAGTAAGTATTGCAAGAAAGATAAATATTTTTTTGAAATTCATTTACTAAGCTTATGGATGAAGTGTTGCACAAAATCTGTAATACAAACAAGTCCATCATCACTTGCGGTGATTTCAATGTTAATTTGTTAGAAAATTCTGGGTTAAGTACTAAAATCATAAGTTTGTTTCAGTCATACAATCTTGTTAACCTATTTTTGGAGCCCTCTAGAATAACTCCTACTAGTGCCACATGCCTAGATAACATTTATACAGATATTATACCAAACCACAAAGAAATGATTAATTTAATAGACTCAGATCATTGCGGACAGCTGATCACTATTACAAATCAAAACAAAAAAGTTATTAAAAAAGATATCACTGTTAACCCAAAAACAACTAAACGCTTAGAAACATTTAAAACTAAACTCTTAAGTAAATTACCACTTCTGTTGACTAATGATGACCCTAACAAACAATATAATGATTTTTTTAATATGTATTGCACACAATTTGATAAAACATTCATTCCAAAGACATTATCAGTCAATAGTAACGCTTCCTTCAGTGACTGGGCCACCATTGGTATACATAAAAGTAGAAAAAGACTTTATGAATTATATGATGAACGAATTTGTATAAACACTGCTGAATTTAATTTATATGTTAAAAATTATTCTAAAATATTTAAAACAGTCTGTAGTATGGCCAAGTCACGTTATTTGAGTTCAAAAATTAAAAATAGTAATAACATTATTAAAATGACTTGGAATGTCATTAATAGCGAAACAGGAAGGTCATGCAACCGAAGTAGTGACTACAGCCTTGCTATTGATGACAATGTAATTAGATCAGATTCCCAGGTTGCCGCGGCCTTTGAAAATTTCTTTGCAGAGATTCCTGTGTCAACTACTAAATCTCTAAGCTCCTCACCCACTGCTGCAGAGTCTTTACTTAAGGAAAACGTTCCAGTTTGTGATTCGGAATTTCACTTCGAATTTGTCACTTGTACAGATATAATTAAAACTTTTCACATGTTAAATGTAAAAAAGACTGCAGATCTATGGGGTAATTCTGTGGATGTTGCTAAGACAATTATAAACATTGTAGCACCTACTTTAGCTGTTATATTTAATAATTGTATTCAATGTGGTGAGTTTCCTGATCTTATGAAACACAGTAAAATAATACCGTTGTTTAAATCAGGTAGTACATCAGACCCTACTAATTATAGACCTATTTCCGTACTACCCACCTTTAGTAAAATTTATGAAAAACTTATTTTAAATCAATTGCAAAGATTTTTCAATAACAATAAATTACTGAATAATAAACAGTTCGGTTTTACAAGGGGTCGTTCAACTACCGATGCCGGAGTTGAACTTTTAGGACATATTTATAATGCATGGGAGGACAAATGCGATGCTTTGGGCATCTTTTGTGATTTGTCCAAGGCATTCGATTGTGTTCTTCATGAAACCTTAATCAGGAAACTTCACCACTACGGAATCCGGAACGCCTCTCTGGATCTTCTCACTTCTTACTTAAGTGATAGGATTCAGAGAGTTGATGTTAACGGGAAAAGGTCACCCGGATCTGTAGTAAGAATGGGGGTCCCACAGGGCTCAATACTTGGACCATTTTTATTTATTGTTTATATCAATGACTTGCCTTACCTCATAAAGGATGAACATGATATAGTTTTGTTTGCAGATGACACTTCACTTTTATTTAAACTCAAACGTCAACAGCTGGTTACTGACAGTATAAATAGTGCCCTCGCAAAAGTAGTTAACTGGTTTAATGTTAATAATTTACTTCTTAACGAAAAAAAAACCAAATGTATTAAGTTTACGATACCAAATGTTAGACAAGTAGAAACTAGTGTTCTCATAAAGGGTGAAGAGTTAAAACCCGAAAATACCACAGTATTCTTAGGCATAACTTTGGATGCCAAGCTTCAATGGGGCCCCCATATAGATAAATTGTCAAAAAAGCTTAGCTCTGCAGCATACGCCGTTAGGAAAATTCGTGACTTAACTGATTTAGAGACAGCCCGTTTAGTTTACTTTAGTTATTTTCATAGTGTGATGTCATACGGTATTCTGTTGTGGGGAAATGCCGCCGAAATTCAGATAATTTTTATTTTACAAAAAAGGGCAATTCGTTCCATTTATAAATTAAGTCCAAGACACTCCCTCAGAGACAAATTTAAAGAGATTAATATAATGACTGTGCCTTCTCAGTACATTTATGATAATCTTTTGTATGCACATAAAAATATTAATCTGTTTAAGAAATACAGTGATATCCATAATATAAATACTAGGAACAAACATAAATTTGTTGTTCCTACAACAAGGCTCAAGAAAATAGGTGGCTCGTTTAGATGCCAATGTATACGTTTTTATAATAAACTTCCTAGCCACATTCAAGAACTAAGCATTAATAAATTCAAATCTTTTATAAAGCTAAAACTATGCCAGAAAGCCTATTATACTGTAAAAGACTATATTGAGGACAAAAACGCTTGGGATTGAGCTGCTCCAATAGGTCTAGACAGTGAATGTTGTTTATTTTTTATTTTGCTGATTTACACTTTTGTTATTGTTATTTTTTTTCTTTCTAAATATCTATTTATGACATGACATGAACATTTACTGTTTAAAGTCTTATATTATTTTAATTATTGTGAATGTGAGGACTATGTGGGTCATTGTTTCCGTTTTAATCATGGTCTGGCAGTTTGAGTGGTTTATGCGGTCTACACAAATGTTCTGTCCTTGGTATTGCTCGTCGAATCGTTGAGCTCCTTAAGTTCTGAGTTGAGCTGCACGGTTACTGACGAATGCGTGCACTGACTGCACAGGTCCACTCAATCTGTGTGGTTCTTCCCTCAAAATACCACTTCAGACACCAATCTACATGGTCCTCAAAGATCAAAGATGATGTCCGGATTTTTATATACACATTGACATTGATGAATTTTATATAAACAATGACATGGATATTTACTTTGTATAGTATCTTATTTTTTATTATTATTATTGTGAGTGTGAAGACTATGTGGGTCATTTCTTTTTTCTTTTTTCCTTCTTAGTTAGTTTTAATCATGGTCTGGCAGTTTGAGTAATTTATGCGGCCTACCCAAATGTCCTTTCATTGGTATTGTTCGTCGAATCGTAAGGCTCCTCAAGTTCTGAGTAGAGCTACACAATTTTTGACAAATGCGTGCACTGACTGGACAGGTCCGCTCAATCTGTGTGGTTCTTTACTCAAAAGACCATTTCAGACACCAATCTGCATGGTCTTCACATGATCTGACCAAGATTATGTCTGGACTTTAAAAGAGACTGTGACCTCTGAGTTTGTTTCGGCCTTTCTTCTCAGAGTAGTCAGATAGGAAACGCCGACCTCATCTAGTTTAAAAAATATGATTGACATGTAAAAGTGTTTGTACAAACCTACTTACAGAAAATAAATCATTTATCATTTATCATTTAAAAAAAAAGCGTTATTCCTAATATTTTGCCCCATTTTTAATTTCAACACAACACATGCCTTTATTTAATGTCAAAAAAAGAAATAGTCATTTAACATACATGCACACTGCTTTGCCTTGACCTGTCTAGAAAAAATATTGATTTGTAACTTCTTTTTGTTTTTACAATAAAATATTGTAATGTTTTTTATCCAAAAGATATTATGGAATGTGAATAATATGAAATAACACAGCAAATTCAATGCTATATATGTATAATGAACAAAAATAAGAATACACAATGAACAAAGTATAATGTACATACTTCACACAATATCTTTAAGAATAAGTATCATTATAAGGTTACATTATTGAGAAATTATGTGGTTTTATAATCAGCAAGATCACCTTTCTATGATTAATAGTTTTAATGTCACATTGGCCAAGTAACTGGCTTCACTAGAGCAAACTTACAGTAAGTCAGTTACATAGAAATAAAACTTGGAAACTATTTGAAAAAAATCAAGGTTTTAATAGAGTTAATTTCTGTGTATTTTAAGAAATCTAGTAATATTTGTATTTTTGTACCAAAAAGATACCAATTTCACATTATCCTGTGGGGGTTTCTGGACTTTGAACAGCACCCTAATTGTGTTACACACTATCAGTCACAATCTGAGTCATTATTATACAACATTATTGCAAACCTTTACCTATTTGATTCTAATAATTTTTACATCATGTTAAATTTTGTCCCAAAAATATTTAAAAAGCTAACAAATTGGACACCGAGCGACACTAAGTACATATCCACAATCATATGCGCACAACACAGGTCACAGCCGGTCGGCCAGTGGCGCGTGTTAAGTGGTAACCAACTCTTTGTACAGGTAACATAACAAGCTTATAACTTTGTGACTTTTCATGATACAGTTTTGAAATTTTGTACATAGATTCTTTACATAAAATAATGTTTTATATAGGTATGAAAAGTTTGTCTGCTCAACAATGTAAATAATGCAATTAATTTTGTTGAACTGTCAATATTAAAGCCATTTCTACTGTTAGTGTGTTATGCAATTACTCTGCAGAATGATGACATTTTTTTTTAAACTTAAATTTGCTGGTGATTCTTTTAAAGTATAGCAAACTCAGCCTATTATGTTCCCACTACTGGGACACAGGCCTCCCTCTGTTGGGGAGGGGGCGTAATCCTACATGCGGGCCCAGTGCTGGTTGGTGGTTGTCTTTGTATTTTCGGTTCTGGGACATGCCAGTTTCCTCAAGATGTTTATGTTCACCATTACGAGAGCAGTGGTGATAAAATAAATTACACAAAGTAAAGTGCCTGCTTGATACCAGTGGGCCACCACCGTCCTTAACAGGTAATACGGGCTGGTTGGTGTCCACAACCCAATGTGAATATGCATGTATTGCATATGATTGGGAAAATCGATTGATTGATCCACCCAAGCTCTTCTCTCTTCTCTCGTCTAACTGAGAGTGCTTAAGCGAAGTACTTTGTCCTGTACATGGTGACTACACATGTACTGCTGTCGCGATGTCCTCCATGCAGGTCCCCCATTGCCCTTATTATGATAACTAAATGTACAGTTAAAAGCTAAGGTTGCACTATTATGTAGAACACCAGCTCAAAGTAGCTTTAATGAACATGAATTATTATCCAACGCAGTTTGTCACAGAAATCAATAAATTATGAGAATGTAACCTAGTTGGCAAATCTTCAAGGGACATTATTTCTTTTTGATCATGCAGATGATCCCATAGTCAATGAGAATTCACAACATCAAGAAAGGGGTGCTGTCAAACAGCTGGTACGATGTATGCACTACTTAACCTACAGGTTTGGAAGAGATCTGAAGATTTTGTTAGATTATTAACCCAAAATATTGTTTCTTAGTATTTCGCGACCAGGTTGCCACATTGTATTTTTTTTTAATTATTTGATATCTATGCATTGAATTAAATTTATTAGGTTAAAGTATTTTCGAAAGAATATTAATCCATTTTTTTATTTTATGTGTATTTGAAGAGACAACAAATAAGATTTGAAATAATTGCCTATAAATTCATAAATATTAGACCATAAAAAAGAAAATACTGGCATGAAAGTCCCCACAAACTCACCCAAAGTTGGAGACTGCTAGCTTGTGTGATTGCAAGTAACCCTAAAGACATAAAAACTAACTCAACAAGACCAAAGTTTGATTGAATTCTCATTGGCAAATGATGGGAAGAAATGATTTGCAGAAAAAAAAAACAATTTGTGGAAATTCCAAGACAAGAGCTGACAAGTTAAACAAAGCAGGAAAGTTATAGAATTGTTTTTTCTCAGTTTCTTCCTTATTTCTGAGTTGCGTGACTGAGCTGGGCAAAACTCCCCCTAAGCACTTTTATCTTGTGCCATGTAGTTCCTGCAGTCTACTTAACAGTGTGGACCTATTGCAAAAAATGCGCGTCCTCTACTACCAATACTCTCTACTAACTCTACTGGGCTAGTAACTATCAGACTGTCCAGGTTCTCTGGGTTGTTCACAGCTAGTGATAATTAGGTTACCAGGGTCGATCGATTGTGCCTTGCCTGGTGCGCCTGACAGTGTGTCTAAAGAATTGGGAAAGAATGGTATACAGCCTTTTCTCGATATGCAGTTTTTCTAGGATTATCGTTCTTATCAAAGAAATCGTCATTAGTGCGTTGCTGATTCTAAAATATTTGGAAGATGTAAAGTAGTACTTAAAAAAGGCAAAAGAAACCCTAAAAATGGAGGTTCATAAATTTGACAGGTGTTGTTTAATGTTACGAAGCCCCAGGCGTGAGACATGACTCTTCTGTGCTAATCAGAGTCAATTCCAATCCAAATAAACAACTTTCCGAGATGTGTCCATGCAGATAAATTTGATAACTAAGCCAAACGCAGTGCCACATCCTTTCCTGCCCAGCATGCACTACCGCCTGCACCTTTCATAATTTAGACCCTCGCCCACGGCGACTTTTTGTAGCGATGCAGTAGCGATACTGTCGCAAATGCGACTAACGCGCGCAGCATCGCTACAAAAAGTCGCCGTGGGCGAGGGGCCTTAAACTAAGCCAGTGATAGAGCTGTCTAGGTGGCTATACACGGGTCTGATAAAATTTGAGTCAACGCATAAATAAAGCAGAAGATGATAACTAACAAAATTTAGTAATTTAGTTAAAAGCTCGTCTAGCTCAACTGTTAAAACATGGTAAAGGCCTATCGATAATATGTCATGGGATGCATTTCTGCTGGATTAGCGACCCGCTCCTACTTTGCACGAGTCCAATCTGCAGATGTGGTGATATGTGGTCAAATTATCTAATATTTACTAAGTAAGGTAGTAAGTAAAAAATAGTTTTTAATTTGATGAAGAGAGTATTACCGCTGGTTACCAAATTAAACCGTAAAAACTTAGGCGATGGCAACGCCAATTAGTCTCAAAAGAATGCAGGTAGGTACAGACGCCAGCACATCAAGCTACCCGAAACTGTCAAATTTTCCCAATCAATCTTGAACCTAATGGTAATAGAGATGAAGTTGAAAATCTATTAAATAAATTTGACAGATTGTAGTAGCTTGATGTGCTGGCGTCTGTACCTAGTTTTCAATAATTAATTAATGCCGAATGCTGTATTTATATTAATACTAGATTTGCTATTTATAATATTCGTCAACGAATCAGAAATTCAGCGCATCTAGGAAAAAATGGATACATTACAATGCTCACACTAGATATTTACGGTTTTGTATAAAATTAATGAGAAACACTGAAGCTAGTCTGGTTGCATTCGGTTAACGTATTGTTATGTTGGTTTATCTCGTAGAGGTAGACAATATTCTAGGTACAATAACGGAACATCTGACTGTACTTTTGATTTAGACCACTACTCTATCTAGTGAGTCACTTTTTTCGACGAGCTTAGTTATGACAACAGATGGTTCACTGAAAATGGCATTGAACCGGCGCAACCGTCAAATCGGCTCATATTTGGCATGATCAATATTAAAAATAAAATAATCCATTGCACTGTACCTAACGATACTCGCAACACGAGATGAAAAAGAAAGTATCATAGATTGTACCACGATTACAGAGTAGATCATTATTTAGCCGAGAAAAACTGAGCTCGTTTTGTGAGCACTGTAGCGGTAGGTATAGCGCACTAGGCAACAGTTCTGCGACATTTCACTAATCGCGTGCTTTCGAGCTAGGTCACAATTTCACAGCATCATCTAACAAAGATACATTAGCATGCAAACTGCGCATTTTGATTCGCTTTAGAAAAGGATTAAATAATTATGACCAGATTTGCATGCCAGATCAGAATCGACAGCACTTTCTATAGCGACTGCGTTAACACGTCCAACGCCATGTAGGACATTGAAATGCGCCATGTCGGACAGAACGTGCCAATTTTTTTTTTGTCCCATTAAGCCTTTACACACTCTGCTACCTCTCATGATCCCAACAGTTGTTGATGATTTACACAACGAAATTGATCATAATTACCAGCATCATGAAGCTGAACGAAAACCGGGGTCAGATGGTAAAATATTTCGAGCAGAACTGTAAAGGTAGACCGTGTGGTGCGGATCGGTGACAATAGTGGCGACAGTAGGAGGCGGTGTAGGTTTACGCGGTGCGGCCTGGTCGTGTAACGGAAGCTCGGGCACCGCATTGTTGCCCCGTCACGGCGGGCCGCCGCCGCAGACGCCACTGGCGCACTCTCACCACAAGTCTCGTGTCTCGTGTCTCGTGTCGTTTTTATTCCAGTAGCAATAATATAGTTAGTTATTGCTACTGTAATGGTGATCTAAGAATTTGGCATTGACAACCACTTTACCGAAACCCCAAAAGGCGAATAAGCAGATTTTCCACCGCTGTTATCACCGGCATCTATCTTAACCCGGGGCAAATGACGTGAATATAATTACGGAGACAGTGACACCGGGTCATAATGACCCAGATTTTATCGAGTAATTATTATGAAATTTAAGAAGTTTTCTAATTTTAATAATTACTTATTATAAGGGAGTTTTTTTGCATATGTACTTGCAATTTATTTTATAAATAAAACTTTTACTACTAGCTGTCTTAATAGCGTCTGCAAAATCAACGCTGAACACATAACATCAGTGTTTTTTTTTTCAAATTTTGCTAAAGTTTTCTAAATAATAACAGGAATCAATAATCGTACATACTTAAAATAAGAGTACAACAAACTTCTTATCATAATAATAATAACAAATCTCTCTTCTACTTCCTCATTCAGAGACATGGAATTACTGTAATTTTTGCAGATCAAAAGATAGGGCTAGGCATGTGAAAATCTGGTATGAATTACAAGTATTAGACGTCTTCTTATCCTATTTAGACGGTCATATATGACACCTTCTGTGAGTTCCTGGAAACTCTGGAGGACCTCCCTCGAAGGTTCCTGGATGGGGTCACCCGCGATACCTGCGATTCTTTAGCGCAACTGTCGAAGCAGCATTTAACCCTACATCGTCAGACACCGATTCAAATATTCTCAGGACGTTTTCATATTCACCAAAAACTAAAAAAGAAAAGCAAGGTGGATTAATCGGTTGATTGCCGTATCTACTTAATTATAAAAACAATTAAAAAGCCATTGTGTCTCGCGGATATCCACGTTCCCTGCATATGAAGGGTTAACAACTACTGCTAAACTACGTCACAAAAATACTACACCAGCGATGACGCTGGGTCATACCGTTTTGAGTTGACGCACGCTGTATAGGCGGCGTTGCACTTACCACACCCACGGTCCGGGTAGAGGGAGGCCGTACCTCCAGCTAAACAAACGTTAAAATTACACGATCGGCGTAAAAACATAATAATGACAGATTTAAGTCGTCTCGGGTCAGTATGACCCAGCGTCACTGGCGCCGGGTTGAATACCATTGAACATCTTTCAGCTCTCCGCCCGCCTATGAGTTATGCTTCTTGTAGCTACTACGTCCGTTACATGCTTGACGATATATTTGTACACTAAAATGATCAAGAAGTTGTAGAAAGGCTAATATCAAGATTAGTCTTAGCATTGATGTCTACTGACCTAGTTGTATTGATATCATGCTCAAGCCTAATAAAACGCTCCTCAAATCTATGACGAAACTCACCTTAACAATATCCAGCACAAGTTACGGTCTGTAAAATATATAGATTTAATGAATTTATGCAAGGGATCAAAAAACTTCAAGGCCTACTTACTTATTGTTTCTCTGGCGCATGCTACCGACCTTTATCATGATCGCTTTGGACGCCAAACGTTACGTGATATGAATCATCATAATACCAAATCCAAAATTCAGCCCGCTAATTGGGCCCAGTTTATTTTTGCAGAAGTTACACTCGTGTTGTTATTTTTTTATATAATTATAATTCACAAAACTGATGTACAATCACAAATGCAATAAAACAGTTACAACACAATATTTCTGATTGACATCTACTAGATGTGACTCTAGCATGCATATTATATGTAAAACACTTACAACAAAAAAAAAAAACAATACTTACAAAATGAGATCTTTTATTCAGAAAACACTCGCGGTCTATATGAAAAGAGAGAACCGATTACTGTGACAACCTTCCCTGATCAAGTTCCCCCGAAGAAGCTTTCTATCCTTGGCCGACATATTAGATACTAGGCTACCAACAAAGTAACTGTATACTTTTGCAGTTAGGATACCGCTTTATAATCACTGTTTTTAAGCGGTTGTTTCAAATGCTTGTTATGGTAAAATTCCGTGCCGAAAGGACTTGCAATATCGATAGGTGATAAACTCCACAATGGTGTGTTGGAAAACAAGTTCCAACTTCCTTAAAGGGTGCGGTGTTCTTTGCTAACCTGCAAAGGCTTGACTCACCTCTGATGCTAGCACCACACTATCCTCCAGATTAGGAACACAGTGCACAGTGTCTCGAACCTGAATGTGTTCAGAAGCCTTCCCGAAGTCTGCTGACTGTGTAGGTTACTCCACATGGTGACCGGAAATTTAAAAGGGGCCTCCAGTACCACTCGAAGGCCCTCTTCAGTCTCCGTAGTGTATCTTCCAGAGGTTAGGACTTTAGGAGAGATACGATTACCTTTCCTCTTCCGGCGCCTGCCTACATACCTACATCATTTCATTGCAAATGGCTGTTTTGTATTTGGATTGCTATAAAAAGACGCTAGCACGACATGAACATGGAGATTATGATTCTTTAGAACTTTAGAGTCGACTTATTATTCGTCAAGTGTAGTGAAATCCAAAAGTAACGTAATTTCATTCACTGCGGACTGTAAGTTATGCGGGAATATAGTTGGTATGTCTGGTCCCTCCCTGTGACGTTACGTCAATACTTGGTCGCCTGAATATCTGCAGCCCCAGTTCTAACTAATCACCAGAATAACTGATATTTTATAATAATATCAACGTTACAAATGCAAATATATTTGTTGTGTGTATCAATCATGCTTGCATCGCCGTATTCTGACTGGTAAGTCCTGTCGTACTTAATACTGAAGTATGTTCGTAGTTCGTACGTATCATTCATGAGGCTCTGTATGAAATTACAAGTTACATTAGCAAGTGTCGGACTCCTGCCTCGACCACATGTTCTAGATTAACACGTGTCGTATTCTGACTTGGTCGCGGTTATTTTGCGGGTTTCGGTAACTTTTCTGTATCCACTTTCTTATGGCCCGGATACTTAATTAGTTTAAAGTTGATCTGATTTCTGACTGAACCAATGAGACTATTTTTAGGGTTTGAAGCTTCGGTTTAAAAAAAAACAGTGTATGTCTTAATAGTTGTTATGTTAGAGAATAATTCCAGCAGCAAGTGAGACCAAATTTTAATAATTAGTTACATTGACGGCGCCCACAACAGAAAGTACAGACGCCAGCACATCAAGCTACTACAATCTGTCAGATTTCTTTAATAGATTTTCAACTTTATCTCTAAAGCATAAGGTTCAAAGTTGATTGGGAAAATCTGACAGTTTCGGGTAGCTTGATGTGCTGGCGTCTGTATATTCTAATGTAAGTTTATTAGGATTTATTAGGAAAACTGTACACTGTTTTTTTAAAGTATTTCCTTTTTAGAATAACATTTTTGTTTGTTTGTCTGGATGTATGTTTCAGCACATAGTACCGGATAAATTTCGTTAAAATTTTGCATAGATATTTCCTATAACTCTGGTCAGTCTGTAGGCTGTAATTTATCACGCTTTTTGCTATTGGGTTGCAATTTGTTCGTATTCTTCTATTATTATAATTATGTAGTTTACCGCAAATTATATAAAGTCGGGCCTAAAGGCTAAAATATTGCAGACAGATTTAACCTTTTAAATGAGACTTCATTTTTTGGCTGCTGAGATCGAAACTATTATACAAACGTAGTATCTTTACAGGGAAGTTTATAACAATTTGGCTGATAATGTGGTGTCTCACGACTTCCACGCGTAAGATGCCGCGGGCCATAGACATGTTGGTCCTGATTACGAGAACAAGGATTTAAAAAGTAGAAGGTCAACACCAATTCACATTTAATTTGTCTGGTCAACACTCAGAACAACGTACGCATGTGTTACCAACCCGAAGTTATGTTTTATTATGAATACACACACAATTGAGATCTTTGCTGTACTTAAAGAACTCTGAAAACTATTTGGCAATAGTCCAATACTGCAGGTTAGCTTCTGCATGTTCCATTTTTTCCAGTGCTCGCCAACTTAACGCTATTTTGCTAATGAGTCACGGAACATGTTTGTACTCATATTAATTGCGGTCAGACACTTTATTATACCTTATTTTAATTACAATATAATCATGTAACCTATTTGTTTTTCTTTTTTTGGGATAATAATGACAAAATGTCTAATCTTGCACATATTCGCACCTAGTAAACTACTAGTATTTGAGGAAAATGAATCTCCGGTATCTATATAATATTTTTGGCACACTTGTACTAAATTCATTGAAAAAAGTGCACAAAATTGCAGAATGAAGTCCAAAGCATTGCACAAAATCTCAAACTAACGATATAGGTCATCTATCCATCTTGCGCCAGCAAACAAATCACACTGGTGTTGATGTCAGGAGAGGAACTAGGGGCGATTTACGCATGACACTGTGCGTACTGTCAGACTTAGAACGGCCAACAACCGGTGTCTTCGCGATGCTTGTTGGTTTTTGGGCACAACATGAAAAAATTGCAAAAATCATTACGTTGTTAAGTATTTTCAGCTACACTATACACCACAATATTATTAATGTATGATTAGATCAAGGATAAGTGCTTAAATAATATGACACATAATCTTAGTTTTCACACCTGCCTTCACATTTGTTACGCATACGAAGATGACTTGGCGTTTAAAAATGACCATCCAAGCACGTTTACTGAGCGCAACAAGTGACATGGTACGAGCTAAAAAATATGTCGACTATCTAGCGACGACGGAAAACCGTTAATATGAGGGACAAGGGCGCGCCATCGATCCCGTGTCTCGTCCGTCGCTCCTGGCCCGACCCTGACCTCTCCGGAGAGCCCCGTACGGCCTGTAGGACGCACAGATGTGATGACGTCAATCTTTTCACTCATAATATATTGCAATTATTTGTTAGTTTACAAATCGGGATTCGCGTAAGAACTTCTAACTTGCTTTACCTTTTAAAGCTGTTACAAAGAACTCATTTTTGCGCCCTTCAGTCATTTTGTGGCCTGAAACTGTTCTGTTTATATCTAAAGTGGACAAAAAAAGGCCAACAAGCCTATGCATAGTTATGGTGTGATGTGGTCACCGGACGAGAGAATGATTAAGTAACATTACTTGACGTCCTCTTTTTGTCTTTTTCGGGATTCTCGATATACGCAGGGCACCAAACAGGCTTCCAAACTATAAGGCTCTTTATTTCGTCAAAGATCAAAGATTATATCCGGATTTTTATATACACATTGACATTGATGAATTTTATATAAACAATGACATGGATATTTACTTTGTAAAGTATCTTATTTTTTATTATGATTACTGTGAGTGTGAAGACTATGTGGGTCATTTCTTTTTTTCGGTTTTCCTTCTTAGTTAGTTTTAATCATGATCTGGCAGTTTGAGTCATTTATGCGGCCTACCCAAATGTCCTTTCATTGGTATTGTTCGTCGAATCGTAAGGCTCCTCAAGTTCTGAGTTGAGCTGCACGATTTTTGACAAATGCGTGCACTGACTGGACAGGTCCTCTCAATCTGTGTGGTTCTTTACTCAAAAGACCATTTCAGACACCAATCTACATGGTCTTCACATTATCTGACCAAGATTATGTCTGGACTTTAAAAGAGACTGTGACCTCTGAGTTTGTTTCGGCCTTTCTTCTCAGAGTAGTCAGATAGGAAACGCCGACCTCATCTAGTTTAAAAAAATATGATTGACATGTAAAAGTGTTTGTACAAACCTACTTACAGAAAATAAATCATTTATCATTTGTCATATCGATGATGATGGAACAATCAAAGCACAATGTTACATGATCATTTTCGATTACTTACTGGTTCCCGGTCCAGATTATGTCCACTTACATAGTTGTGAATCGACAGAATTCAATTGTATTCACAAAGGTTTTACACTGAACTTAAGGCATTAAGAACCTATATCGGGTGATATTATACATGAAAACCTTATTTTATCACATCATTAGTTCGACTTCGTTTTCAACATTCATAGACTCGTATTATCCAGGTGACCTAGGTAAATATCGCACGTTTTCCTTTCCTCGTAAACCTTATCTTTTATGCAATAGGTACATGCTTCTAAATCAAATCTGTAGTAAAATGTTAGAGCGAATTAACCATTTCCCAAATGGACACACCATTTGGGAAATGGTTAATTTCATTCCAAGAACTAAGCAGTCAATTAAATGCTAATGGAAATTGCTTATCATTAATGATTTAAGTGTTTCGAATTTCAGATAACAGTGTAATAATATGTCGAGACCAGACAGTGTGTCTCGTAATGTCGTCAGAATTTTGGCATTTTTCCATGTTTGCTTGTTGTCTTCTGAGCCCATAGGTATAACCGTCAGGATTGGTATAGTGACGCACTATTTATCTCTCTATTATCTGTAAGACTTTGATTCTTATCACTGAACAGATTCTGCCTTGTCATACTAAAGTGTTTTACTGTTTGCCTGTGTATATTCCGCACGCGGTTGCTTCGGTTTACGCTACACCTGTCAATACTTCACTTATTGTCGTAATCGGATTGAATGTGGCTTACAGCGGGGCGGGCATTATACAAATACTTATGTACGTAGAATTGGTTAATTTTAATCGTGATCATAAAATCATGCGAGTTCCTACAACTTAAGTTTTTTGTCAATTTATGATGTGCGCAAAGTCATTCAAAGCTGCGTAAATGTGCAGGCTAATTTACTCTTGTATCGGTATTAAGCCCTAATTGCAGTAGCGAAATTATTAAATATCAGAATAACATGTCAACGACATTCCGACCCGTTAAGGGTGAGGTAGCCATCAGACGAATAGTGCTGGTGTTTGTTACTAATGACGTCTGAAAGAACCAAGCAACACAGCAATTTAGAAACGATTAAAACAAATACTACTTTTCCTAATTGTGTACTTTGGGCGTTCGTTAATACTGATGTTTCGATGTTGAATAAAGCACAAAACTGGCACGCCATTATTTAATTAGTGTTTGAAATTACATCGGCCCCGTGACTTGTAAGTGGCGTGACTATCGTGTCTAGGTGATGTACTAAGGTGAATAATGAATATATACCAAAGACGCTCGAGCCTTCATTTTACTCCGTTCAGAATCAGAGCCACCGGGACACGTCATGATTTTTTTACTCTAAGTAAACTACAAAATGATCTACAGGGTTATTTGTAAAACACCAACAACCTCGTAAGAGGTCATTGTACTCAATGGGAACAGCTGATTTTTTTTTCGCGATTTCAGGTTTGGTCCCATAGTAAAAGTTGTTCATAATGATGAGTACAATGACCTCTTAAGAGGTTGTTGGTGTTTTACAAATAACCCTATATACGTAAGTATGTCACTCCCTCTCACAGTTATGACTATTAAATAACAAACATTTTTTTTTTGCATTATATTATAACTTGACAGAAACCATTTATTAAATAGGATTAGGCTACGTTGACGCCAATGCATAAGTCTATACTGTCCCCACTGCTGGGACACAGGTCTCCTCTCTGTGAGAGGGAGTGGACCATAATCCACCACGCGGGCCCAGTGCGGGTTGGTGGATGTTTCATGTCTTCGTTTTTTTGGTTCTAGGATATGGCGGTTTTCTCTCGATGTTTTTCCGTCGCTGTTTTGAGAGCAGTGGTGACGCCAATGCCAATATTATTTTTGAAAAACCGGCCAAGCGCGAGTCGGATTTGCGCACGAAGGGTTCCGTACCATTATCAATAAAAACGGCAAAAAATCATGTCTGTTGTATGGGAGCCCCCTTAAATATTGATTTTATTCTGTTTTTTAGTATTTGTTGTTATAGAGACAACAGAAATACATCATCTGTGAAAATTTCAACTGTCTAACTATCACGGTTCATAAGATACAGCCTGGTGACAGACGGACGGACGGACAGCGGAGCGGGGTTCCGTTTTTCCCTTTGGGTACGGAACTACTATTTAGACTATACTAATATTTATCTTCTGTCCTTTTCTTAATGAAATAGAAAAATATGCACTGAACTCAAATTTAGTTTAGTTTGTCAACAACAGAATCGGCACCAATAACTGGTTGGTTGTTAACGATTTATAACAAAATATTGTCATACTTGCGTGTGTTTACCTTGCAGAGATAACAACGACTATTAAGATTACATTAGTTATTAGGTAATAATTATAATGTATTATGTTATTCTTGCAGTCATTACTTATACAGCGTGTAACGGAAGGGGGG
>OX451404.1:5763119-5922536 GCA_949629135.1 Eremobia ochroleuca | reverse complement strand
CGGGCGCCACCTCCACGCGGCTGTCCCAGTGGCCCTGCAGCACGTAGCGCGGCTGCAACATATCAAATCAGAATAAGTTTCCGCAGTCTTTCTGTTAATGATAAATGATAAATGATTTATTTTCTGTAAGTAGGTTTGTACAAACACTTTTACATGTCAATCACATTTTTTTTTTAAACTAGATGAGGTCGGCGTTTCCTATCTGACTACTCTGAGAAGAAAGGCCGAAACAAACTCAGAGGTCACAGTCTCTTTTAAAGTCCAGACATAATCTTGGTCAGATCATGTGAAGACCATGTAGATTGGTGTCTGAAATGGTCTTTTGAGTAAAGAACCACACAGATTGAGAGGACCTGTCCAGTCAGTGCACGCATTTGTCAAAAATCGTGCAGCTCAACTCAGAACTTGAGGAGCCTTACGATTCGACGAACAATACCAATGAAAGGACATTTGGGTAGGCCGCATAAATTACTCAAACTGCCAGGTCATGATTAAAACTAACTAAGAAGGAAAACAGAAAAAAGAAATGACCCACATAGTCTTCACACTCACAATAATAATAATAAAAATAAGATACTTTACAAAGTAAATATCCATGTCATTGTTTATATAATATTCATCAATGTCAATGTGTATATAAAAATCCGCAAATAATCTTTGATCTTTGAGGACTATGTAGATTGGTGTCTGAAGTGGTCTTTTGAGGAAAGAACCACACAGATTGAGTGGACCTGTGCAGTCGGTGCACGCATTCGTCAGTAACCGTGCAGCTCAACTCAGAACTTAAGGAGCTCAACGATTCGACGAGTAATACCAAGGACAGGACATTTGTGTAGACCGCATAAACCACTCAAAGTGCCAGACCATGATTAAAACGGAAACAATGACCCACATAGTCCTCACATTCACAATAATTAAAATAATATAAGACTTTAAACAGTAAATGTTCATGTCATTCTGTATATAAATTGATATTTAGAAAGAGAAAAAAAAAAAAGTGTAAATCAGCAAAAAATTAAAAATAAACAACATTCACTGTCTAGACCTATTGGAGCAGCTCAATCCCAAGCTTTTTTGTCCTCAATATAGTCTTTTACAGTATAATAGGCTTTCTGGCATAGTTTTAGCTTTATAAAAGATTTGAATTTATTAATGCTTAGTTCTTGAATGTGGCTAGGAAGTTTATTATAAAAACGTATACATTGGCATCTAAACGAGCCACCTATTTTCTTGAGCCTTGTTGTAGGAACAACAAATTTGTGTTTGTTCCTAGTATTTATGTTATGGATATCACTGTATTTTTTAAACAGATTAATATTTTTATGTGCATACAAAAGATTATCATAAATGTACTGAGAAGGCACAGTCATTATATTAATCTCTTTAAACTTGTCTCTGAGGGAGTGTCTGGGACTTAATTTATAAATGGAACGAATTGCCCTTTTTTGTAAAATAAAAATTGTCTGAATATCGGCGGCATTTCCCCACAACAGAATACCGTATGACATCACACTATGAAAATAACTAAAGTAAACTAAACGGGCTGTCTCTAAATCAGTTAAATCACGAATTTTCCTGACGGCGTATGCTGCAGAGCTAAGCTTTTTTGACAATTTATCTATATGGGGGCCCCATTGAAGCTTGGCATCCAAAGTTATGCCTAAGAATACAGTGGAATTTTCGGGTTTTAACTCTTCACCCTTTATGAGAACACGAGTTTCTACTTGTCTAACATTTGGTATCGTAAACTTAATACATTTCGTTTTTTTTTCGTTAAGAAGTAGATTATTAACATTAAACCAGCTAACTACTTTTGCGAGGGCACTATTTATACTGTCAGTAACCAGCTGTTGACGTTTGAGTTTAAATAAAAGTGAAGTGTCATCTGCAAACAACACTATATCATGTTCGTCCTTTATGAGGTAAGGCAAGTCATTGATATAAATAGTAAATAAAAATGGTCCAAGTATTGAGCCCTGTGGGACTCCCATTCTTACTACAGATCCGGGTGACCTTTTCCCGTTAACATCAACTCTCTGAATCCTATCACTTAAGTAAGAAGTGCACAACTGCACTTGTACTTTGAGAAGATCCAGAGAGGCGTTCCGGATTCCGTAGTGGTGAAGTTTCCTGATTAAGGTTTCATGAAGAACACAATCGAATGCCTTGGACAAATCACAAAAGATGCCCAAAGCATCGCATTTGTCCTCCCATGCACTATAAATATGTCCTAAAAGTTCAACTCCGGCATCGGTAGTTGAACGACCCCTTGTAAAACCGAACTGTTTATTATTCAGTAATTTATTGTTATTGAAAAATCTTTGCAATTGATTTAAAATAACTTTTTCATAAATTTTACTAAAGGTGGGTAGTACGGAAATAGGTCTATAATTAGTAGGGTCTGATGTACTACCCGATTTAAACAACGGTATTATTTTACTGTGTTTCATAAGATCAGGAAACTCACCACATTCAATACAATTATTAAATATAACAGCTAAAGTAGGTGCTACAATGTTTATAATTGTCTTAGCAACATCCACAGAATTACCCCATAGATCTGCAGTCTTTTTTACATTTAACATGTGAAAAGTTTTAATTATATCTGTACAAGTGACAAATTCGAAGTGAAATTCCGAATCACAAACTGGAACGTTTTCCTTAAGTAAAGACTCTGCAGCAGTGGGTGATGAGCTTAGAGATTTAGTGGTTGACACGGGAATCTCTGCAAAGAAATTTTCAAAGGCCGCGGCAACCTGGGAATCTGATCTAATTACATTGTCATCAATAGCAAGGCTGTAGTCACTACTTCGGTTGCATGACCTTCCTGTTTCGCTATTAATGACATTCCAAGTCATTTTAATAATGTTATTACTATTTTTAATTTTTGAACTCAAATAACGTGACTTGGCCATACTACAGACGATTTTAAATATTTTAGAATAATTTTTAACATATAAATTAAATTCAGCAGTGTTTATACAAATTCGTTCATCATATAATTCATAAAGTCTTTTTCTACTTTTATGTATACCAATGGTGGCCCAGTCACTGAAGGAAGCGTTACTATTGACTGATAATGTCTTTGGAATGAATGTTTTATCAAATTGTGTGCAATACATATTAAAAAAATCATTATATTGTTTGTTAGGGTCATCATTAGTCAACAAAAGTGGTAATTTACTTAAGAGTTTAGTTTTAAATGTTTCTAAGCGTTTAGTTGTTTTTGGGTTGACAGTGATATCTTTTTTAATAACTTTTTTGTTTTGATTTGTAATAGTGATCAGCTGGCCGCAATGATCTGAGTCTATTAAATTAATCATTTCTTTGTGGTTTGGTATAATATCTGTATAAATGTTATCTAGGCATGTGGCACTAGTAGGAGTTATTCTAGTGGGCTCCAAAAATAGGTTAGCAAGATTGTATGACTGAAACAAACTTATGATTTTAGTACTTAACCCAGAATTTTCTAACAAATTAACATTGAAATCACCACAAGTGATGATGGACTTGTTTGTATTACAGATTTTGTGCAACACTTCATCCATAACCTTTTCAAAACAATCATACAATCCTGAAGGAGGTCTGTATATACTTAATATAATGAACTGCTCCAATTCTATACAGGCTATTTCAATTGTCCGCTCAACAGAGAGGCTCACAATGTCCTTTCGGTCCTTAAATTTAAGCTGGTTATGTACTAAAATTAATGAGCCACCATGTATAGCATTTACTCTGCTGAATGAACTACCAACCTGGTGATTACTAAAATTGAACATGAACTGGTGGCTTTTAAGCCAATGTTCTGTCATACAAAGAATATCTACATTGTAACAATTCAGGAATAATTCTACTTCTAAGTCTTTGTTTAAAAATCCTTGAATGTTTTGATGCACCAGATTGATACTGTTTAATTTTTTTACACTTTCATTTGAGTTATTAATTGCCTTAGTTACATTTTTGCTAGAGGTTGCCTCTATTGTCCTAATTTCTAATTTAAATGATGATTAATGTCATTAATTTTGAGCAAATTATTGACAGAACAGTTTAAAATGTTTTTGCATTGCTCAAAAGGAGCAATTTGTTTAGCCAAATTTTTGGCTGAAATAGAAAAAAAATATGATAGCGACATAGCTATCTGTCTTTTCAGATAGTTAGAAAGATAGTACATAACAATATTGTATCTATCTTTTGTCAAATATAAATTATTATCAATATAAGAGTTGGTGTCAACCAACTGGATTAAATTATCATTATAAGTTAAATTGTGCAATGTCAAGTTTATATCAAATCTTAATTTGTTTTCTTCCTGTGGCAAACTGTTACTATAAGGGAATGTAAACAACACAATTTTTCTTAAACTAAGGTTGCACAATGTTCTATGATATTGGAGCAATTCTCCTTTATTTAAATTTCCCCTATTTCCCATAAAAATTAACAAAGTTGTTTCTTGCTTGAAGTTACATTTAATCATTTCTTTCATTATATCAAATAAAGAACAACCAGGCATACAGTAATTTATTATTGAGTGTCCCGGATATTCATCTGTCAATAAGTGACCTAAGTCCTTTCCAATCTCATCACAAAAAATGTTCCGATCAAATAAATATAACAACAACACTGACCACTCCCTGCGGGTCCTTGATGACGCCGGTGACCTTCCTCTGCGTGTCCTTGCTGAAGTACCCATAGGGCAGGTACTTGAGATGCGCGACGTAGCCGGCCGCCTGGCCCGCCTCGCCCACGATGTCCATGTCGCCGTGGTTGTCCACCCACAGCTTGCCCACGATTATGTTGTGCACCGTTGTCGTCACCTGGAGACAAATATTGTGCATACAAATCGATGTCTCCCACGTAAGTTGTTGTAAGCCACAAAATTCAGTATGTGAATATAGTTATGGTATACTTTATTACTAACTATATCCACAAACTGAATTTCATAAAAAATAATTGAAAAGTGCAATTTTTATTGCCATTAGTATCTTTGAAACGCTCTCCTGTAAATTTGCAGTTGAGGCATCGAAATATCTGTTTTGTACAACTCTAAATGACGTCTTCCTAATTGGTAAATTCAATGGGGTCAAAAACTGAAAATTCGTGATTATAAGTTGAAATTAATGTTTATTCACCAATTTACGAAGTTAAATAAAAACTGATACCGTATTTTCATATTTTGTTTTATTTCATAAAAAAATCAATATGAAAACCTGGATATATTTCCCATAATAAAAGAAAATAATTGTAAATTTATTAGACGTGTGCTCTAGAAGGCACATCCCTATTTGTCTCCAAATGTAATCCTTCTACTTCATATCAAGTCGTTGGCGCTCGAGGCACGTCAAAATCCCTTCTGATATAAGGATGTCTAGATGTCGATGTCTATGGTACCTATTTTTCTTGTTTCTATTCACTGTGGTCGAGTTACACGTGCATAACCTCAACCGATTCATGCATAATTTATTTCGTTTACTTACAACAAATCAAAATCAAAAGTCATTTATTCAAACTAGGCTGAGAATCAGCACTTTTCGAACGTCAAAATTACAAAAGACAGTCCCCCAAAACGCCCGCCCTTCACCACTTCCTAGTGCTGGGAAAAAGAAGTGGCGCAACAAACTTCCCCAGCAGCACAGCTGTCTGTTCAGTTAGAAAATACTTGACTGACTACAATACAAGGTATGCAAAACAATTAACATTACAAGACACAGAACGCTAAATTAAATTATTTGCCATATGTCAGCTAGCAACGCCAATATACCAAGAAATACAATAAAAAAACTATACGTACTCAAGCAAAAATTAATAAATGGAAATTAAATAAAAGCCTCCAGGTATAAAGGGCGTGACCGCTAACATATTTATGCAATGCTGGGTTCTGTTTACATAGCTGTCGCTTGAAGTCACAAATGATAAACTAGGACCATCGAAGGAAACTAAATAAACAAGTTATTAATAATGATAACAATAATAAAACCATGGTCAGCAAGAACTGGTCAAATAGAACCAAATACAAGCAATAGAAGCTAGATACGTGGTTTTCTACGTGTTTTTTTTTATTTAAATTAAAATGGAGGGTATGTGACTGTTTTACGAAGATTTTACAGATCTTTTTTTTTTAATGGTAGGTATAGGTGTCGCAAAATACTAGCAATGACTTTTCTTGTTTTTAGAAACTAATAGAAAACGGAAGTACATTCCTGAAACGGAAGTTGACGACTTAACGGAATGTCAAGACGACGAACTATTTAAAAATTCTGATTATTCACAAACTTTTTCTTATGATGAATCTTGTATATAACTCCACACCTTGTAAAACTCGCAATAATTCGTCATATTCACCGTCACTAATTTTTTTGTAAGAACACGTGCACCAACGCAAGATGTAAACATTGCACTACACTAAAATGCACAAAGTCACTATGACCTTGAAACCCGTCCGCTTATGACGTCACAGATTTACTTCTATACAAGTTCGTGGCGTTGTGCGCACTGACAACTAGCCACTTTGTAAGGATGGGTTTTTCAAACGGTGTTTCACTATCGACAATAATTAGAAAACTTATTTATTTTTGATTAAGGTGAATAAAACGTTTATAGTTTACAATATTTATAAAATATTATTTATTCACGTCATTTTCTTGCAATAATAGTATTTATGATCGTTTCGACGAAACTCAAACTCAAACTCAAACTCAAAGCATTTATTTCAAGTAAACCAATTACAGGCACTTTTGAATTGTCAAGGGGTCGGTCAGTCAGAAAGATGAAGCTAGTTGCCCATTCCAAAGCGTAGGTACCTGTGGAGAAGAACGGGCAAGAAACTCCACGGACACTCTTTTGAATCATAAAAATTGTTACAAAATTTTGGTTACATCATTCAAGTTGAAATTATACATGTGAGAACGATGTAGAAAGACGTGCACGTTAAAAGCGTCCGTACTAAAAAAGATAAAAACAAAAACAAAAAAATAACAATTCAGAAATGAAAATACTTAGATTAAAATTAAAATAAGCCGTGGCGGCTAAGAGATGACCAGTCCCTACTGGCGGCGCCCGTTCACGAACATGACGTATGGATCAGCACCATTTAGCTCAACCATTTTGAAGGGAACTCAATGATCCAACACACACGCCACCACCAGCGAGACATTTGAGTGAGCATGACATACCCTCAGCCGCCAGGACACATTCAAGTCAATGAAAGACGTACCCAGTAAATGGTAGCTTTATAGTTTAGTTGCATAGTGCTCACACGTATGTTATGCAATTATACAATATTAAGAGATTGAATTTATACAATACAAAGATAGTTTTTTCAATCTTCAGCAGCTCACAACTATATTTTCGAATGCTAATTAATTAGTTTATGCGCCCTTGTGGAGCAGGACCAGCGGTGAACCAAGCATTTTTGTCAGCGATGTAATCCCCCAACTTATAATATGCTTGGCTGCATAGTGTGCGTTTTATATAAGATTTGAATTTAGTTTCGTTGAGTTGGAGTATGTGGGGAGGTATTTTATTGTAGCATTTTAAACAGTACCCCATGAAGGATGAGTCTACTTTAGCCAGTCTGAAGCCTGGTTGAACTAATTGGACCCTATTTCTGGTCCTATAGGTGTGTCTGTCACCTCTTTTAGTGAAAAGATTTAGATTTTTCCTTACATACATGATGTTTTCATAGATGTATTGACAAGGTACCGTCATGATATTAATATCCTTAAACAGTTCCCTTAGAGAATCGCGCCTGCGGAGGCCATATATTGCTCTGATGGCTCTTTTCTGCAGAATAAAAATAGACTCGATATCTGCAGCCCGTCCCCATAGTAAAATACCGTAAGACATGATACTATGAAAGTAACTGAAATAGACTAGTCTCGCGGTATCTACATTAGTAAATTGACGGATTTTTCTTACAGCATATGCTGCTGAACTAAGCCGTCCTGCAAGAGATGTTATATGAGGACCCCATTGCAGCTTTGAGTCGAGCGTGATCCCCAGCAAAACAGTTTTATCGACGAATTCTAGTTTCTCTTTATTCAATACTATGTCACAATCACTACTTTTAACATTTGGTAAAGCAAATCTTATGCATTTAGTTTTTTTTCCATTTAACACTAAATTATTAGCAGTGAACCAATTTTGCACCTGCAGTAAGGCGTTATTTACGTCGTCAAGATTTGATGCACGTCTATTTATCTTAAAAATTAAGGAAGTATCGTCAGCAAATAACACCATTTTTGGTTGGTTTTTTAATAAATGGGGTAGATCATTAATATATACTAAAAAGAGGAAAGGACCTAACATCGAGCCTTGTGGAACACCCATTTTTACTTTTAAACCAAGTGAATTGACCCCGTTTATTTGAACTTTTTGCTGTCTATCATTTAAATAAGATTTTACTAAACTGAGCGCAAGTTTACCTAATCCGTAATGCTCAAGTTTCAAGAGCAAGGTTTCATGATTAACGCAGTCAAATGCCTTGGAGAGGTCACAAAAGATTCCTATGGCATCTTGGGCCTCCTCCCACGCTGTAAATATGTGTTTTAATAAAGTGACACCGGCGTCGGTTGTACAACAGCCTTTGGTGAAGCCATATTGCTGGTCGTGTAAGATTTTGTTGTTGTTAAAATGATTAAGCATTTGATTGAGCATTACCTTTTCGAATACCTTGCTGAATACTGGCAACACGGATACTGGTCTATAATTATTGGTGTCTTTGCTGTCCCCAGATTTAAAAAGTGGAATAACCTTACTGTATTTCATTAAATCTGGGAAGACTCCTTGATCTACACACAAATTAAATACTAAAGCTAAGTATGGTGCTATAGTCTCGAGATGAAATATAGCGATGTCTTCATCGTGTCGTGCGTCGTGTACTTTATATCAAGTACTTGGCGTTGGGGACATTAAAATATTTTCTGGCGTTTTTGTTTCTATCACTACATAGTATAAAACAAAGTCGCTTCCCTGTCTGTCTGTCCCTATATATGCTTAGATCTTTAAAACTCCGCAACGGATTTTGATGCGGTTTTTTTTAATAGATAAAATGATTCAAGAGGAAGGTTTATATGTATAATACATGCATAATATAGTAGAGGAACACTGATAATTTTAGAGGTTTCTAATGTTATGTCGTAAATAAACACATTTTTTTGCGCTTACATTGTAAACGCTGGCTGAACCCGTCGAGATAGATCAAAATAATGTACTACAGTATTGTACACCTTAAAAAGGTCTACAAAAAAGTCCGCGATGTTATATGTCTATCTCTTAGGGATAACCCACAATAACCATTTTTTATCGTAAACTTTTTACGTGAAATAATGGCTCTAAACTTATCAGTGTTTCTCCATTGCACCCGTGCGAAGCGGGGGCGGGTCGCTAGTTGAATATAAAACAAACAAGAACTTATTATGTGTGAAAAAGTTAAAAATATGGCTTATAACAGGGCAATTTTCCATAAAAACAAAAGGTCTTGTAAAAGTCGTAAATTTATTTTATACTATTATTACTTCTAATCAAGTAGTGGCGCTGAGGGCACGAAAATCTCGAACTTGTATACAAGTGATTGGCGTTCAAAAGGTTAAATAATTATTCGAAAAGAAGTAGATTGTTTACAAATAAAATATTGATAGTGACAGGTAGCTGTCAAATTCATGGACAAGTCATAGTAGTGATATCTCAAGTGAGGAAGTGGCAGTTTTTATTCCCATTGCACTCAACCTAAGAAGCTCTATGGATAGGCAGCCTAAATGCTTATCTTTAGAGACTGACGCGTAGTGATACGTGATGGGTCCAAGGTAGGCTACAGCTACTAAACACGTAACTTAATGAAAAGCTACCTTTTTCCAATAGAAATCGTTATTATTTTGGAAGGAGACACGTAATTCAGCCTCGGGCTCGACCGTGATGATCTGTCCCTGCAGCAGCTGAGGGCGAGGTGCGCGCGCCGGCGACCTACCGGCCGACACGGGCCTCTCTACACACGCTACACCGCTACTTACACCAGCACTACAACGTAACGCAAACTTCACTACTTTAGAAACAAATTTAACAAGTAACAATCTTAGGGCCAGTTTCTCGAATGAAAATGATTACAAAATTAATAAGCAAATTGTCAAGCGGGTGTAAACTGCTGTGATTGCCTGTTGATAAATCATTCAACCAATCACAGCAGTTTAAGCGCACTTGACAATTTGTCACATTAATTTTGTGATTGTTCCAGAAACTGGCTCTTAAAATTTTGTTTGTACCAAATCGTTATTGGTATATCAGGCATTAAATCCCACTGAAATGAATGAGTATGTATTGCGTTACTCGGGTGTGTAACTCCCCTGCCCGCTCTGGTGCGTACCTTTCTCCACGTGTACTTGTTGCCGGAGCTAGGGAACATGGCGGAGGCGCCGCCCAGCGGTATGACCTGTAGGTACTTCCCCCTAAACTTGGTGGTCATGGTGAACTCCTGCCAGCACTGCCAGCCCGCCTGCCCCTCGCAGAACTGCGCCACCATTGGCGGGTGGTGGGACACCTGACCACAGACAATTTTGAATTTATTCATTTACATTTAGTGGCCGAAATGTAGTGAAAATGTGATGAATGGAAGAAGGCTAGTGCTGGAAGGAAGAGGAAGGCAGTGCAGGAAGGTTGGAAGGAACAGGCAGGGAGAGTTTTGGAAAGGACTTGCCTGCATATTCAGGGGAAGGAGTTTTAAGGATACATTACTAAATAAATAGGTCCAAAGCACACGCGATGATATAATCCCATTGGATACGCATATGGCAGAAAAACATTTGGCACTATATAGCAACCGGAAATTGAGTGCAATCCTATCAATTTCCGTATGCAAAGTGAAATATTTGATATGATGATGGTTTATCTGAAATATTTGATATATAATGACTCAAGGAGGATGTGCTAAAGCCTGCAAAATTCATCTATCATGAAAACATTCCATTGAACTGTTAATTGCAAAAAAAATGTGATCGTCACGGAACGCGCGGCAGTTGTGAAACATTGTAAAGAGCAGCGGCGGAGGGGGGGCATAAGAGAGCGTCACGCCGTTTGCTGTCACTGCGCACGAGTTGGTCGCGGCTCGGCGCGTCAATATTGGAGTCACATCAAAAACGTGAATTGCGCGGGGATATTTTAGCACATTCTTCTTAACAAGTAACAAAGGATTAGGATGAGTGAATAAGCATGGTACACTAACAATTAGAAGATCATCCACTTGCCTGCTCGGATATGGAGCGCCAGCCGAGGTCCGCCATGCGGTCGCACTCGAACGTTTCGCCGAGCAGCGGGTTGAACGGCTTGTTCGTTCTGAAACAACAATCATTTGTATGACACAATGATGTTAGTCAAAATTTTATCGTAGATTATTAATTAAAGTGTTTTGTGTCACAGGAGCTATACAGGGTTAGTTTTCAAAGACCATCCAAATTTAAGGGTGTGGTACGGACCATCAAACTGAACAATTTTGTCCATGGGACCAACATCGTGTTCGCGAATAAAAATTCAGCCGTCCCATACGTTTAGGTCGAGTAGGTATTGAAGTTTTCTAAGGGACAGTTGATAAATTTTTCGCGAATACGATATTGGTCCCATGGAGAAAGTTGTTCACTTTGATGGACTGTACCACATCCTTAGAAATGGCTGGTCTTTGAAAAATAACCCTGTATACTAGTGTTATGTTCATCCCAAGGTTGCCGGGCATAAACTCCCTGGACCGATAAGAGCGCCAAATGAGTATTTCCATTTTTGTGTACAGTTTAGCATTTTGTTATTTGTGTATTGTCCAACTAGGCATAGTAATTCTAGTACTTAGTTACATACATACATGTCATACATAAACTGGCAACTGTTTCCTTTAATATTACTTACTTAATTAAATATTATCCTTTTAATATTATAATTAATTATCTGAGTTCATGTATTCTCATAGGATACAGAATGAACAACAACGCGGTCACACAGAGAGACACGAAAAGGGGCTTTCATTTAAAAACATACCACCATTTCTGTAATCCCCGAAGGGCTAGTCAGAGTGTACCTATAGTACACCCACATTTCGCCAGATAAGTCCCATGTAAGGGCTCTTTCCCGGATACTGCAGACAGGATGCCTGTGTGAGTATGTATATTTAAACACGTACACTACTAAACGGGATCCTGCAAAAACCCGTACCTGCAAAAAAACGGGATCTTGCCGTGGGAAAGGGCCCTAACGGGGGGGCGAGCCTATATCCAGACTCCGGACCAGATGGAAAAACCCAATAACACTTTCGGGCAGGGCTCGGAAACCGGTTGAAATTCTTAACCGGTTACGGTCATTGACCCCAAACCGAAATCGATTTAGGTTAAGGTTTGCACTTTACCGGTTTTTACCGGTTTTTTCGGGAAACCGGTTTTTCATAAATTTTGGTTTTGAAAGTGAAAATTAACCGGTTAAACACCCCCCGCCCCCTAACTAAGCAAGTCGCAACATGAATCTACCCGCACCATTTAAGTTCTCCGGTTGTATTTGACGTCCTCAGATGAAACATTTTTTTTCCTAATGTTTTCTGGGGTACTAAATGTACTAATGTCACTATAACTTGTTGGAAGGGTTAAAAAAGTAGACGAAAAATATTTACGACTTACGGAATTAACCGGTTAATTTGGGTGTCAAAACCGTTTGTGCTTATGTAACCGGTAACCTTTGTCATTTGGGTTACATATGAACAGTTCACTTGTTTAACCGGTTAATGAGGGAACGATATATTTACCGGTATTTCATCGAAATTAACCGCTCTTTTTAAACCGGTTCAGAGCCCTGCTTTCGGGAATCGAAACCAGGACCTCATGCTCAGCAGAAAGGCTCGTGACCACTAGACCGACGAGGCAGTCGATGCAATTACAATAATTGGCAATTTATAACATTTATAGTTAGAGGTAAGTAATAATTCTCAAACAATCGTCCTTTGAGCGCCAAATAATCAAGTGAAGTGATGTTAGTACCTGCAAGCCGTCGTAGCGTAGGACGAGACTGTAAATGCGGCGACGTACGCCAGCTGTTGCGCGGGGTCACTGAACATGGCGGCCTGGTCCAGCACCGACGAGTACTCGTAGTCCTCCGTCAGCCGCTGCAGCATCGACAGCGGCTCGCTGAAGTTCACTGGGATCGGAATCTTCGATAATTCCTTACCTAATTAAAAAATATAGTTTTATTAATTAATTTGTTAAATATAATACACTAGTAACCCGCCCTTGCTTCTTACGGGTGCAATCTACTAATGTGGCGACTTGTCAAAACATCGAGATTTCAGGACTTTAATCTAATGTACCTATTATGCAAATAAACCTTCTGCAATCAATTCTCTAAAAGCCTATATTATGGCAAAACCGCGTTAATTTCATTTTTTAGTTTAGAAGAACAACGAAGTCACACAGGCAGACATGAAAAGCTACTTTGATTTATAACAATAATAGCTCTGGAGGACTCTAGACCTAATTTCTGCCAAGGCAGCTAAATCTCAACAGAGGCGAACCATCTACGCGGAAGGTACTATGGTGCACAAGTGTGTGCGCAGACACTGGTGCACTCGCTCTCATAGTCCGATGGGACGGCAATCCGACACGACACACGACCGACCTGTAAGTATATTGAAGAATACAGACCTATACAATTCTTCATAATGGACCACAGACTGAGCGGGTAGTTGGGCTTGTCGGGCACGCGCGTTCGCCGCGGGTGGCCGTCGATCAGCACCGGCTGTGCGTACATCACGTGCGGCTGCGGAAAATCACATCAAACTCGTTATAATTTCTTCTTCGTTGTTCCCTGGGTGCGGAAGATTACGACGACATACAAAAAGTTCAGGGTATGCGTTCTACCATCATATGATACACTAATATTATAAAGGCGAAAGTTTGTGTGTGTGTGTGTTTGTATGTTTGTTACTTTTTCACGCTCAAACGGCTGAACGGATTAACACATAGGATACTTTTTATCCCGATATTCCCATGGGATCGACACTTATGCGGGTGAAACCGTGGGGCGCAGCTAGTTGCTTATAAGCTTCAACATATCCGAAAAACGAAACCTAGGATAATTTTGTTGTTCGTCTGTCAAGACCCTTTTACTCAAGAGCTAGAGGTATCAAGTTGAAACTAATATCAAATACTTGTCCCTTGGACGGGTGAAAAAATCAAGCTTATAAGCACATAAGACAATGCAAATCAAGAGTTATGATCAATTATATCACATATATTGACGATTATATCACTTTGAAAATCCTATAGGGTACTCTCCCTTGACCTAGCAGCATGAAATTTGGCAAGAAGCAAGTCCTCACAGTTCTAGTATTAGTCATATCACATTACAATATTTGTTTTTTCGCCCGAGATGTAGAACGATGTAGAGAACATTATTATGTTCTTAATTGAAAAGTTAAGTTCGTACTTAAATCCGGAATTTCAAAGTTATAGGCCGCGTCACTTGAGTGAGACCGCAGGCAGCCGGGCACAGGTTTGAGGCGGAACCTTCAGAGCCCTAGTCTTACTCGCACCCTCCGGGTTTTTTATTGAGTTTGGTCTTAGGGTGCGTTTCCACAGAAGCGGAGCTGGGCGGAGCGGAGCGGAGACGTGTAGGAATCGTCCAATCACAGACGAGACGAGTGACGCGATGAGGATTTTAACCATTGTGATTAGTCCGCTTCGCCCAGCTCCGCTTCTGTGGAAACGCACCCTTACCCTTTCCCGTTTTATTCCGCAAATTATAACGAACCTTTTTTTATGCGATCACTCAGGCATTGGTGCCTACATCAATACCCGAGCAATCGCATAATATTTGTGGAAACGTTCATAAGAGTAAGCGTTCGACATCCTTTAATATGTAAATTACCTGACAAATAGAAATCAACCAAAGAGCGTTTCAGTTTCTGAAAGCGACACACTGTGACAAGGCTTGTTTATATGTGGGTTTTTGAAAAGCTTACGTACACCAACGGATTATGAAAAATTAAGTCCAGTGTATACGAAATGTAATCATTTTATATCCGAATCTTGTAGCTAAGCAAACCCTACACGTAATCCACGTAAATGCTGGGAGAATTCTCGAGAGCCGTGCCCATAAATGTTGTATCTTCATTCAAATTTCCATGTTTGTTGTTACTAAGTATGAAGTCCGTGTAGATAATAATTAATAATAATAATAATAATATATTTATTCAAAAATTATAAGGCATGAAAATTATTACAGTTACTAGAATAGAATACACGACCGTTGTACCCGAGCGTCACGTAATAATTGTATTAGTTGTTTGAGTCACTACATTCTATCATTGGTAAATTGGCACTTTCCTCGGCATTGGTATTAACATGCCAATTCTCTCTATAAATAGCTTTTCATATTCACGTTTTTACAGGAGCACGTTCAGTAACATTTAGAAGTTGTCTTCTAAGCATCACAAAACAAACATTTTTTTTTTTAACGAAGTTCTGAAACGCTGCTTTCAGTAGGAGTAAGCTGGTAGAAATTGTGGCGTAATGAAAAAGCGTTCCATGTGACTTTTTCTCTCTGGAGAGGGTGATAGTTTTTATGGTTTTCGATGGTGCTGAAGCCGATACCGAGGTCGAAATGAAAATCGCAAGATGGCGGATGCGAAAATTCTCAAATTTTTCATTTTTAGTTTGCTGTGCATTGTCTATGATAGTTACAAGGTAGTCATGACGTATGCAATGCGAAATATAACTTTGAAGTCGAATACATAATTAGGCCGTAGTGTGGGTTCACTAGTTTTTGTCGAACGTCTTATTGTATGAACGACAACATCCATCGTTTTTAGTATGAACTAGGATATTTTACCAACAATTTTGGGTCGCGTCACTGAATCATATATTTTGGGGTGTAATAAAATAGCCTCTACGTGTAGCAATACTTAAACGTACAGACGCCAGCACATCAAGCTACTACAATCTTTCAGATTTCTTTAATAGATTTTCAACTTTAGCGCTAAACCATAAGGTTCAAAGTTGATTGGGAAAATCTGACAGTTTCGGGTAGCTTGATGTGCTGGCGTCTGTACGTCCGATAACAACTGTGCAGTCCGCCGCTGCCACTTGCCCTCTAAATTACTTTATTTAAAACAATACTTTAAATTCATAAATGCAGCAAGTTTACTCACCCATACTACTATATCCTGTGTTTTCGGCACGATAGCTTCGCCTTCGGCGGTGGTTTCCGCTTCCGTACCCCCCATCACACTTTCCGGTCGCTCTTTGTCTTCTACGAAAATTACCTTCATGCAACAATACAGTACAGATTAGTCTTAAACACAAGGTCGGTGCACTACATCACATTATACGCATTAAAAAGAACATGGAGTATTCAAACATATGAAGGCTATGTGCAAGCGCTATACACAATAGAGGACACTAGGTAAAACCACTGCAACAGCTTCCATGTTTAAGGTTCGTGTGAATGTATCTATTTTACGTATATTGTGAACATCTGTGAGATGTGATAAAGTTATATTGTACGACTGAGTCAGCTGTGCAGATTAATATTGATTACCTAATAAATACAATGGTGCCGAATCCGTTGTTCACAAACTAAACTCAAAAAAACTCAAACTCAAACTCAAAGCATTTATTTCAAGTAAACCAATTACAGGCACTTTTGAATTGTCAAGGGGTCGGTGAGTCAGAAAGATGAAGCTAGTTGCCCATTCCAAAGTGTAGTAGGTACCTTTGGAGAAGAACGGGCAAGAAACTCCACGGACACTCTTTTAAATCATAATAATCATTACAAAATTTTGGTTACATCATTCAAGTTGAAATAAACTAAATTTAAGTTCAGTGCATCTTTTTCTTTCTATTTCATTAAGAAAAGGACATAAGATAATTATTAGTTTATTCCTGTCAAATTAACACTCCAGTAGGCGCGCCTCAACCTGGGACGTCAGTGCTCGCGTGTTCTACTTTTGTAGAGCACTTTTAATTTAAAGATTTTTGAAGGAAAGTTTCATGAATAGTTAAAAATATTCTTTCTTGTTCAAGAAGGCTTTATTATGAAACTAAATGAGGCACAAGGAATATGTAATGTAATGTAGAGAAATACTATGAGTGTATCCGTGAGTGACCTTCAATTTGCGCTCAAATTCTAGGAGTGCGTTCTACAATGGTAGAACGCGCACCTACTGGAGTGTTAATATACTCCATAGGCAAGGTTAGACGTGATTAAAAAATTGGATACTAAAATCCGTCAATTTACGTCAGGCGCTAACTAATTTGACAGGACTAAACTAATATTTATCTTCTGTCCTTTTCTTAATGAAATACAAAGCAAAAGATGCACCGAACTTTTTAGTTTAGTTGGTGAACCAAAGAATCGGCGCCAATGTAGAGCATTGTATTTATTAGGTAACCAATAATAATCTATCTAAAAAGACAAAAACCCGTTTTAGTACTGAATATACTAAAGCCGGCGCCTTCCCAATTTGAAGCTACATTATCATGTAAATTAATGCAATGTTCCTTTTATGCGGAAAAAAGAATGTCTATGTTTAAACGTGTTTTTAAACAACAATTATTGGCGTTGTATAGAATTGAGTGAACTTGTTCAATTCACACCTTTCATATTTCACGTTACAAGTGATACGCGATAAGATCGAGACATCATTCCTTACTTGCGACTTCAAGATATACATAAAGGTCAAATGAAATTAGCTAGCGAGACTCCGCAGACCTGACGGGTATCGATTTCTAAACATGTGAAAACGAAAAAAATATGATTTGATTTTTTTGGGGTCTACAATGGATGAAAAACGATTGCATGTAGCGGAGATGAGAATGTTGAGATGGATGTGTGGAGTGACAAGAATGCATAAAGTAAGGTTTAAAAGTGGCGCCTGTTACAGAAAAATTGAAAGCATAGGCCGCGGTTTTTATTGTATAAGTTTAAGAAATCAGCTTTATTTTGTTTTGTCGTGTTTAGATATTGATAAACATCGTGTAAAAATAAATTTATTTTCTAAACTCAAAGTATACCTCAAAAAATACTTCTAACCACCAAAATACTTCTAACCAATACTTCTAACCTTTTTTTTTCGTTATGTCATGTTTATAAATCGATGTCCATCACATCTGCGGAGTTTCGATATATTTATATTTACTTTTATTGTACACCACAAAAATACACAACATAAAAAATACATCAAACACTGCAAAATATACAATGGGCAGCCTCATCGCTTTCTGCGATAATTTGTGAGTTAATTCATTTAAATTGTTGATACAACATAAAAATAAAGAATAAATAAAATAGTAACTGACCTGTTGAGTCTCTGTGACGGTTTCACCCTCAGACTCATCTGAACTTTCGCCGCTTTTTACTTTGTTTTTCCTATTTACCTGTAAAGTCACAAGACAATGAACAACGAGCATGACTCACTGTGCAACAACAACCCTCACGGGACAATGATAACTAACATTGACAACCCAATTTACTCAGAACATTTGTTGTAAATCAAAAGTAAATCAATAAAATTGTTAGTTCATGATATCAGTCACTCTATACAACATAATTAGTACAGAAAGTTACTACATCTAATAATTCATTTCAAGATCCATGAGATAAGATAAGGAAATTCAATTTCTGTTTGTAAACAAATAAAGATAATATAAACATTGTTTATAGCCAATTTGTATTTGTTTTGTAAACATAACATTATCATGCAAAACAGTTTATTTTCCAAGTTCGACTTTGACATTGCTTCTAACATTGGAACTTGATATTAACAACCACTAATGGGCCGATTCCTTTAAGTTAAGGAACATTATTGGTTTAAATTAAGACTCTTGGCAGGCCTGTTGGTCTAGTGATCAGTGGCCCTGACTACTATACGCAAGGTCGTGGGTTCGATTCCCACCCAGGACAAATGTTTGTGTGATGAGCATGATCATTTGTTCTTTGTCTGGGTGTAATTTATCTATAATATGTATGTATTTCGAATTATATATGTATGTTTATCAGTTGTCTAGTACTCATAGCACAAGCTCTGCTTAGTTTGGGACTAGATGGTGTTGTGTGAAAGTTGTGGAGTGTTATTATTATATTATTATGACTTGCATCTTCACCAATAACGAAGCAAATACCTCATAGCTTTGCATAGTAGATCCTCCCAGGGTCTACTATAGAAGTAGCTATCACAGGTAAAATTAGGTTACGAATCCATTTATATGCCCACTTTGGCAATATAAAATGCTACCATTGTTGAGCAAAACAATTCGTTTTTGTTTATAGGAACCTAGCATAAGTTTGTTAAAGTACAACATGCAATTATTACGAATGAGTCACATTACCTCTGAATGGAAGGTAAACAGTAAGGGCCCTTTCTTACCGCAAGATCCCATTTTTTGAAGGTACGGTTTTTTGCAGTATCCCAGATAGTAGTGTATGTGTTTAAATATACATATTCACACAACCACCCTGTTTGCAGTATCCGGAAAACAGGATGCTTGTGTGAATATGTATATTTAAACATGTACACTACTAAACAGGATCCTGCAAAAAACCATACCTGCAAAAAACAGGATCTTACCGTGGGAAAGGGCCCTTAGTTAGAGGACTTACGGGCACTTTAATTACAAATGATGTTGTGTCATCCATATTTGTGGAGACACCTTCTTCCATGGCATCAAAGAATTCATGGTCCTCATCTTCAGTCTCGTTGCCTTGTCCTGTCCCGTTCCCTCCTGCACAACAAAAACAAAACATACAATAAAAGTAACATAAATAAGATTTTACGTAAGACACAAGAACTGTAAATAATTGATTAATGTCATAATATTGTTTTACATATTATTAATAATAATAATAATATTAGCTTTATTTCATACAAAAACAGTACTTAGATATTTACATTACAATTAGGTGCTATGATAAAACAAAAGAACAGAAAAGTTTTAGCATCTGGAGCCGAATTAAGTTGCACTATGTTAAAAAAAAAAAAAAGTAAAAATGGAGATGAAAAAAAAGAGAAGAAGGCCTGTATTAATGGTCTGAACCACTCTCTGTTTTATGTGATATGGTGTGTATTGTGGGTGTGTTTATCTAAACTAATATTAGAAAGAGGAAATATTTTATTTTTTGTAACACTTTCACGCTTAAACAGCTGAACAGATTTGGATGAAATTTGGCACATGGTTAGACCATGACTTGATTTAGGACATAGGATACTTTTTATCTAAATATACAATGATTTAAGAGCTTGTTATTTTCAACATTTAGAGTGTAATAATATGTATTACGGTGCTCTACATATTTTGTAAGCAAACATCAGTCATAATATTCTAAACTAATATTTTCTACAAGGCTCTATTAGTTGCATTTTAAAAACATGTGACTATGTTAAACTATTAATTAAATAGTAATTAATAATATTATCTAATGACTTCACAAACTTATTCATGATTGTTTTCCAACAAAATATTTCTAAAACTAATTAACATCTTACAGAATAAAAAATTTGTACATCACTTTGCTCTATCCATGGTGTAAAAATTGTATTGATTAAATAATTATAGCACCATTCTAATATGTGAGTCATTTTCATTTTGTTAACCTACAATGAAAAAAAAAAACACTATTATAATGGTAAGCATGCAGTAGCTGAAACCTAAGCTGATTTATTATGCTTTGACATGTCTCACTCTCACCACACCTGTATGAAATTTAAAAACATCTAAGTTACTGGCAGGCAGCAGTTATTGAAAACATGCCTATACAGTTACTAAACATCATCATCTGCCTAGCCTTTTCCCAACTATGTTGGGGTCGGCTTCCAGTCTAACCGGATGCAGCTGAATACCTGTATTTTACATGGAGCAACTGCCTATCCAACCTCCACAACCCAGTTACTGGGTAATACGATACCCCTTGGAAAGACTGGTTGTCAGACTTTCGGGCAACTGATGACCCATAATGACTGCCAAAGATGCATGAATGACAGCCGGGACCAACGGCTTAACGTGCTTTCCGAGGCACGGATCTATAGCTAGTACAGTTACTAAACATTTTGTACATTGAGAAATTTTATTCTGCTGATATTTACTCCTACATGTATCTATTAAAGCATACATGTAGTATTATCACATTGGCCTATTCTACCAGCAAGTGATTACATACATGTTATAGTGTCTGATGATCATTTCGTCTCTATACTAACCCCATGAATACAACTGGAAAGCTAGCCTTTGTATAGCATTCAGTGATGATGTTTTTCCATATTTATTAATTGTTTCCACTTACCGCCCATAATGTTGTATTGTAATGGAGGAGTCAACTTAGCATTGCTTTACAAGAATAATAAATAACGCAAAGCTAGCTATACAAGGCCAAGATCACAATAGACGCGTACATGAATGTGATTTTGTTATTACTAGCCAGAACCAACACAATACTGCACTGCCAAAAGACAACACTTCAGACGCGATACACGATAATTAAATAAACGAATAGAGCACAACCAATTACAAACTGTAATACGTTGAACTGAAAAACAACAACCTTGAAAATCACCAAATAATCTGTCTACACTATAAAAGTAGTATGACAAATTATATCGTTTCGCTTTACACTTTTACGTACCGAATTATGGTAGTATTATTTTTGTTTATACATTTTTGTTATTTTATCACATACACTTCTTGAATGTTAGATTAATTTCGACGGAAATTATGTTTAATTTTTGTAGCCCGACACGCAAATTTCTTTTCGATTTTTCATCCGTCACGTAGAATAGTGAATACGTTCCGTTTTATGTTCGTCGAAGAGTGTTTCATTCTTTCCGTTCATTAATTCATTCATTCATTTAACTTTTTAATGCACAGAAGAATTTTGCGTTGGCAACTATTCAGAATCGTTCTGAAACCATATTAATCGAATATCCGCCTATTCAAAGCACCGAATGCTGTGCGGATAAAATTATAAAATAAATGAAATTATTTACAATGCAACGGGATGCGTGGGTTGCATAAACGGAGCGAAACATTGCAGTGCTTTGATTAAGCTGTAAAACGGGGAAATAAGATGCGTGCAACCGTAACCGTCCTATTTTCAGATCATTGTAAATACGGATAGTAGAGATTATGGACAAATCCTGCGGGTTGCAACATGGTAAGCCGCACTGAAACGCGCCCCCAAGATTCATGCTTTTTATTTTTGCCCTCAACTCACGATACAAATAAAAAATACAACGGGGTGTTGAAGATGGAATAATCACGCCAATTAAAATCATCTCACACCCAAAATCCAAATGTTCGTCCATTTGGATTTTGGGTATGATCAGAATTGACGAAGTTTGAAGGCAAATGCCTATAGTAGAAATCATATTAAAAGTAAATGCATGCAACATCACAACAAAACCACGACAGTTTGTAACTTAATAAGAGTTCAAACAAGGTCATTTCGCTCATGGATAGGTTAATATTGCACGCTCATGTCAAGCAAGGGGTCAGAGCCTTGTGGTGGAAAGATTATTTCGGACTGAGAAACAAGAAATAAAAGTGTGTCGGTAGAATAATTAACAGGAAGGGAGTAGATGCTCTTCCATACTACATGAAATTAGGCAAAAAAAAAAAACTGGTCGTGATAACACAATATGAGAGCGCCTACCCCTAACAACGAATGCGTTGTTAATATGTAAAATCGTTTGGTTATGCCGCTAATGAGATGGCGGTATTCATTGAGCTGAAACGTGTCCACCATAAGAAGACCTATAACCAGAACTGAATAGTTACAGGCAGAAGAATTTGGGCAGGCGATTCACGTTGGTAGACAAAAAACGCCCGCTTCTATGTCAAACTTCGCCATACCTGTTACTCCCAAGTCCAAACCTAAAATAAAGATACTATGGTATTACTACGAAAATAGTCTATGATCAATAAAACCTTACTAAATCAGCGCCAGTCCAAATTTTCTTAAAAGTTGATGCAACATATTGCAGAATAGTATAGACGTAGTCACGATCACTGTCCATTCCAAGGTTGCCTGGAAGAGATCGTAGAAAGCGATAAGGCCGCCCATTGCACATTTTGTTGTGTAGGTATGATTTATTTTTTGTTATTTATTTCTGTAGTGTACAACTATATTTATTTAAATAAAGTTTTTACAACCAACTCCTATTCCTTGAGATGCAATGCCATGGCATCTTCTTTTTACGCTCGTGCTAGAGCGCGCGACTTTGTATAACATACGTCTATTACGGTCCATTAGCCTCTGCACTTTGCAGTTCTGCGCGCAGAGACGGTTTTCTCCAGATTGCCGCAATGCCGTGCGAATAACGAGCTGTTCCACCATCTACTATAGTCTCTTCTGTCCACCAAAAAGATCGGTTGAGTAGCCATAACAACCTCCAAGGTCGACCTGCGAGAAGTCATGTAAAAATAAAACACTGACCAGAATGTGAAGTACTGCGCGCGGTGACAGTCTTCTCCAAGTTGTCGTGTTGTCGCGCGAGCTGTTCTACCACCTCTTGCAGCCTCATCTTCTGTTCGCGTTCATGTTGAAGCGCGCGACTCATGCGCGCACTCGACGCTGCAGCCGCACTCATGAATTCTGAACAGGCCTGATGACGAGGGGTAATTTGTATTTATTTTTCCTAGAAGTCGTATATTTCTACGAGACCAATAAAAATTAAAAGGCTTTTTTGAACGTCGAAAATTACAAGAAAAATACTTATTTTTACAAAAAAAAAACTACCGACTTCCAAACAAAAACACTACAAATTCAAAAATAACTTTACTTTCGGAAGTCGGAGTCGTTGGTTCCGCATTTTCGTTTCTTGCCACCCGACTTCAGAAATTAAAGTTATTTTTCACTTTGTAGTGTTTTTTTTAGGAAGTCGGTTGTATTTTTTTCTAAAAAAGTTTTTATTCTTCACCTTTTAGTTGTACCTACCCCACACAAATTCATATAACACTTCTTACTATGTAAATATCAGTGACGGGAAAATATTAGAACATCATCAATATACACTAAGTAGAAAAGAATCGTATTATTTAAGCTAAGTAAAAAACTACCAAAGCAGAGTTAGTAAAATACGGGACCACCCCTGCGGTATACATTATACATTAAAAAAAAGAATTTTGCAAATCGGTTAATAAATAACGGAGTTCTGAGGTAACAGACATAAAACAAAAAAATATTCAACCGAATTGAGAACCTCCGCCTTTTTTTGAAATGGTTAATAAATAAAACTACCTACCTGTCTACCCCTTTACAGTACCGCTAGTGATTTGTATGAATAAATAGACTTTTAATGATTGAAGAGTTCCATTGTCTGTCTCCCAAATTTATCAACAAATTTTTACGAAATTTTAATGGGACTATTTCGGAAAACAAAATGATAAATAAATTAAATCAATTCATAAACATAAATAAAAAAGGTATGCCCGAATTTACTTGCAAGATTAGAGGTACCCCAATAAAATCTTAGACAGAAATGAGGGTGTACCGTGGTATACTGAACACATCTAACAAAAAACATACACCCAACAATGCATACATATGCGATAGCAGCAATCGCGGTTGATTTGCTGGCATTTATTGTCTGTCTTCGAAACACATCATCAGATATTTACGAAATTTAAATGGGACCATTTCTGAATAAACCTTTGAACAAAAAAAGATTTTGCAAATCCGTCTATATATGACGGAGTTATGCCAGAACATACATAAAAAAAAAAATATATAATAAAAACATCCAAATTGAGAACCTCCTCCTTTTTTGAAGTCGGTTAAAAAAGAGTAATTAAATCTAGTTGCGCTTTTTAAAAGATAGTTTCGTATGGAGAAGAATGGGCGAGGAATTGCATGGTTACTCTAGTTATTATTCATCTAAAAGTCAAGAGAGGCCGATAAATTATAGTGTTGAACACTAGATCCCTTCAAATGAATAAGGAACAATGTGGTATTTACAGGAATATAGTACTTTTCGACGACATTATATTAGCAAGTACCATTTGTGGTTATCGTTATGAAAGCAACAGCGTTCGCCGACGTAACAACTTCCGCCTTGTTGGTGCACCATGTCACGTATTATTAGAAAGCAAAATTATCCTTTAATAAATTGTAAAGTAATGATAAAAGGTGCACCATAATACCTTTATTGTTTTCAACATGCGATTTTAATGAATATAGAAATAGTACAACGTACTGTATTTTATGGAATCAGTATTTGCTGTATTACAAGTTGCGTGTTTTATGAACTTTTTTAGTAAATAAATAATGTTTATTTATTATGACTTTGTAAATTCATGCCATTTTTTTTATTGGATACTACGCCGGGGTAATTGCGTAATATACTAACAATCCTGAAACCTTTCATTTTGAAAAGTTCAACAACATGCATTGAGTTATTTGCGTTGTTAAGCAGACGAATTTGTCAAACATATGAAAGCCAACAATTAGGAATTTTCTTCAAAATGCTTCGGATTGTGAAAGAAAGTGTGTCACGCAATTGGGGTGCGGGTCAAGCCACACACGATCAATATCATTACATTAAACCGAACTACTCACTGTGATCAATCCGACGTCTATCGGACTTAATACTGATCGATGAAAAATGAAAAGATTCTGCTTTGATCAAGGCACCGCTGTGACGTCGACCGTGTGGATGCAATATTACCCTAGACCTAAGGCGATATGTATCAACGCGCAATTTGTACAGAGAGTGTTACTAAGCTGAAGCACACTTACATTCATCATAGCATTGCATGATATCCTAAAGAGCGTCGCCCTCTCAGAGACTTGTTTTGTAGTATCTGTCGGTGGGATCTCCAGGTCAACAAGAGACCTCTGTAGAGCTGCTCCGTGCCTCGCCACAAGTTCAGAACAAGTTCGTAGGTCATGGAACCTAGCTGCCAGTTCTCTTGCGATCCCGCCCGCGTCCTCTCCTTCCCCCTCACCACCGCCCGCTATTACGACACCTGTCGATATCTGGTCCTCATCGTCATCTGATTCTTGTGCTCGACTGGTGAGAAATAAGTTTTGTGTTTTCACAATATTTTGGCGCTAATGAGCAGATTAGGTGATAAATGAACTAATTCATTCATTAGGTGATAATTAAATTCATAATCTTTTTAGATAACACGTATACAACGTGTAACGTTAAATGCGTAAAACCTCACACACCCCAACTGATATTTAATTCAATTGACCTATTTCAAAGAGAAAATAAGTCATTAAAAAAAATTATAAAGGTTTTATGTGCTGTTTTAGTTTTACTGGCCATTCTGATCGTTTCTTCAGTCTGCGACAACGCTTTATCGAGGGAGGAGTCGTCACCGGGCCGCTGCGCCGCGCTGACATTGGGTTGCTTGACCTATTAATAAATAGACACGGCAACGTTTTTAATGAAGATTTTTTGAAAAATGTGACCTATATTAAAAAGTGGTTCAATTAATTCGGCTCGTTATTCTGATCAAACTATTTTCAGGTTTTGCGCATTTAACGTTACACGTTGGATATAGGTTTTTGTAGCATTAGATATTAGGCAATGCAGCATAATTATTGCCTCTAAGGCATACAAAGAATTCAAGCAAACAATTTGTTCTCTAGTTTCTTGACTAGTCTGTGTTCATATCAAACAGGCAAATGACGATATTTGGTGCCCGCCTAGTGATATGCAACAAGTGATGATATGATTATGTTATTGATTATGCTCAATTCAGGGCTACTAACACTGATAAGCCACGTCTGGACAAGGCATTTCCGGCGCACGCTCTCTACTAGCGACTAGTTAGGGATATTTTTAGAATAAAAATTATGTTAATTGGATAACATCAATTTAACCTTTTGAACGCCAATCACTTGTATACAAGTTCGTTGTACACAAGTGATTGGCGTTCAAAAGGTTAAATAGTTCTGCCGTGCGATTCTGTAACCATCTCACCGTGAAAGCTTAGGTGAAGTTAGCGTGCAGTGAGCTGTCATTCGCTAGGGATTAACACTATTAAGTGCTCACTTCACTTATGATTTCACGGTGAGATTTTTACAGAATCGACCGGCTGGTCATGCCTTGTAAGGCCCTATCGTAATAGTGACAATGAGCCCAGACTTTATTTAGAATTAATTAGTATTCATCTAAGTGAAGTGATAATTGCGTCCGTAGTGAAGCAACGCATGCCTCGCGTCGTCTGGCCGAATCATCAAGTGATTCAAACATTAGATCAATACTTTAAGATGCGCTTCACAGGCAATTAATTACGCAATTATTGGCAATTGTGGGCAATATCACGTCTCAGCATCAACAAGCAACTATCGCAATTTTGTATGAAAATTGCCTAGATTTGCGTACGTGTAAACACGTTCGGATGAAAGGTTCCCTTACATTGCTTTCGCCTTGGCCAGTTCTAAAGCAGTGACCCAACTTTGTCGTTCCACTTCATCGTGAGCTCTGATGTGGAAGGTCTGCGTGCCTCCGTTACTGATGACGAAGGTGCAGGAGTCTGCGGTGTGAATGAGAGCACCCAGCAGAGAAATAGTGCCGCGACAGGTGTGGGCCATCTCCGCTTGATTTCTGAAACAATTTAAGTTAATAGTTATTACCTTGTAGAAGTCTGTAAAGTAAGTTTAAAGTCAAATCTTTTATTTCAAGTAAGTAGGCGATTTAAAAACAGCTTTGAACATAAAAAGAAGAACCTGATTCCTTTCTTTTCTACACTTTAAACTAAAAAAATGCTTAGGTTATCTTTCCAAGTAGAGTAATTGCCGATAATTATTCAATGGACCATATTGTGTCTTTCATATATGTATGAGCATGTTGCATCTATGCTCAATGTTATCAAATTTTATTTATTTATTTATAATAGCTAATTTTCCGGTATTTGATGTGTGTGGGTAATCAGAAGGTTTGGCAAATGAAAGAGCATGTTCTCGGTTGAAAGTTTACTGAACGACGGATGTTGTAAACAGAGGTTGAGAGGACTTAGAATTAAATTACGAGCTGTGTCATAAATTGCCTAAGACTAACGGCTCTTTCCCACGGCAAGATCCCGTTTGTAGTATCCGGCAAACGGGATGCTTGTGTGAATATACAACGTGTAACGTTAAATGCGCAAATCCTGAAAATAGTTTGATCAGAATAACGAGCAGAATTAATTGAACCACTTTTTAATATAGGTCACATTTTTCAAAAAAGCTTCATAAAAACGTTGCCGTGTCTATTTATTAATAGTCCAAGCAACCCCATGTTAGCGCGGCGCAGCGGCCCGGTGACGACTCCTCCCTCGACAAAGCGTCGTCGCAGACGCAAGAAACGATCAGAATGGCCAGTAAAACTAAAACAGCACATAAAACCTATACAATTTTTTTTATGACTTATTTTCTCTCTGAAATAGGTCAATTGAATTAAAAATCAGTTGGAGAGTCTGAGCTTTTGCGCATTTAACGTTACACGTTGTATATATTTAAACACGTACACTACTAAACGGGATCCTGCAAAAAACGGGGTCTTGCTGTGGGAAAGAGCCCTAAGTTGTACCATGGTTTTAGGAAATTCATCCCGTAAGGCTCTTAAGAATTTGCTAATGGGAAATCCAACTGGGCGTATGGCTTGTTATAAATGTAATATGTTTAACTAAGAGCTATAATTTTACCGACCCCATCTAGAAATAGGTAAAAAACAATTGTAACTCACAATACATTTTAATGTTCCAATTTTATCAAAAATGTACACAATCACTGTATTATCACCTTGTTATCAGATAATTTCAAGTTAATTATATATTTATATTCTATTGCTTTTTTACTAGTAATTAATGGAAAGAGCAGGTTTATAAATGAACACACATGAAATTAAAATATAAATCTGAATGACATAACAATCTTGTAATGTACTTATACAACGTGTAACGTTAAATGCGCAAAACCTGAAACTAGTTTGATCAGAATAACAAGCAGAATTAATTGAACCACTTTTTAATATAGGTCACATTTTTCAAAAAATCTTCATTTAAAACGTTGCCGTGTCTATTTATTAATAGGTCAAGCAACCCAATGTCAGCGCGGCACAGCGGCCCGGTGACGACTACTCCCTCGATAAAGCGTAGTCGCAGACGCAAGAAACGATCAGAATGGCCAGTAAAACTAAAACAGCACATAAAACCTTTACAATTTTTTTAATGACTTATTTTATCTCTGAAATAGGTCAATTGAATTAAAAATAAGTTGGGATGTCTGAGGTTTTGCGCATTCAACGTTACCTACATGTTGTATAGTGCCCACTTGATTTTTCGAGATATCGCCCAGCGGTTAGTTGACTCCACGTGACCGGACCAGAAGGCTGACCTATTTCTTGGCCAAAGAATTAGTTTCGCCATATAACGTGGCAATGCTGCCAGCCTTTTGGACACAGTTCCTGTTGACAGCGATGCGGACGAATTTTTTGATGCCCTATGATTCTTTTTTTCATATACAACGTGTAACGTTAAATGCGCAAAACCTCAGATACCCCAACTGATTTTTAATTCAATTGACCTATTTCAGGGAGAAAATAAGTCATTAAAAAAATTCTAAAGGTTTTATGTGCTGTTTTAGTTTTACTGGTCATTCTGATCGTTTCTTGCGTCTGCGACGACGCTTTATTGAGGGAGGAGTCGTCACCGGGCCGCTGCGCTGCGCTGACATTGGGTTGCTTGACCTATTAATAATTAGACACGGCAACGTTTTAAATGAAGATTTTTTCAAAAATGTGACCTATATTAAAAAGTGGTTCAATTAATTCTGCTCGTTATTCTGATCAAACTATTTTCAGGTTTTGCGCATTCAACGTTACACATTGTATAGGGTGACTAGTAATTAGTGACCGATACTTAAACACATGATTCTACTCATGACAACAAACAACTTTTACTATCGGACCAAATACGAAATCGCGAAAAAAAAAACTGCTGTTCCCTACGTTCGTACGAGTCGTCAAAATATAGGGAACAGCTAATTTTTTTTCGCGATTTCAGGTTTGGTCCCATAGTAAAAGTTGTTTGCTGTCATGAGTAGAATCATGTGTTTAAGTATCGGTCACTAATTACCAGTCACCCTATACACGTACATATTATTATTTTAAATGTTACCTTATATCATGTAAATATTATCTTGATTAAGTAAATAAACTGTCTACACTAATATTATAAAGAGGAAAGATTTGTATTTTTGTATGTATGTATGTTCGTAACGAATAAACTTAAAAACTACTGGATCGATTTCAGAATTGTTTTCACCATTAGTATGCTACACTATCCTTGAGTAACATAGGCTATATTTATTACTAGAAAAAATTAGGGGTCCCTACTAAAACTTCAATAAGGTAACCCAAGGTGTAAAAAAAATAGCCAAAAAATGTCTTTCATCGCATGCGCTGCGGAAACTATTGACGATAGAACAAAAAAATGTTCTACAATATTAAAGAACATAATATCAATATCTATAAAAAACTTCGCGATACCATAGGTCCAACTTATTTTTTGTTTTACGTTATGTCACTATAACTTGAATCTTGATAAGTAGCAAAATGACCTACAATGAACGCAATAGATAGTTTCCAACTCTATTTACGTGATTGTATATAGAACAAATTAATTGCATAAAGGTACACTCGAAAAATAATGTGTACTCTAGTTCTCAGTGCTGTCCGTCCAGTGAGGCTAAAACAGAGAGCGCAGCGAACAGTCTGACGTTTTTTTTTTTTTTTTTTTTAATGGCATCTCGCAATTCAAGCTATGTGGTTGTCGTCTGCTTAACCGGGTTTGCATGTGGATGCTTCAATAAATTAAGGCCGCCAGCAAGGGCTTCAAAAATTTATAAACTAAGCAAGTACACCGGAGAGTGGAGACCGCGTATCGGCAAGCGTAGTGTGGAACGCCCCCCAGCTAGATGGACGGACGACCTAAAGAAGGTGGCTGGGGTGGACTGGATGCGGAAGGCGGAGGACAGGGTGTTGTGGCGCAGTCTGGGAGAGGCCTATGTCCAGCAGTGGACTGCGATAGGCTGAGTTGATTGAAGCAAGTACACACTAAGGGCACCCCCTGTGGGGTACGGACCTCGGCTTAGGGCGTCACTGGGAGAGGGCAGCAAGGGACAGGCTGGATCGGAATTATTTAGGGACGAATTTAAAATTACAGGCTCAGTGGCGCGGGCTGGCCCGAGCAAGGGTCGGAGCGGATATGGTATGGGGCGAGGACGGAAGGACGGCTGTCGGGACTTGTACCATGAACTGCTGGACGGTGGGCATTCTGAGATCTAAGTGTAGACTCTCATTGCGGACATAGAAGGGGGCTCCCGTGACCTTTCTGAGGAAACAGTTTTGGAGGGTCTGCATTCTATGCAGATAGTGAGGCTTAGCGTGAGCAAAGACTACGCAAGCATAGGTCATGATGGGACAGGTGACCGCGGTGTAGAGGCGAAATTTGCATTTGAGTGACAATTTGCTGCAGGCGGTCAGTAAGAAGTGGAGCCTACTGAGAGTGAAAAGGGCGCGCGAACGAGCCATCTTTATGTGCTCTCTGAAAGTAAGATGGTGGTCGAGAATAACGCCTAAATATTTGCTTGCTCCCCCAAGGGATCGGCTTGCCATACATAGTGATCGGACTGGTCTGGGCCGAATGCACGCGCGATCGTCTTATATAGCGGTTGGTGTGTAGCGGGGAGCCAGGCTTCGCCCCTAGCTGCAGTCTAGTGCTGCGAAGTAGGGCATAGCATGTGCTGTATGATGATGATTAGTTGTTACAATTTTATATTATAGTAATACTAATCATTATATAAAATAAAAGTAATAATAATCAGTATACCTACAAAAACCTTGCATCAACTAAAAAATCAATAAAATATATAAATTATTTGCTGAGATACGGATTTGCCACCATAAACAAGATGTTAATGTTTTATTTTGATATTAAAACTTTCCTATAGTGTTATGCATAAAAAAACCGTGTTTCAATATGTAGTAAGCCCTATATTTTATGTGTATACACTACAACACAATTAATATGGCAAAGCACTGGATATTTTATTTTTATGCTTATTTCTGCTATAAAACCTGCCAAATTTAGACTAAAGTAAACAAAGCAGCTAATTTATGTTATTTCGTATTTAATAATAATAAATACAGACATAAAAAAATAAAGAAATTGCACCATTTTTTATTTCACAGTAAAAATAGATAATGAGTACTACAAACAAATCAAAGTGTAAATAATTGAAATGTTACATTGCTGCAATCACTAGTTTCCCCTTAAAAAAAAATGGTTTACCTTAATGGGTATAGAGTACTATACCCTCTCAATTAGGTAAACCGTTTTTTGAAATGTGGAGTTTCCTGAAGCTGTGTTCTTAACATTTTAATTTACCAATTACATCACACAGTGCTCATTTGTGAGCAGTAATTAACTTGCTCACCTTGAAAAACCATAGCAGAGTAGAGTGGATTTAATAAGGAAAATAGATAATGATAATATTTGATGTTGTTCTTTTATTGTAGGAAGTATGAGCAGGTCAAAGGTCTATAGGGGAAACTGGCCGCAAACATGAAATGAACCAGGCCTAAATTTGCATCAATTGGAAAACTGCTTTTATGTACATAAAAGCAGTTTTCCAATTGATGCGAATTTAATTGGAATGTGCAGATAACATATACTAGCATTGGAATTACATCCTTATAAATATCAACTAACTTAAATTCTGTCATATCAACAGCTACTATATCTCTTTATCATAACTGTCATCAATTTTACCTCTTATTGAATATTTATCTTATTGAATCTTATTTGCATATTGTGTATATACAATGTGCCTATCACTGGAACACAATAATTATGTTAAATACAACTTATCTACTGTCACTGTCAGCATATATAAAATAAAGTATATAGTACTGTAGAATTCTTACATTTTCAACTATGTTGAGTTGACTTTTTAAGTTTTTATATTATAGGAATGAATTGTAAAAATAGTTTTACTGAATAACTTCTCTAGAGCAAGAAAACCAATGAAAAATACTGCAAAAACACTGCGTCATACTATAAAAAATAAAATTAACCTGTCGGTAGGTAAGACTTAGGTGATTTAGACTGTAATATGATCCTCGCACCTCCTTGCCTCTTCATGATTAGATAGCTAGAAGCTACAAGCAAGAATCTAATAGTAAATTACCTGTAATACGACAACAGTCCATTCGACAACACGAACCATCTTCGCTGATAACCCTTCAAATAATTTGTCCACTTGAATAGCCAACCCTTTTTTTCGGGATCTCCGGGTATGGGCTGACCCTTGGCTACGATGGCATCCGACATTTTTTTCTTAGTAACACAATTTAAATTAGAAAAACATAATATAATTTCTCTGCCAGCCACGTCTGTCGTCGATGCAACATATCAATTTAAATTCGTTCATTCATTTTACACACTACACAGATAATAAATCGAGAAAATCTTGATCGGTCTCTAGTGGTCTCTTAGGGCTTGTCATCAGTAGGTATTTATAAAATCTATGTTAACATCAAATAGTCTACTATTAGAGCCATAAACAATGGAAAAACTCAGTTTAAACTTGGTCCATTTTGAAGTCCAAATACAGTGAACTACACATCAGTAGTAGCTCATCTGTGTCACTCGCCCGCTCCGGGCGGGTGCACAGATTACCGCGTCTGTGTCCGGCCCGGAGCGGGCGGTTCATCACTCTCATAGTAAAGTTTATAAAAACTGTATCTATCTCGCTCACACGAACATTAAAAAGTTATGAGCCAACAAAGATTCGTTTTCGTAATAAAAGAACTGTAAAATCTTCAAAACAAAGTCAGTACTGACAAAGCTCAGTTATCGAAGAGTTCAAAATACTTTATTTGTAATTATTGATTTATGCAGTGGTTTTTTCATAAATCTCGATTTTGAAAAGGACTCTTTGAAAGATTTTTTTTGCGCGTTTCAGTTCGGAACCGTGTTTGTGTGCCTGAGAACTAGACGTTGTGCGTATAGACTAGCATCTAACTGCTCATCACTGGTACTATTTCTCTCGGATAAGTCGGATACGATGCCAGGTGAGATAGTGTGTTTTTTAGCCATGCCTACCAGTGAGATAGTGTGTTTTTTAGCCACGCCCACCAGTGAATTCGAGCTCGCGATTAATTTATGTTTGATGAGATGACAACTCGATTTTGTTTGTTTTGGCAACATTGCTTAGGACCGAACGAAATCATTCATTCGTAAAGCCATTGACAAAATTAAAAACAATGGTTCTCCGTCAAAGTTACGTTTTGGCCAACAAGGTTGCTAGACGTTTTGTCCAAGGTAAAACCTTTCACAGTTTAATGTTATAGGATAATAATTGTTTCACTACCAATGGTTCCGTTTTTTTTGGTTTTATAAATTCGTGTTTAATAAGTTGAAAAGTTTCTTTCGATCCTGCTAAGAGATAGCTGTGTCACTATCAAAAAGTATATGAATGGAACTGTTAATTTTGTTCTAGGCTCATTTTTGTCCAGCACAATGGGCAGTTCATATTCAAGATCTTATTCCCCTAACAGTGGACAGTGTCCAGCTGGTCCCGGAAACAGTAAGTAACATTTCATGCAAATAAAAAAAAAAGAAAACAGTTGCGTAAAAATATTAGGGTGTAACAAAAATATTTTTGAATACCAGTTTTAAAAACCTTGCGTGGACCTCGTTCTCTTTGTCTTCATGCAGACGAGTTCCTTAAAGCTTTCTATTTTAAATATTGTTTATTTGCTATTTCATTGATCACTTTTCAAATTATAATCCCGCCCTACCACTTTACTATAAAAAACGTAAGTTTACGGTCTGTAATTTTAAAAAATCTAACTTCATAATTTAATAAAAACAAATCTTAGTACAATTTGAGTATTTTACTGATCCATTTATTTTCATGCTTAAGCATGCCACAAATAAATATAGGTAGCTAATAAACTTTATGATTTAATGATTAGCCTATAGTAACTATACATAAAGTAGTTGTATTTCTGTAAAATACAAATAGTTTATACAGCATGACTTTTTTCCATCCCCAAATTTTTACATGGTGTTCTACCCATGAATATGAACAGCTTTCACCATGGAACCAACTCGTGAGATCACGAAAAAATAATCAGCTGTTTCATATATTTTGGTCATGTAGGTATTGAACTTTTGTATTAAACAGCTGATTTTTTTTCATGATCTCAGAGTTAGTTCCATAGTGAAAGTTGTTCATATTCATCAGTAGAACAGCCTGTAAAAATTTGGAGCCTGTAAAAAAAATCATCCAGTATAGTTCTACAGTTGATTTCATAAAGACTAAATTCAATCAACTCATCATATCGCAGTCCACTGCTGGGCATGGTGTCTTTCAAGTTAACCAGATAAATTGTTAATCCAACACAATATGCTTAATGCAATCAGCTAATAACCTTTACTACCAGCCTAAAAGAATAACTTGGTACAAACTGTACATAACATTTGGGAATCAAACATTCAATAGAAAATTGCCGTACATGGTATGGTTTGGTGGCGGTGCAGTGGTTTAGCCCTTAGGTAAGATGATGTTCTTTACATAAAAATTGCAAAACATGCAATTTCAGATAATTTATGAGTTTTTATACAAATATGCTAATGCTTGCATGAAAAAAGAGAGATCAGTCTCATTTTCGTTAAATCAAAATCAAAAGTGGTCTATTCAAACTAGGCTGAGAATCGGCACTTTTGAACTTCAAAATTACAATAAATAGTTCCCCCAAAACAACCACTTCTTCATTAAGAATCTCTCCAAAATTTTGTTTATGTTCTTATTTTATTTTAGTTATTTATCATGGGACAATAAACAGGGGCTTGTGGCTAAGTAATAACAGCCGCACGGGTCGATCGATCAGGTTAAGCTACGCTTGCCGCGGTTGGTCCATGGATGGGTGACATCTTCACATACCAAGACCCCTCCATGTCTCGGAAAGCACGTTAACCCTTTAGTCCCGGCTGTCATTCGTGGATCTTTAACAGTCATTACGGGTCGTCAGTAGGCCGAAAGTCTGACAACTAGTCTTACCAAGGGGTATCGTATTACCCAGTAACAGGGTTGTGGAGGTCAGATAGGCAGTCGCTCCATGTAAAATACTGGTATTCAGCTACATCCGGTTAGACTGGAAGCTGACCCCAACATAGTTGGTAAAAGGCAGGCAGATGATGATTATGGGACAATAAACAGCTCCAATACTCGTATAAAATGTTTACAAGTAACAATAAAAGGTTCATAAGTAGTATTAACAATATTGCAGCCCACTACGTTATCCGCATGTTAACAAAATTAAGGGTAAAATGTGCCACTATATTAGCATCATCTGCCTAGCCTTTTCCCAACCATGTTGGATCGGCTTCCAGTCTAACTGGATGCATCTGAATACCAGTATTTTACATAGAGTGACTGCCTATAAGACCTCCACAACACAGCTTATAAATCGATAGCTAACACCAATGCAAATGGAAAACATAACAGGACCAACCCCGTAAAATGTCACGTTTCCGAGCTATTATTATATTATGTCAAAAGAACACGAGTCAAGTGTTCTTTTGACCATTTCTACAGAAAAACGAGTTATTTTGATGACTTATGCGCAAACATAATTAAGAAAATCCACAATGCAAGAGCACCCCGCTTTTAACGCAACCAACGTAATATCGTAGGTAAGTAATTAGACGTCTTGCAGCGCGGCGAGTAATGCTAAAGAGATACCCGTCAAAGCCGATAGATTGATCAATTTTTATTTCTGTGCACCGCAAGTCATCCCAGATTCCATTTACTTCTCGTCCACCCAGAGTCCATTTACTTCTCGTGGGTGCTGGAGTCCCCAAGTACCCACGGAGTCGGGCGATGGACTGCTTGCCGCAGTTCGTCACGCTCCCCTGATAATGATCAAAATATTCCCTAGTGTCGTCTGGCACGCGACATGCGTCGTGACGTGACATAATTCAAAGTAAACGTGGAATTGATCGGGCTCGATATTCCTATCGGGAGAATAATAAATGATGGGTACACCTTTTTTACGCACGTGACGGCTTAAGCTGGCATTGCGGTCGTCAAGTCAAAAAACTTGCCATCATTTTAAACGATTTGTTCCGGGTCTCTATGGTATCGGGCGAGAATATCTAAAATGTATGAAACATTTCCACGACCTTAAATTAAAATTAAAATGACCGCTGCTTGTGGCGACCAGTCCGCACCAATGCCGGAATTGTTGATGCTAGCGTATGTCTCTATTTTTCTTAATATTGTGGTTTTTGTCTCTTATCAGGTGGAACAATATCACGGATGGATTCTAGCAACAACTATGTTGAATCAGTTGTCTGCAGGGAAGATGACCTCAAAGAGAATGAAATGAAGGTTTTTGATATTGGAGAAGAAGGCAAAGTATTGCTTGTGAAACAAAAGGGCGAATTTAGTGCAGTAGGCACCACATGTACTCATTATGGTGCTCCGCTCGTGTCCGGAGCGCTGGGAAATGGCAGAGTCCGCTGCCCTTGGCACGGAGCCTGCTTCAACATCAAAACTGGAGACATTGAAGATTTTCCTGGCTTCGATTCCTTACCTTGCTACCAAGTTACAGTCACGGAAAAGGGAGAAGTTAAGGTAAGACATTTGTTTGACAGTTACTTTAAAATAGAGACACATGGATCATGGACGTTTATTAGATTCTAACGTCGTTTTGAGATCGGCTTTTGCGCAACAGGTCCCTGAGTCGTACGAGATTTGTATAGCCAAAACATGAAGAGTTTGTCTGCAAACAAATTCACGATACCGAAGGAATCCTAGCGTATTTTCCCTTACAATGTGTTTTTTGAGAACAGCTTGCATAGCATAAAGGCTGTGAACTAACATAAATAAATGTATAGAACTAAACAGATGTCGCGGTCGTCCAAAGTTGGGTGGAGGTTGCAACGCCCGAGCGGAGCGAAATAGAGGTCGGCCGCTGGGGCCGCGTGATCGATAATTAGCGCCGTACATGACATGACAAACTGAAGACAAATATTGGTACCGATTCTGTTGTTCACAAACTAAATTAAATTTAAGTTCAGTGCAAATTTTTCTTTCTGTTTCATTAAGAAAAGGACAGAAGATAAATATTAGTTTAGTCCTGTCAAATTAAGTTACTCCATAGTTTAGACGTGATTAAAAAATTGGCTACTAAAAATACGTCAATTTATGTCAGGCGCTGACTAATTTGACAGGACTAAACTAATATTTATCTTCTGTCCTTTTCTTAATGAAATAGAAAGAAAAAGATGCACTGAACTTAAATTTATTTTAGTTTGTGAACAACAGAATCGGCACCTTTAACCCTTAAATGCATAATGTTGCCATATGGCAACAAAGCACGTCATTTAATTTTTTTAAGAATGTGATAGCTGTGAGTTTCTGAACGCACCTCTTTTTGTCAAAACAATATATCGCACCTTCGGTAAGACAAGGGCCGAAGTGCTAATTTTCAAATTTTTCAGGTCTTTGTTCCTACAGGTAGAAATTAGTTTTTAAGGCACTTTGGCATATTTAACTCATTTTCAGAAATTTTAGCACTTCGGCCCTTGTCTTACCGAAGGTGCGATATATACTCTGTGAATATTAATATTATTGTATAATTATTACATATTTATTATCTAAATTCTATAGATAAATACCTATACAATAGCATTTTTTGCAATACGATAAAATAAATCATGCATTTAAGGGTTAACTTTTTTACCTAGACTGTTGTTTGTCTTCGTGTAAAATTCACAGTAAAATCATAAACCTAAACCGAAACATTTCAGTACCTAATACAAAGGTATTACAAAATATTGGCACATATTGAACAAGGTGAATCGAGTAAAAGAATGCGCTCGGCCCCTTTCAGTTTTGTTCTTTAGTGCCTACCTCAGTTTAGGTTTACGATACCTGATCGTTGTCAAAAGACATGATTTTGTGAGAAGCACATCAATTAATTTTATTAATAAAAACGGATCAAAATCAAAAGTCATTTATTCAAACTAGGCTTAGAATCAGCACCTTTCGAACGTCAAAATTACAAAAAGACAAGCCCCCTAAACGCACGCCCTTCACCACTTCCTAGTGCTTTCGCTATTTTCTTGATAAAATTAATTGATGTGCTTCTAACATATGAATCGGTCTACTATTGTGAAACATAGAAACTACGATTAAACGTCTTTGGTTAAAGATAGAAGGTAGTACACTAATTTTAACTCCATCAGTAACAAAAATCATTGGCTGATTAAGCTTTTTTGTATACTTGATCGTTGTTAATCTTGACCTCAATCACTGTGATATCTATCGAGTATCAACTGAACCGTTGACAATACGAAAGATTTTATATCATACGTGTGTCGATGCGCACAAAGCAAGCATCGATCTCTTAATAATAAAAATTCCAAAAGGTGACGGATGTACACAACTTACATAACAGTTTTAATAAAACATTTTGATCATGTATCTACCCTTATGGAATCATTGGTCCCCAAGTCACAGGCCATAAACCTAGTTTGGGTGCCAGGAGATAATACGCAATGCACTTTATGTTGTAGCATATTACTGTTATTGTAACCTTTGTGAACATTTTACTGGAAATAAACATTATTATTATTATACTTCTGGCATTTAGTACCGTAGAGCCTGACCCTGAAAGCGCTCGTGGCGCCAGCGACAGGCACTTGTGTCTGAATTGCCTTAATTTGTTATAGACAGAGTAGTTCCTACAGACAGAGGCTTAGGACCAAGTATAAAACCTGGTTGTTAGGTCCCTAGTCTGTCTTTTGTCACCAAACAAAAGACAGAGGCGTGTGTTGTAACACAGAGTACAGAGTAGTATGTCTGACTGATCTAGATTGTTTAAACTAAGCGGCGGTATTGACCCTGAAGTTATACTTAATCACTAGCTTCTGCCCGCGATTTCGCGAATTTCTTATTCCCCGGCCCACCCCGTCACATCGCATCACCTGCCCCCGCTGTAACTTCGTTTTCGCTTTGCGATCTTTCTGACTTTTTTTTCTTTTTTCTCGGCTCCTAAGAGTCATAGCGAGATGTTCAATAGTCTATAGTTAACCTTCCTAAAAAATTAGGCGAAAATACTTTTTCAAATCCTACTGGTAGTTCCGGAGATTAGAGCGTTTAAAAACAAACAAACAGACTCTTTCGCTTTATTGTTAGTACAGATAGATTTGTCGTGCTAACAACATATTTAGGCCTAAAAACTGCGCCTAGTTTAGCGCCTCATCGAAAAAGACTACGCTTCATAACTAACGTGTTTTTTGTCTCCATTGAATCCGTGACTGATGATCTTATCTGCCACAACTGCATGTAGGCTGCCTTACCTGTTTCACTAAACAAATAACTGTAAATAGAAGGCAAATAATTATTCTTCTCTTTACAGAACCACAAATTACGTTACGCTCTCGCAATGTTAATCTCGGAATTTACATATTTCTTCAAGTCTATGATAGCATTACTGTATTCGTTGTCCTAGTTCTTCCTGAGTTCCAAGTTGAATATATTAAAATATTTTCATTAAGACGAGAGATGATGTCACTCATGTCGCCTCGGGCTAGGGATTTGCTCAATTCTGATGCATAAAATATTATACGTTTTATGCATTTTGCAGTTTTGGTCCAAAACCTGACGGACACCACGCCACGCCTTCGTCTGTTCTTCTTACCCATAGTGACTATTTTTCCTCATGTTTTTAAACCTGTTAGTATTTTACTATGAGCTCTGGCCGACGAGTCACGACGACCGACGTCTCCAACCCGAGGGTGGGCCACGCCTACCAACCACTTTCTGGGTCTTTATTCCAACTACGCTCTAGAATAGAATAGAATACTCTTTTTTATGTACACCATATAAATTACAGACATAAATATAGAAATTTCTCTCTTTTTTTTGCTCTAGCTTCAGTTACCTTTCATTTGTCATCCGATGGCTTTCCCAATACGAGTATTCAAAGTTCAACTTTATCACAAGGCCACCTATTACGGACTATGGGTTCTAGTTTATGCTTCAAACAAGTAGTTTTAGATCCGCAGACGTGACTGGTGGTTTTCGACAGACAGACAAGCAGCAGGGGGATTCCGTATCTGTTGTGAATTTGTGATGCTAAAAGCATTCTTCCTAAAGTATATGATGACCGCATCCTTGGAAATTTTAGAGACGCATCGCTAATGGTTATGCTAACTAAAAACTGTGTAATTGTGTATTATTATTCGACTCGCGCGACAGACGAGAGTATCAACAGCACTTGTGCATTACTGTTAGGATTCAGTCTCTATATCTGATTTGGATGCAGTGTGCAAACGCACTTAGGTAATGTTTTCTTTCCTATATCAAAACGCACGCTAAATAAGGTTTATGAAACTTCATATTGATGATAAAAAGACTGATCTAAAAATTAAAATCCTGGGACATCCTCGGGATTAACACGAAATGTGTCAGTGTTTGCAGCACGCATCCTTGCTGTCTTGCCAGTCCCTTTTCCTCTTATCTTAACGAACGTTTCAAGTTCCTTCATGACACACAGATATCTGAGGTGATCGGAAAACCTGAGGCTAGAGATGCCAATGCATTCCTCCAGTTTCAATGACAAATCTTTTACTGTTCAAGCAGTACGGTTAGGGAATGACTTGCCTGTGTCGGTAAGGCGTGCTCAATCTTTGTCCACCCTTAAAATTATGATAAAAAAGCACTTCCTCTCTCCTTAAACAGCATCATTATATTTTCTTTACTCCTGTTTCATGTCTATTGTTACATGTATATAATTATTTAGATTAGTATAATATACTTTATGTATGTATTCATTGTACCGTGTAAATGGTACACCACAGACTACCTATAGTATTTGTCTCTCCTTCCCTTTTCAATCCATCCAAAGGTTGTCTTTAAAAGATCGCTCTTAGCGATACGATCACCCATTGTGTCACACTTTGTAAAATTTCTTTATTTATGTCTATAATTGATATGGTGTACAATGTACATAATAAAGAGTATTCTATTCTATTTTACGTTTTAGTGTTCCGTGCCATAATTGGTTAAATGGAACAGTTTTGGAATCCCTTGCACTGTCGATTTTCTCTGCAACTATTCGACAATGAACAATAACTGAGAGACAGACTCAAAAATTTAGAAAGGCAATGTTTCATTCAAACTAATTACCACAATAACAAATACCTAGTGTGGTAAGTACATACCCGACCTCAAAAACTGTTTCACACCACACACCACAGATAATATTTTATTTAAATTCAGCCAGTCGATTCTGTAAAAAATCTCACCGTGAAATCATAAGTGAAGTGAGCACTTAATAGTGTTAATCCCTAGCGAATGACAGTTCACTCCACGCTCACTTCACACAAGCTTTCACGGCGGTTACAGAATCGCTCGGCTGTTTCTAAGAATGGTATAGTTTGAAATGTGGAAAGAGGTCCCTACTTAGTCTTTACCTCCGTTATTCTGTATGTCACCGTCGACTATATCACCGGTCTAAAAAACATACGGGTATAAGGAAACAAGGTAAAATGAGCGATAGCACATTTTCCATCTCGGTAAAATCTATTTAACGAAAATTCTATTGTTATAATTATGATTGAGACACGTTACTGGTAAATAGTCGTATTGTTGACTTTTGAATTGTAGATAATTGTAAGAAAACCTAAGCGGACAACCCAAACTCGCATGTGATAGGTGTTTAGGTAATTAATCGCCCGCGTGCCTGGCTCGTTATAAATGTATAATAGTGTGTATCAGCTATCAGCATCACTAATGATTTCGGTTACATATAAAATTGGTTCAACCATGAATAATTCGGAAGTTGCGTCTTAGCCTTGAGTCATTGCATGATACTTATTTATATGTATTAATTAGTCTACGCCAAAACTCAACTGTTTGTCTGTTAAATTATCCTCATAGTCATTAAGCAAGGCTGCTTTATCCAAATGTAATCTGTCTCTCCTGTAGTTTGAGAACCTGCAAACATAGCGTCATTGTGAATTTGTGACTAACGAGTGTAGTGAGTAATGCGCTTACCTCATTTATTTTGTTACGGCAAACGTAAGGCAGATATGTTATCGGACCGTCCGTACCTATAGCCTAGCCTAGCCTACTGTTCAAGAAAAATCTAGAAGGCTGCTTAGTGCTCAAAAACACGAGCGACATGTTGTCGACGGCAGCCGTCGGCTCTCGTCGACGGCTGCAGTTGCATGTGCCGTTGACGCGTGTCGCTCGTGATTATGAGTACGGTGCACAAATACACGAGCAGCATGTTGTCGACGGCTGCCGCCGACACACGTTGACGGCAGCCGTCGCCACACGTCGACGGCTGCATTGCCTCTGCCGTTGACGCGTGTCGCTCGTGTGTATTAGCACTTAATGTATTGACCGCCAGAGTCATATATAGATGACAAAACAAAATGGTCCCAACACGCCACGGTCACGATACCATGACCGACTTACCTACGTAAATAAAACCCATAAAACAACATTGTTTTTATTTCCTTTGCTAATTATGTTCCTTGACTCATCCTAATTTATATTAGTTGAACTTCTTTCTTTATATTTCATCTATATTAATATAAGATGTCAAAAACTAATACCAATTATAAAGTTCGAAAAACATAGTGCCCTCAACGTGTATGTCGCTACCTTGGGGTACAAAGGTAGTAAAAGCCATAAAGGGTTTATGGCTTTTACTACTTTTGTACCCCAAGGTAGCGATGTCATGACACTTAGTGATGTAGGTCATGTAGGTAGCAATCAATATAACAAGAATATCGACCTCGACGGTAATCTACGTTATATTTAATTTCTTTAAACACCTATGTCAATGTTTATAAAGTTATCTACTTAGCTGTTATGAAACCACATTTTTATGAGAGGCAAACGTCGTATTAGGGCGCGTTCCCACTATGTCGTAACGATTAATTTATCGTTGGACGACTGTCGTCTCTAGCTGTTCCCATTAACCTTTTGAACGCCAATCACTTGTGTACAACGAACTTGTATACAAGTGATTGGCGTTCAAAAGGTTTACCCTTAACGAGGCTCTGTCCATATATTGTACACCATACATTTTGAATTTTCGCGGCTAAACTAAACGTTTGGCAAATGCAGCAGTAAAGCTTTTGGAAAAAAGAGCAAAATAGAGTGGTTGAAATGTAAAGTACCATTGTGCATTGCACCATGTTTTGCACTATTTCTTACTTGACCCCTCAAGTTTCAGAAATGTGAACACCATAATTTTTTTTAAGTGCAAAAAAGTAGGTATCTCAAAAATCACACTAATATTATAAAGGCAAAAATTTGTGTGTGTGTGCGTGTCTGTGTGTTTTTATGTTTGTTATTTCTTCACACTCAAACGGCTGGACCAATTTTGATAAAATTTGGCACACAGATAATTTATAGCCAGGATTAACACATTCTTTATATCCCGATATTCCTACGGGATCGAGAGTTATGCGGGTGAAACCGCGGGACGCAGCTAGTGTTCAATAAATATTAGTATTAAGATCCTAGTGTTTTATTTTTAACATACATACAACACATTATCAATCCCAGTCTGAATCATTTTGAAGGATATTGCTAATCCATTGTTTCATATGCTCGAAAAATGTGTCTACTCATAAACGTAAATAGCGCAATGAATGTTGTTGAACTGTCAAAATGAAACCCATTGCTACTGATAGTGTGTTACGCAATTACCACGCTGGATCTTCTGCCCTATAAAGAGTTAATGCGATTGTTTGTCGTCCAATTTTTTTATCGTTTAGCGACTATCGTATCTAGCTGTTCCCATTGGATTGCGACGACATTTTATAGTTGATTTGCGGTCACGATTTAGTCGTAATGATTTTTTATCATTTTACGACTGTCGTGCTAGCCGTTCTCACTGTCATGACAATCTGTTGTCACTGGAAAAAATGTTGTAGACGACAGTAAATCGTGTCGTTCTATATGTGAACACCTCCATTTAAATACACAAGCCACGACACTTTAAACGACACGATAATCTGTCGTCACAACATAATGGGAACGCGCCCTTAGAATACCATTACCTAAGTATTTTATTTGCGGTAATATTATTACAGTCATGTTTGCTGGTTCTGCATAAAGAAAAACAAAAAATCTTGGACTTCAGAAAATTCTCTATCTGAGCATCCCCGCTAATTTGAACTCGGTAAATGCGTGGGAAACAATCTACTTTCCAAGCTGTTAGCGTTGAGTAAGAATTTTTAGGTCTTAAAGTAAATATTTTATTTAACTTGAACACTGTTAGTGAACGGTGTACGGAGATATTTGTTTACACAATAACTGTAGTAGTTGCCACTTTTCTGGTAATCTTCAGAACATGTTATACAAGGTGTAAGTAACTTAAATAAATCACAACCTCTTAAGGGGTCATTGTACTCATCATTATGAAGAACTTTTACTATAGGACCAAAACAGAAATTGCGGAAAAAAAATCAGCTGATCCTCACATTTTGACGAGTTATAGGTATGCGAACATAAATTTAATATAGGGAACAGCTGACTTTTTTTTCGCGATTTCAGGTTTTGTTGTATCCTACTAACATTATAAACGTGACAGTTTGTGATAATGGATGGATGGATGTTGGTTACTCTTTTACACAAAAACTACTGACGGATTTTTATGAAATTTGGCACACAGATACTTTATAACCAGGATTAACACATAGGATACTTTTTAAATCGGTATTCCATAGAGAATTATAACAGTCTTTGCGGTATTCCCACGGGGTCGAAACTTATGCGGGTGAAACCGCGCGGCGCAGCTAGTCATATATAAGACATAAATGGGATCGGTAAAACATTTGGATGTAAAAAAAACCCATACTTTAAGTCAGGTGCGCCTACGCAAACTTAACGTTCGCAAGGTAAGTATGGAATATAAGCGTGATCTAAGAAGTAGCTGACCTTGACTCACCTTGACCAACTATAGAATTGGTATACAATCGTAGACGCTGGTTCTTTACATTACGTTATACTTATATTATTATAACTTACCGGATGGTGACTCAATGACTCGAATGTCATTCCCTTGAGCAATCACTTAGCACCAGACACATACATTACAAAGCCATAGTTCACTCATCTTTTTAGGTATTAACTTACCTCCGATTAATTAAAGCCGGTAGTTATATTATTATTTATGTGTTGATAGTAATTTACTTACTTAGGTATTAATTTTTAGGGTTAAGTACGCAAAGGGACCAACGGGACCCTATTACTAAGCCTTCGCTGTCCGTCCGTCCGTCTGTCTGTCAGTGGGCTGTATCTCATGAGCCGTAATAGATAAACAGTTGAAATTTTCACTGAGTGTGTATTGCTATTGCCGCTATAACAAAAAATAATAAAAATAAAATAAAGTAAAAAAGCAAAGGGGGTTTACATACAGGAATTCATATTTTTCGGCGTTTTTGCCTTGTGGTACGGAACCGGAACCCTTCGTGTGCGATTCAGACTCGCAATTGGTCGGTTTTTGAAGGCTTCCTATACCCACCTACTTCCTTTAACGAAATAAGACAACTAAGTGATTTGTAAAATAAAATAAAGTAGTATTACTTTTTTATGGTAATGAGCGATTTTACGACGTCTTGTATTATAATGATAGTGTCCGATTATAATAAACTAGCCGCCCGCCACAGCTGCGCACGGGTGCAATTTTTTTTTTTTTTTTCGAATTATCTTTCATACAAACCTTGTTCTGGCAATACAGAACAAAACAAAAAAAAATAATTATCCAATTTGGTGCAGTCATTCGGAAGTTATGCGCGTAGACATTTCGGCGACTTCGTTTTGTACCATCTAAGGATTGTATTAATACATTTTATACTAGGTACGGCTACACATTTCAGTGAATTATTAGTTTAGTACGTACCACCGAGAGTTTATTAGCCTTATCCATGAAATCATTTGTATATTTGATGCACGCTAGTCTGTTGAGCCACGCCAGGTTTAACCGTGGGAAATTCAGTTTTTGCTACGCAGTTTTTATTCAGATAGTGTTTGTGTAATCGACACTGCTGGACGAGGCAATTTAAAGTCTTATATTATGCCTTTTCAAATTTCAGGTAAGAGCGAAACGCAGCGACTTGAAGTCGAAGAAACGCATCAAAGAGATGGGCATGGCGTCCCAGTGCGACAGCTCAGTGGCCGTAATTGTGGGCGGCGGCCCGTCCGGCGCCACCTGCGCCGAGACCCTGCGCAGCGAGGGGTTCAAGGGCCGCATCACCATGGTTGCCAGGGAAAACTACCTGCCCTACGACAGAATTAAGGTCTCCAAGATAGGAACGGTCACCGACATCGAAAAACTACAAGTAAGGTCTCAACAGTATTATGAGGACGCCAATATCGAAATACTAAAAGGTGTTGATGCCACGAAAGTAGACACCGAAGAGAAAATTGTACACTTGAGCAATGGAAACAAACTACGTTACAATGCTTTATACATCGCTACTGGCTCTAGTCCTCGTGTACCAGACATTCCAGGTATCGATCTACAAAATATTTTTACGGTCCGAAACTTTGATGATTCGGTGAACATCCTGAACACATTAGGATCTAACAAAGATAAGGATGTTGTAGTATTAGGTTTGAGTTTTATTGGCTTAGAAAGCGCGTCGTCCTGTACTGATAAAGCTAAGTCAATGACTGTTGTTGGCAAGGACACATCACCACTTGGCTCAATATTCGGAAATGAAATTGGCCGTAGCTTACAAAAGTTATTTGAAGATAAGGGCGTCAAGTTTCAGTTTGAAACTACAATAGTCAAATGTAACGGCGAGAACGGAGTCATAAAATCTGTGGAGTTGGGCAATGGGACCACACTTCCTGCTGATATGCTAATAATGGGCGTGGGAACAACATTCAACACGGGTTTCTTAAAGGATAGTGGAATATCAATGGAGGGAAATGGTGCGGTCAGTGTGGATGATAAACTCGAAACCAATATCAAAAATGTGTATGCGGGCGGCGATATCGCACTTGCACCAGTCTTCGCCCATGGTAATAAACATATGAGCATAGGACATGTTGGTCTAGCCCAATACCACGGTCGAGTTGCTGCTTTAAATATAGTAAAGAAAGAAACTGCCTTGAAGACTGTTCCGTTCTTCTGGACCATGCTGTTCGGCAAGTCTATCCGCTACGCTGGTTGCGGTAAATCTGCAAGTACTCAAGTAGAAGGAGACGTAGAAGGCCTGAAGTTTGTCATATTCTTCTTTGATGAGTCGGATAAAGTGATTGCGGTAGCTTCGTGTATGAGAGATCCAGTTGTTGCTCAATTCGCGGAGTTCACGCAGCAAGGCAAAACATTACACAAGAAGGACCTCAAAGAAGACCCTTTTGCGTGGACCAAAATTAATATTAACTAATCATTATTTCTGTTGTCTACAATCTCGACCTCTTGTAATTTCGAAGGATGTCTATCTACTTATCACATTATATTTATAAAGCTCTATTTATCTACTTCTACATGGAGATACTATTTAAAGTATAAATGTGTGTCTGTAAAGTATACGCTCATAATAGTGTGCTTTAATTATATTTTTCAAGGTCCAACACACAACAGTAATATGTTTTAAATTGCTTTAAATCAGAACTTGGAAAATAGTATTTAAAAACAATGCACCACAGTATAATTTTAAATGCGCAGAATTCGAGACTTAATTAATTTTTTCAATAAATGTGTAGCTACTTGTTGAATTTCTGTGTACCTAATAGTATTCGTGTATGAGATTATTTTATTTCATGATGCTGAAATAAATCGTGGCCTTTATGAATAATACGAGGGCGGGTCAATAAGTCCGTGACTTTTTGAATTTCTGACCTCTTTACTGAAAAAGCAACACTACTCCTGTCAACAGGCATCTGTCAGTTGACTCCTATCAAAATTTGAACTTACTGCGTCAGTTAGTTTGTGTTTGACAGCTATCTTTATCAGACTACCCAGTAATTTGAGGAAAAAATGGAAAAAAGTGAATTTCGTGTGCTTATTAAGCATTATTTTTTGCGAAAAAAAACCATTACCGAGACCAAGGCTAAGCTTGATAAATATTATGGGGACTCTGCACCATCGATTTCAATGGTAAAAAAGTGGTTTACTGAATTTCGTTGTGGCCGTACAAGCACTGAAGATGCCGAACGTCCTGGACGCCCAGTTGAGGTCTCTATACCCGAAACAATCGAAAAAATTCACGATATGGTGTTGGCCGACCGAAGATTGAAAGTGCAAGAGATTGTGGAAGCCGTAGGGATCTCGCATGGCTCAGTCGTTTCAATTTTGAATGATCACTTGGGCATGAGAAAGCTTTCCGCAAGATGGGTGCCGCGTTTGCTCACAGTCGACCACAAACGCAATCGTGTAACAACTTCACAGGAAGGTTTGGCGTTGTTTAATCGCAATATGGAGGAGTTTTTGCGCCGTTTTGTAACCGTGGCCGAAACATGGATCCATCACAACACACCAGAGACCAAACAACAGTCAAAACAGTGGGTTTCTAAGGGTGAATCGGCGCCAAAGAAGGCCAAGGTGGGTTTGTCAGCCAATAAAGTTATGGCGACTGTTTTTTGGGATGCACGTGGGATAATCCACATTGACTACCTTCAAAAGGGAAGAACAATCAATGGGGAATATTATGCCAACTTATTGGACCGCTTCAATGACGATTTGAAAAAAAACCGACCTCATTTGGCCAAGAAAAAAGTTCTTTTCCACCAAGACAATGCAAGGGTGCACACATGTGCAGTTGCCATGGCAAAAATCCATGAATTGGGCTATGAATTGCTCCCTCATCCACCCTATTCTCCAGATTTGGCTCCGAGTGACTACTTCTTGTTCCCAAACCTGAAGAAATGGCTTGGTGGAAAAAGATTTGACTCCAATGATGAAGTCATCTCGCAAACAAAGGCCTATTTTGAGGACCTCGACAAATCATATTTTTTGGAAGGGATAAAAAAAATTGGAGAAGCGTTGGACAAAGTGTATAGAGCTCAAGGGAGACTACGTTGAAAAATAAAATTATTTATTTATCAAAAAATCTGTGTTTTATTCCAAAAGTCACGGACTTATTGACCCGCCCTCGTAAGTACTGCATTTGTGTGTAAATGTAGATTGATTTGTCCAATGTGTATTTAGATTTAGATCTTCGCATTTTTCTTCGGAAAAATGTATTTTATTTATCTATGTGTAATGCATGGTAAATATTGATATCGAATAAACCCGTGTGTAAGCATTTTTGAAAGCGTAATTTTAATGCTTATTTGTAACGTAAAAAGTTGCAATTGTTTTTGTAAGCTTATTTATATTTAAAATAATTTAACTGTATCACAAAAATAATAAAGTACAAAAGATGAAAAAAAAAAAACTATCATAATTGCAATTGGGTCATTATGAAAACAGTGTTAATTCACAGTTAATGAAATTACAAAGTAGGTGCTAAGATAGGTAGTTATCAGCTTATCATGGTGCGGTTTTGTTTTTAGTTTTTTTTTTTTTTGTATTTATGGGACCTAAAATAGATGGGCAAACTTTTAGAAATCATTCAGACCACCAAAATAAGGACACTGGTAAAAAATATATAAGAAAAACGCATTCGATACTTACAAGAAAACTAACCAGCTAACGAAAATACACTAATGTGCCGGCAATTTGTTATTTTAGGTCTAACTGAAATCACTTGTGTTTTTATTTTTTTTATTTTAACATAACGCTCAGTACGTCTAACCAAAAATACCCTTTGGTTAGGCGTACTGAGCGTTGTGCTAGTCCATCTATTTTAATAGGACCCTGTATACTCAGTTGATATTTTCTATAACTGATATTGTAAATGAAACTTCACAGTTAATACTGCTGAAGATTTAGTTGCCAACTGAAGTATTACATCGTAGTTTTATCTATTAACAAAATACCACCCGACAGGGTAAAAATTGCCTTAAGAAAATTCTCGTAATGTAATATTTCATTGTATACCTTACATCATTGATCATCATAATCAGAACATAATGTTAACACAGGCGAATTTTTGATTCTAGGACATGCCGGTTCCCTCACGATGTTTTCCTTCACCGTTTTGATAACCAACTCATTTCTTTTTTTTTTTAAGAATGAGCCTTGTGTTCAATGGCGATCATGTTTTCTTTTTATTAGAAGTCCATTCAATTTGATGGAAACTCATATTATATGTATCTAAAACATTAGACTTATAAAGTCATGTTATGTAATATGACACCCTCACGATCTTTAATAATTTATTAAAAGCTCGTTTGTCAAAATCGCTCGTAGTAAAAAAAAAGGAAGAAAGGAGGTTCATACATAGTTATGTTTATACGGTACAAACACGCGTGCATCACCCCACTAACGTGCAAAGTACAAAATAAATAATAAACACATCACGGTCCATAGACAACAAACATTGATGAATTTGTGTCGCAATAAATTGTACATGTAATGTGCTCTTTAGTTAGTATTTAATTTGCTATAAATGTTGTTCCGTATATTAAATAATTATTTTAAGGTATGAAGTAAGGAAGCCATATTATACCTATTAGGGCCCAGACCTGGCGAAGCTAATGAAGCGCGGTTTTCCCTGTCATACAAATATCAACATTACTGTATTGAGAATAGATTCGAAATTAAATTACATTTGTCTGAGTTTATGCTTTCTCGGACTAATCAGAAGTTTATTTAATTTTCAACTTTATTTTAAATGGCTTTCTTCCTACATTTTGTCACTATTGTGAACTCTACTCTGCTTGATAAGATCCTACTATTGATGTGATATTATAAATTGTTGCCTCTTTAGATGTATCTACAGACGCCAGCATATAAAGCTACTACAATCTGCCTAAATTTCTTTAATAGATTTTCAACTTTATCGCTAAAGCATACGGTTCAAAGTTTATTGGGAAAATTTGACAGTTCCGGGTAGCTTGATGTGCTGGCGTCTGTACATATTTGAATAATAAAAAAAATGTTTATTCATTTATTGTATTAATTTATTACCACACAGCTTTTCCCACGGCTCCGTCCTTGTGGAGGTCGGAAATTATCCCACGGAAACGTAATTCCGTAATACATTGTTTTCATTATAACTCTATTAGTTTACACGGCGCACGCCAGTAAAGCTCCCAGTCGCATGAATCAGTCCGTACATTGGTGAAACCCGAATGAAAATCCGTTCGAAAGTTTTTGAGTTGATCGCGTTCGGGGGGCCTTTTTTTATGTGCTGGTGATAGTGGCATGATAATATTCAAGAACTAATGGAGAAGTATGGTAAGAAAATGACATGTTGCGCCGACCCACTGGCGTTACAATAGGGTGACAGCTGGCAAAATTCTACGGCCCCCCAGCCGGAGGAGGGTCCCCGGCCGCAGAGGGCCGTGATCACAAAAGGATTCTATCATTTATTATTACAATATTAGTTTTGTATTCAATGAATTTAAGTTGCCTACTAAAGTTGGTACATGTAGGTAGAATTATTTATGCGTCTTGTCGAGTCTAACCCACTAAGGGTCTATTGTCCAGCAGTGGATTGCGACTGCGTTTGTAACGAAACGACATCACCCAGTTTTAGAACGCATCCAATCGTAGACGCAGAGCTGTAGCTGGAACAAATGAAGGCTATGGTTTTCTGGTTGTTCCTGTTTCATCGCAGGACTCGTTTTTGCGTGGGCTCGGGGAAGGTAATAATAACACGGGCTGGTATCCGCAACTCCGTCGGCGCGTATTTTGCGTAGGTACGGGTGGGAAAATCGATTATTCGATCCACCCCATCCCATGGAAGACCAGAAACGCCTTGATGTTACTGACCATCTCACGGAGGGTACCTGGGTTACCGAATTACTTTGCCCTGTACGTGGCAACCACCAGGCTGCTTAGAAGCCTGAGCTGCTGTCTCGTCGTTCTCTATGCAGGCCCTGCACAGCGGACTATCTGTGACTCCCATAGACATACACTAATATATGGGTGACTCCTATGACAAAGAGGTGTTGATTAAATGACCCATGGCCAGTTAAAGCTGTTGTCCGAGAACCTATTTCTTGAGGCGGCCATTATTGTAGGGAGTGCCACCTTAGCCTGCTTGCACTCACCTCGTTCCACCCATAGTTTGTGATGTTGGTCCTTGGTGCCTTTCCTTACCAGAGTGCGCAAGTACCCGAAGGGGAGGGGCGCGGTGGGTGGAGGTACCACTGGCGCCATGCTCGATCCCCTTCTAGTAAGTTAGCCGGCTTTGATCCATTGAATGGTTGTAGTATTGAGGCTATGTAGTTGAGGCGCTGCGCGCTGATGGCACTCGTAAATTAGACCAGAATCAATGAAAAAAAAATGCATAATAAGAGTGTTTGTACCAACCTACTTCAGAAAATAAATCATTTATCAATCAACTGTGTGACTTTAGCCCATAGTCTTTGCATGCATTGTAGTTTGTTGGAGGCTGTAACTAGCTTGTTTAATTTTAGCGGTTAGACCCCACTCTTACCTATCTTTTTCCAGCACTACCAAAAGGTTATGCAATCCCTCTTAGTGTGTTGTTCAAAATATGACTATTCTAGTTTAACTTACCTTAGAAGAATGACCTCGAGGTCACATCGTACTGTAGGTACTTGACATCGTTAGCCAACCGGAGTTCTGCATCGGTTTATATCAGTTTTGGAATGCGGAAAGGCATAGATAGCATAGCAAAGCATGCATAGCACAGCATGCATAGCATAGCATGCACAGCACAGCATGCATAGCATAGCAAAGCATGCATAGCACAGCATGCATAGCATAGCATGCAAAGCATTGCATGCACAGCACAGCATGCATAGAATAGCATGCATAGCATAGCATGCATAGCACAGCATGCATAGCATAGCATGCATAGCATAGCATGCACAGCACAGCACAGCATGCATAGCATAGCATGCATAGCACAGCATGCATAGTATAGCATGCATAGCACAGCATGCATAGCATAGCATGAATAGCACAGCATGCGTAGCATAGCATGCATAGCATTCATGCTACGCATGAACATGCGCTATGCACGAATATTCCCGATCAGTCACACCTTGTCGTCCAAACTGTTGACTATCGTGAAAAAAGTTCCGTTCATCCACTTTGTTGAAGACCGGAAATTCTTTTCGATTATTCCCGATCAGTAACACGACGACCGTTAACACTGTTGACAATCGTGAAAAAAGTTCCATGCGTCAACTCTCCAGGAGGTGGACAGTGGAACTCTTCAGTGGCTACTAGTAAACTCCTCGAGTTTGGGGGTCATATGATTAGTGTTGATAAGTCTAATATATTGCACTCGGTGTCGAGAGTCTGTTGATGGGGCCACGTGCTAACACGCATTTATCACGCACAATTAAAAAAATAATTATTATTTTATTTGAAATCTGAAAGCAGACTCCTGACCACAGGATATCTGAAACTATACCTATTTATTAAAAAAATAAATTGGTGTCTCTTATCATGTTGCACCTACACAAATAAAGCATATTCAAGGTCATCTGAAAATTCTCTTTATTGGCTTCCATGTAGTTAGTTTCTTGATTAAATTAATTTATAAAAAGGTAAATGTTTTAGAAAGATTCAGATTTCTGGTGCAGCCTATACATTTATTACAAATAATAAAATTCTTTCAGGTTTATATTCTATATTTTATTTTAGAATTACTACTACATAAAAATAACATATTTCTACTAAACTACACCATGTTGCAATAATTAATCCCAGGATTCTTTGACACGTAAATGCTGTAACCTCTCATAAAGTGTAACATCTTGTTTGAAAATTCTTCTTGTTTTGTCCAATATTTTTTGTTTTTTCATTTCTGGTTTTCCAAGTGCTTTGGTATGACCGGAACTTTCAGCCTGAAAATATTTATTGCATATAGGTAATTAATCTTTTTTTATAATTAATTAACAGAAATTGGAAAACTAAAAATATAAAAATAGTGTGCAGGCTGGCTGTAGCAAACATGTTTCTTTTTTAGTTTAGATAAGTAATATATACAGGGTGGCAGGCTATGCAAGAGTTTTTCGAACATACCCTGTTCTTTTGTGTATACAGTGGCAGAGACATCAATGTGCAATCTGTTACCATGGACTCAGTACATGATTCTGAACCTGTCTGAATTCTGAATTCTAGGGAGTCTAGAATCATTTGTTGAATTCATGGTTACAGTTTGTGCGTTGATGACTCTGACACTGCATACACAAAAGAACAGAGTATGTTAGAAAAACTTGCACAGCCCAAACTGCTAAGGATAGAAACTTGCATTTTGGTCAGAAGTTGTTATTAAAACAAAGTGTGCTAAGAAAGGATTACACAAACAATAAGTTGGCACAGTCCGCAGTTGTATAATCCCTATTTTTAAGTAACCTCAAAGCTGAACATTGTCTCTTTAAGATACAGGTTATCCTAGTTTAAGAGGCAGGGCTCAAAACTCTGTATACAAACTTCAGAAGTGTAGAAACTATTATTATTATTACACGAAAATCAACCCTTAAGTGGTGCAAAGGAAGGAATTTGTTTCGTACAGCCAGTAAACTCAAAAAACGTACAGCACCCTTCACATTCAATATAATAATCCGCTCTGGGTGTTGATGGGGCTGTTCCGCTTCTGTAGCGCAATAGGAATGTTTGCTGAAGCTCGTTTAAGTTGCTTTTACGCTACGATGCAAAAAAGATGCGCCTCCTTGGTGCGCTGTGCTAGGTTAAGTTTACTAACACAGTTGTTAAGAAATTTTGTTACTAACATATTTGAGTCCATTGTTACTTATATATTAAATATAAATAAAATATAAAAATTTTATTACTTGGGTTCATAAACTTGAAACTTGGCCGAAAGCGTAAATAAATAAATAAAAATAACATTACCTATTTTGTTATTCAAAACTAGGGGTTTAGGGGTAAGTAAATAATATTTAAAAATAAACAAAGAAAACATACCTCTGAGAGATACGGATAGCGTAAATATAACATATTTTGTTCTTCGATAGCGAATTCGTGTTGAATTTTCCGTAAATGTTTCGGTTCTACTTTTTGTACTAGCCGATCTTTTCCTCTAAACAAATGTCCATTTGGTAAGCGATTACGGCGAAAAAGCACAAGGGATAGTCTCATGTTTATGTGAAGGGGAACAGCAATACAAGATGATTATTAAAGGGAATTGGAAATAAATTGTGAATGTTACAAATAAAAATCTGACTTTAGAGACGCTTGACACCAACGAGAGGTTATGTTAGGCATGGACAACAAAAAATGACATTACAGATTTTTAATTTTCATTAAGCAAGATACACACGCAACGACTATCACCGAGACTCGCCGGTGATTTCAAAACAAGTCTATAAATCGATTTTGACAACCGATTTATCGCCTCGCTCGCTAGCTAGCGATGTCAAAAGCTGTACGTGAACTGTGGACGTAGCTTAGGGCTTTGTAATTTTCGTCGACTTAAGTCGCTAGCTAGGTATGTATGAAAAAGTAACAAGTAGTGGCGTGAATTTAAAAATAATTAATATTATAAATGCGAAAGTAACTCTGTCTGTGTGTTACCTTTTCATACCGGAACCACTGAACCGATCGTTATGAAAGACTGAAGGATATATTATGCTACTTTTCCTGTATATTTTGAAGGGATATGTATTATGTATAGAAAAATACAAAATCCTCGAATGCAAAGTCTCGGGCAGCAGCTTGTAAAATAAAATAAATTGCTTACGTACGAGCAAAAGCTGGTGTGGGCCAAATAAGTATGCTGCACTGTAACTATACATTTTTTTAACAATAAATTAAAATAAATCAACTCTATTACAGATACTATTTAACACTCTACACTATATATTACTCTCTCTAGTCTATGGTCAGAATGGCTGTCGATCGAGCGTAGGGGTGTCGTATTGTCGTAAATAAATTGTGTGAAAATCAATTAATTCCTAATGTAAGTTAATTGTTGATAGGGATACGTTTAACTTTTAAGTATGAGATCTCGGGGCTGACAGTTGTTTCTTTTTTTTGGAGCAGTCTCCAGGATTGGTGAGTAATTTTCGCATCTTATTACTAGGCTTGAGTAGAGATTTGTATTTTAGAACTTCCCGATAATTGTAATACAATGCTAATAAGCCAAACAATATCATTGTCTAAATATATGAGCTACGTCGTTGTGCTCATTTTAATTTGCAGATATACTTACAATACAATGAGGCATTTAATTTTGGCACCCTTTCACTTTATTGTGTACATTATTTTCGTGCTCTACTTATTTCGAGCTCGCTCTTTTTTATTATATTCTTCAAATTTAAAAGAAGCTTTTCTGGTCGGCTAGTAGATAGGTAATTAAAATGATGGAATGTTACTAACCTTTCGTTATTTTAAAATTATTTTAGTTACTCATATCGTCGACCGTAGGTTCAATTGCAGTAAGGGACAAAATACGATTTTTCAGGAGAGGCCGACAAAGTTTTTTTTCGGACTAAATCGCCCACAACTTTTTTTGTTATTAACCTTTTTCGGGTCTGATTTCACACATAAACTTGTATTTTAGTGCTCTATCTACATGTGTAACATTTATTTAAATGAGTTAGCTATTTAAGAAAATAGATGTCCCTTACAACAACGTATTTTGTTAGGTATCTTGTAGTCCCGTCCCTTACATCAAATTGACCTCTACGTTGGATCCAATCTATTAATGAAAAAATAGTGTAAAGGACATGTTGAACAAATTTATGAAAAAAATACAATGTAAATAGACTTTTGACAGAAAATGAAGTACACACTTTTGACGTACGGATATCTTAAATTTGGAAATCGTTATAAGAAATCATTTAAAAGACATGAAAATGTATTAGAACCTTGTGTGTGCTTTTTTGTATGTCGCTTACATGCAATGTTTGTACATCATTGTAATAGCAAATTTGTATTAGTTTGAATAAAACAATTTTTATTTTATTGTATAAAAATTGTTTTATTAATAATTGTTTTATTTATGTTACCATTTTTTTAATAATTTGATTTTAATGAACATCTTATTAAAATCAAATTATTAAAAAAATGGTAACAATTTTACCTAAACTTACTTTGAATTCTTATTCAAATAAAAGAGTAGCTGCAAAAACCGCGCACAATCCCGACCAAACATGTAGCTGAAGTTCCAAACGTTTGAATTCCAAAAGTAGAAAAGGCTGCTCTACTACTTTCTTATATGCAACAAATCGAAATAATGAAAGATATATTGAATAATAAACCTTAATTACGATTAATAAGACATATCATTGTAACATATTGTTATTATTGCATTAGAAAAAAAAATATAGAGTGATTATCTAAATAATAAAAAGGGAACAATTTAATCAGATTACATTTATAAAAAAACAACAAAAATAATGGCTTTTTGGCAAATTTAAGTTGTCTGGCCCCTTGAAACTTTTTGAAAAAATTCTGGAAAATCAACTAAAGAGTGCCGAATGATTTTCGAAAACATCTATCATCCGGAAACTACCACTTCTATTGCTTATTTTATAAAAAAACAACAAAAATAATGGTTTTTAGCAAAATGAAGTGCTCTGGCCCCTTGAAACCATGTGAAAAAATTCTGGAAAATCAACTACATAGAGCCGAACAATTTTCGAAAAAATTTTTCATGCGGAAACCACCCCTATTGTTTATTTATAAAAAAATAACGGCTTTTTGGCAAAACTAAGTGCTCTGGTCCCTTGAAACTTTGTAAAAAAATTCTGATAAATCAACTAAAGAGTGTCGAATGATTTTCGAAAACATTTATCATCCGGAAACTACCCCTTCTATTGCTTATTTATAAAAAAAAAAAACAAAAATAATGGCTTTTTGGCAAAATTAAGTTCTCTGGCCCCTTGAAACTTTGTAAAAATTTTCTGGAAAATCAACTACAGAGTGCCAAATAATTTTCGAAAACATTTATCATCCGGAAACTACCCCTTCTATTGTTTATTTATAAAATATAACAAAAGTAATGGCTTTTTGGTGCTCTGGCCCCTTGAAACTTTGTAAAAAATTTCTGATAAATCAACTAAAAAGTGCCGAATGAATTTCGAAAATATTTATCGTCCGGAAATTACCCCTTCTATCATTTATTTATAAAAATAATGGTTTTTTAGCTAATTTAAGTACACTGGCTCCTTGAAACCTACTACCCTACTACAAAGTTTCAAGGGGCCAGAGCACTTCGTTTTGCCAAAAAGCCATTATTTTTGTTGTTTGTAACGACAGATGAACTCGCACTGATACCACTTTTTTATGCCCGCGCGCTGCTTTCGCATTGGTACCATCCTCTCTTTTGCACAAAGAAAGACGTTGTGAGATAGAAAAGGATGGTAATAGTGCAATAATTCGATTCAAATAGGTGTAACGTTGACACTGCTTAAAGTATGACAATGCAAATTGGGGTAAGGGACAACTATGTCAAAACTCGTGCAATCCATTTAAAGTATGGATGATATTTATTTTTTGAGACAACAAAGACATTAGTGTAAGGCCAGTTTTATTATTGTTTCTTAAAAAATAAACCATGTAATGGTAATTCGCTGATTGGGAAGACCCTTACCTTATTTGAAGTGGATTGGCGGCGATAATTACACCATTTCAAGTTCCTATATTGCATAGTTTTTCAGATACATTGTTATTATGGGGCTGATTCGAAATTTGGATCCAAAAATCATTAGAGTAAGGGACATTTTTTTTAAGCTAGAATTTTTTTATATTCACCATTCGATAGAGCGAAAAATTCTGAACAAAACTGTATACTCAACTCATTTTGGGTATTTTGTCCCTTACAACAATTGAACCTACGGTCGACGATATACTCTGAGATAGTCCTAAATGTTATTGTCCTTAAAAATGACCTACTTATAATAGTGCCATCCTTATTCTGCAAGTAGCTTTTTGGTACACTACAGGTCTCTTGTATTATGTTAGCAATATTGTTGTCAGTGGTCTAGCCCATTTAATTTCATGGAACACCTGTGCCTATATTGTTATGATATTTATATAAGTAGGTATATTGTTTTTCCTGTTCGAGAATAATATTAATTAAATAGATGCAACAGACCTGCAACGCTAACAGACATAATATCATAAATATTTAATAAACTTAATTTATTTCATTTTCATAGTATTTCTTCATAAATAATCATATTAATCATGTTTTGTAGTAATGGACATTCTGATAACTCTCATATTAAATTGATAAAATAAAAAACAAGAGGTTGTAAAATCGTAGTAGCCTGTTGAGTACATTATGCACAAATATTGTATGAATGAAATGTAATTTTGCTGTGTGAATAGCAGTGCCCCAAAATGTGAAAATCTCAGGTGAAGTATGATAACTTTTAAAAGAAAACTTTTCCACTTTGTAGTGTTTTTTCTTTTTTTTTTGAAGTTTGTTGCTTTTTCATTTTTTTTTTTTTTTTTACTTTTTAGTTGTAATTCACACAAATCGTATACCACTACTTGCTATGTAAACAGCAGTGATAGGAACATATTATAATGCCATCAACATACGCAAAGTAGATTAAATACATTTTATTATTTTATTGTGGCTAACTCAAAAAAGTTAATAAAAAACAATGTTAATCAAATTTATATGGCACCACGCCACAAGCTTCCCCTACCAAACGAAAAAAAAAATTACGTAAGTTGGCCTAATAATCATGGAGAATTAGGTGTACATATCATTTGAAAAAAAAAATAAAAAAAAAAACATCCCCAAATGTATAACCTCCTGTTTTTGAAGTTGGTAAATACGGCACTATAACTTGTATAATTGCTTACAGTGCAAGAAGCTTGCAGTTGTTACAAAAATTGACAATATATCAATTTTGGACCTTCTACAGGATAAATCATTTAATAGCCTTGCAGTTAAAAATACAAGGAATCAAAGGTGTTATATTAAATGGTATCTTTATACAGCCCACTGATTCTGAAACTCAGGCAAACTAACTATTGTAATCATCATTTCAGCCGAAAGATGTCCACTGCTGGACAGGCACCCCCAAGTACCTCCACTTGGACCTGTTTTGTGCATCTCGCATCCAACGGGTTCCTGCGGCCTTCACAAGGTCGTCGGTCCACCTAGCGGGAGGCCCTCCAACGCTACTTCTTCCGGTACGCGGTCCAGAACCTTTCGGCCCAATCGGCCATCTATTCCGCGAGCAATGTGCCCTGCCCACTGCCACTTAAGTATGGCAATTCTTCCGGCTATGTCGGTTACTTTGGTTTTCCTGCGGATCTTTTCATTTCTCATTCGATCAGGCAGAGAAACTCCAAGCATAGCCCTCTCAATTGCCCTTTGGGTGACTTTTAGCCTTCTAATAAGGCCCATTGTGAGCAACCGCGTTTCAGTGCCATAGGTCATCACTGGCAACACGCACTGGTCAAAGACTTTCGTCTTGAGACACTGCGGAATGTGGGACGAGATGATATTGCGTAGCTTCCCGAACGCTGCCCAGCCGAGACGGATTCGACGATTGACCTCTTTCTCGAAGTTGGACCTACCTAACTGGACAGTTTGCCCTAGGTAAACATACTCGTCCACGACTTCGAGTGTTGCGTCTCCGATCTTCATGAGAGTGGGTGTTACATGGGCATTTGACAAGACCTTCGTATTGTCCATATTCATTTTAACACCCACTCTTTCGGAGGCCCTACTGAGGTCATTGGGCATTGTACTAAGGTCCTCCATAGTCTCAGCCATGACTACGATATCGTCGGCAAACCGAAGGCGAGTTATGTATTCGCCATTGATGTTAAAGCCAGCCCCTTTCCAGTCCAGAACCTTGAAGACATCCTCCAGTGCAGCGGTGAACAGTTTCGGAGAGATAACGTCTCCGTGTCTCACACATCACTGCAGAAGGATAAGTTTCAAGGTCTGATCCTGGAGTCGGACTGACATAGTGGCGTTTTCGTACAGACACTTCACGGTGCCAGAACGACTATAGTCGATCTGGCACCGTTGAAGACACTGTAGTACAGCCCATGTCTCGATCGAATCAAAGGCTTTCTCGTAGTCCACAAACGCTAAGCAGAGAGGCAGGTTATACTCTTCGGTCTTCTGTATAACCTGTCGCAGCGTATGTATGTGGTCTACGGTGCTAAAGCCTTTACGGAATCCGGCTTGTTCGGGAGGCTGGAAGTCGTCATACCTGCGCGCGAGACGGTTCATGATGACTCTTGAAAACAGCTTGACATGGCTCAAAAGTGAGATGGGCCTATATTTCTTAAGAAGGGCATTGTCGCTCTTCTTAAAGAAAAGTATCACCACACCTCTGTTCCATGCCTGTGGTGTTTTACCCTCGAGTATGACGGAACCAAACAGCTTCGGGTTTTCCGCCGGCCTTCAGGAGTTCGGGCGTAGTTCCGTCACCATTCGGTGCCTTGTTGTTTTTGAGCTGCTTCAGAGCCATCCTAATCTCGTACAGGCTGACGTCCGGGATGTCTTCGGTATAGTGGCGGGTCAATCTAGCTCTTGGGTCATTCGCCAGATTTGTAACGGGGTTACTTGTTGCCGTGTATAACTGTCCATAGAACCCCTCTCGATTTCTCTCAACAGCTCAGGTTTGGCGGATACGATCCTGCCATCATCGGTCTTCAGTTTCGTAAGCTGGCTCTGCCCAAGGATGGTGGTACAATGCATAGAGAACGCTGCTGCCCTTTCTCCGGTACGTCCCTTAATCGCCTTTTACGACACCCACGTGAAGTAGGTATTCTTTAAGTCCGGCACCACACGGGCAAAATACTTGTATAATCTTATTCCTAATTTTAACTTACTTTTATTTTATATTATTGCAATATTGGAAGTAATAAATTAAAATTAGGAATAAGATTATACAGGGTGAATATTTTTAGAGGGACATCAATTCTGCTAGCCAATTGACAAATATAAATTTACAAAAAAGTATTGAGAGCGGTTTTAAACCATATTTTTTAAGTATGTATTAATGTTTGGAATACATTTATGATGATCAAATATTACATATACTTGTATATTTTATTGTTCCACAAATCAGCTGTTATGCAGCACGTGGACAATAATATGTTCATCATGTGCGTAGCCTGTGCCCAACTATGTCAGGGTCAGCTTCCAGTCTAACCAGATGCAGCTGAAAACCAGTATTTTACATGGAGCGACTGTCTATCTGACCAACATGATACCCCTTGGAAAGACTAGTTGTCAGACTTTCGGGTTTCTGACGACTGTAACGACTGTCAAAGATCCACGAATGACAGCCGTGACCAGTCGGGGGTTTCGGAATAACATGTTATTATGTCAAAATACTTTCTTGCCTTTTTTTCTATAAATGAAAATGTAGTGTTGGCCTCATTTAAGGTATAGAAATGCCTCAATTTAATTCAGTCTTCGCTTGATATAGGCAAAGCCTTAGGCTGCTCTGATCTTATTGCATGTATGTGTGGTTGCATGCTTTACTGCGAGAGAAATTCTAGAGATTAACATCGGTCCTGGACAATCTGTATCACTCAACTGCGCACGCGCAGCGATGAAGTATGCGGGAGAGGGCACGTCGCTTACGTATGCTTAGGGGCGATAGTATAAAATTAAAACCAAATAAAACCCAAACTACGTAAGAAAAATATCAATAAAACAAAAATCTAGAATAAACAATTCATAACTAACTACGTAATACTGCCATGGATTCTAAGATGGATGGTATGGATCGCATTAATCGCCTTGTGTATCGAGAATTCCTAATAATTCGCGTATTTTGAGTGCCGCTAACATAGATCAAAACTTTACCGTCTTAGAAAAACACGAATGTTGAAATTTTTCCTTTCGATTTTTCGTTGACATTTTTACATCATCTCGTTTACGACTAGAGCAACAATTTCTTTCCAGAAAATATTTGAATCCTACCATTTTGGAAATATAGAGCGTTTTATAAAAAAAATCAAATGCTCTTAACTCGGAAACTGTGCGTGCGTCGTATATTATACAACGTGTAACGTTAAATACGCAAAACCTCAGACACCCCAACTGATTTTTAATTCAATTGACCTATTTCACAGAGAAAATAAGTCATTAAAAAATAGTAAAGGTTTTATGTGCTGTTTTAATTTTACTGGCCATTCTGATCGTTTCTTGCGTCTGCGACGACGCTCTATCGAGGGAGGAGTCGTCACCGGGCCGCTGCGCCGCGCTGACATTAGGTTGCTTGACCTATTAATAAATAGACACGGCAACATTTTTAATGAAGATTTTTTGAAAAATGTGACTTATATTAAAAAGTGGTTCAATTAATTCTGCTCGTTATTCTGATCAAACTATTTTCAGGTTTTGCGCATTTAACGTTACACGTTGTATATAACTGTAAAATTACGAACTTTTTTTTTTTTCATCTCAAACTTCTCTAAATCTCGATTTAGAGAAGTTTGAGATGAAAAAAAAAACTGTACTTTCTTGTTTTCGTCCACGTGTCATTTTAAAACACCCTGTATTATCGATCATCATTTTTTATCGCGCCCCAGGTTTTTAACTCTCGGTGTTGAGCTGAGCATTGAGAATCCAACCGAGTGCGAAAAATAAATACACTTGGATTTTCAACTCTCGGCGCAGAGCAGTGCGCGATAAAAAATCGCCCGTGGGTACGAGGGCTAACGATCGTCAAAAATCGTGCAAATCTATAGGCAGGCACCTTTATGTACCTGCAGTTCGCTTGTTATCATGCCGGTAAAATTTTAAGTTTGCTTCTCGTATTAATTTTAAGTTGACGTTAGCATCCGCGTCTTCACATACGGTATTCTCCCACAAATGTTTGAGCATGTTATTATTATACAACGAAAATCACGTTCCACTGCCTTGTTATGAGATAAATTGCAGTGTTGATGTAGTATTTAAATATTGTTCGGTGTTCGTTAAGTTACCTTGGTCTGACTTGTTCAAACTAACGCCTAAAACATCATTGCATCTGCATCCGCGCCTCACTGTGATTGGCTACTGATTTTGCAAACAACTTTATTTGATCAAATTAAAAAATTGGCATTACATCATTAGTTTTTGTGATGATAGCTAGTGGTGTTCTATTATTTATTTATAGCCGATTAAAAAAGTTGTCGATAAAGTTACTTAATTGAATGTGTACTTGCTCAAAGTTGATTTAATATTAGTAAAGGTGTTTTGAAAGTGTGTGTATTGTTCTAGAGCTCTACGACGTGATCCAACCGTAGTGCTACCACCACATCTTGGCCGTTGATTTGAGTGGTGAACAGTGAACATGGCTCAGGTTGGAGCTAACATGGAATACCAGGAGTATAAGTGGGCCTACTCAATCATGGACTCCTCCAAGTAATTAAATGTTTTATTTATATTATCGATATAATGCCGTCTATTCTGTAAGACATTAGGGGCTTCAGATATTCCTTATCCTCCATAATCACAAATGTTGTGTTTAGGTCTATCGACACTTATCAGAGTAAGGGTTCTTTCCCACGGCAAGATCCCGTTTTTTGCAGGTACGGTTTTTTGCAGGATCCCGTTTAGTAGTGTACGTGTTTAAATATATATATTCACACAAGCATCTCGTTTGCAGTATCCGGCAAAAAACGGGATCTTGCCGTGGGAAAGAGCTCTAAGGGGGCCAAGACGTTTCGAGCTCCAGACCGTCCGAATTCAGTGTCAAGTCAGAGAAGCGTATATTATTGCTTGCATTCATAATCATGCTCTGACGTACTCGAAAAGCCCTGACGGCCTGAAACCCGGAAAGTCCAGACCCGGAACTATGTGGATGGAGCGTAAGAGCTCATACTCATTCTCGCAGAAAGTTGTAAATACAGACGCATTGAGAACTGCATTTTATTACTACCATGAATATTCAATGGCATGTCGTCATCGACATTGCCATTATCATTATGTTTTGAAAATTAGATATCGCTGGGAAAAGAACAGCATAATGCAGGAACAATAAATACGACGTGTGACAGTAGAACGTCACGACACGATGTGCGACAGCCACAGGGACACATTGCGAAACCACTTTGTATAAATCGCAATGAAAGTACCATTACTAAAACACCAATGACAAGTCCGTTGCATAACGTTTCTTTATTTACGCGAACAACCATTATTGAAGTAAAAAACAATTGTACAGCAGCCAGGCTATTGCGCCTTTATTGTTTATGGTTTTTGTTTTGGAGACATACGCTCAGCTTCCATGGTCACAGTAAGATTGGAAAGTGCGATAACTGTTAAGACCATTGTTTTATAAGACCTGAATGTATTGAAAGTAACATATGTATTTAAAACTAGATTGCCCAAGGAAGTCATTTTGACTGCTTTTTAATTTCAATTAGAAAAACAATTACGTATATAACGACACAATTTCTTAGAATTTTGTGACTTTTTGTACAACATATAAATGCGTTTATTAATAATAATTGTAGTTACCATTTCCGTTATATATACAGCGTGTAACGGAAAGGAAAGGAAAAAAAAATTTGGCCCTCCCATAGTAAATCAATCAGCTGGTAGTCAGTTTTGTAAGGGAGGGCCAAATTTTTTTTTCATATTTCGACCTTTGTTCTTTGGGGAAAGTTGTTGAGTTTCATGAGCACATTCACCTCCTTCAGGGTTGATACCCCCCTTCCGTTACACGCTGTATATGCGTGTGTGTTTTATCTATATTGGCCAAAAGCAGTCGTTTTGACTGCATTTGGGCAATATAGGTATATACTAAGTCAGTCTTTCTAGTGTTAAATATGCGCTCCACTTCCATATTATTTAAACTTGGAATAATTATATTGTCTTCACAGAATAAAAATATTGCAATATTGAAGAAGGAATCCAATGACACACGAGCGCCTGAACAAAGCGATATTTCAAACATTCCTAATTGCTTCGAAACTTTAAAAATAAGTCGCGATGTCCTCAGTGCGGTGATGTAGAGTGCATGCCGTTAATTGGAGGGGTCCTGAGCAAGATATTACACTTCATTAGAGAAATACCCCGCGCTGCTGGAAAGCGCTTCATTTAATTAGGCGCAGGTCGACAGCAGGGTAATTGCGTTGCACACTATCAGTAGCAATAGGTTTCATTTTGACAGTTCAACAACATTCATTGCGTTATTTAAATTGTTGTGCAGACACATTTTTCGAACATATGGAGCAATGGATTAGCAATAAGCTTCCAAATGATTCAAATTGAGAGTAATAGTGTGTTACGCAATTAGAGTGCAGCTCACTTCGTGGTTTACCTACTTTATCTATCTGTCATTCTTTATTCGTGATTATTTTCGAGTTCCGTTATTATTTGGGATAGAAATTAGAATAATTACGAAATTAATTAGCATTGTATGAATGAAAACTGAATGTCAACATATTTGGGTAAAAAATTATGACGAAAGAAATACAGTATACCTACATTACATAGCCTTCTTGCTCTTGGTGATTTATCGGGCCACATGTCGTAAAGGAAACATGTATGTTATTAGCTCCCGTCACTGCTTACACCATCGCAGCCATTAAATCAGACGCCTAGGTCCAAGTCTGTACAACGCATCTCGAATAAAAGACTTCGGCTTTTTTTAATTTATAATTTACCTACAGACACCAGCACATCAAGCTACCCGAAAGTGTCAGATTTTCCCAATCATATTTGAACCTTATGCTTTAGCGCTAAAGTTCTGACAGATCTGACAGATTGTAGTAGCTTGATTTGCTGGCGTCTGTACAGTAAAACGAGGTGAATAGGAAATGTAGGGGTGAATCGGGATGAAACTTTTAAATGGATTTTAACGTTGTTTGTTGCCAACAAGGACACTTAATCGTTAATTATAATATAGTAAACATATTAGAGATCTTTTGGCAAAAACGATTTTACTTATTTCAATGTTAAAATGCATTTTAAAGTTTCCTCCCGATTCACCCCTACATTTCCTATTCACCCCGTTTTACCGTACTTTCTAAGTTATCTTGGACACCACTAACATCTGCGATCGTCAACCCGTCTTGAACAAGCGTGGTGACTCGTGATCAATGCTCACCTGCTTGCCTTTGCCGTAAAACAACGGTACTATATTATTTACTACTCCAAAACTTCCGACTATAACTGGATTTCGGTATATCGGATTTCAGATGTTAATAAACTATTTATCTACAATAAAAATAGAATGATCTGGCCGTTAGAGGTACGAATATCCTACATAAAATTCTCTGCAAAATCAAAAGCTAAATATTATATTTCACATAAACCTATATGAGCGCGTCAGCTAGGGCTACTGTTCCAATTGGTCGTTTCGTATGGAGAAGTGCCGATAAGAATCTCCACGGTGACTGTTTTAAAGTTAATTGGCTCTTACAGTCATTGATGTATTAAAAATTACATCAATGCTTACAGTGTTATCAATTTATTGTCAATATGCATGGGAGGACGGCGGCGTCGATCCCCTAGTTCACAAACTAAACTAAATGTAAGTTCAGTGCATCTTTTTCTTTCTATTTCATTAAGAAAAGGACAGAAGATAAATTTTAGTTTATTCCTGTCAAATTAAGATACTCCATAGACAAGTTTAGGCGTGATTAAAAAATTGGCTACTAAAAATACGTCAATTTACGTCCGGCGCTGACTAATTTGACAGGACTAAACTAATATTTATCTTCTGTCCTTTTCTTAATGAAATAGAGAGAAAAAGATGCGCTGAACATAAAGTTAGTTTAGTTTGTGAACAAGGGAATCGGCGCCATTGTAGGTCTTACTTAGTTCGTATTACAAGTTGTCACCGTTCGGTGTTGCATGTAGTGCAGGCTGTAAGAACAGATGAGTTTATAGTAAGGCTACAACTACAAAAGCTACAAATCCCCAACTGACCTGCGAGAAGTATTTAGGCTGTAAGAACAGATGAGTTTATAGTAAGGCTACAACTACAAAAGCTACAAATCCCCAACTGACCTGCGAGAAGTATTTAGGCTGTAAGGACAGATGAGTTTATAGTAAGGCTACAACTACAAAAGCTACAAATCCCCAACTGACCTGCGAGAAGTATTTACTTTAGAAACATTCGAACCTTGTAAAACAAATAATGAATGCATTTACAGTTGGTAGCTCACTCGCGTCAAATGAGTGCGGAACGTCAAAATTACAATGAAAAGGTCATAGACCTATTGTTCCTACGATGAACAGCTGTTACAGTACAGTTATTGTTTAGAATGCTAAATGTTTGGTTTGTAGGGTATCGGCGTGTCTGATCTCCATGCTGCTCATCGTGTACGGCAGCTTTCGCTCGCTGAACATGGAGCGAGAGGCGCGCGAGCGGGCGGAGCGAGAGAGAGAAGCCTCGCTGCTGGGCGGGAAACCTGTCACCAGCAGCTCCAGTTCCAACTCTAGTAAGATTTTAACAATATCACAAAAAAAACTAATGGCGAAACTTCAATCTACGTCTGGCACTAGCTCGGTTGTCTTTGACGAGCCAGCTGTCACTTATCTGACTGACTTTCTTACCACAGATTTAGATTTTTTTTTTTAAATATTGCCTTTTTGTTTCTAGGGCATGCCGGCTTGGAATGCCCTAGAACCAGAAATTCGTAGATATGTGACATCTACCAACCCAAAACCCGCACCGGGCCCGCTAGGTGGATTACGGCCCCACTCCATCTCGCCGATGGGAGGCCTGTGTCCCAGCAGTGAGAATATTATAGGCTGATTGAGTGGTGATTTCAAGGAACAACAAACGGAGCAGAGGAAAACAAAAAGGGTGATAAGAGGATGAGTTAAAACTTACAGCGGGTCCTAACTGGAGGAGAGTGGCTCGTGATAGAAATAATAATAATAATAAAATTGTTTATTCACCAGCAAAAGCTACAGATATACATAAAACAAAACAAATGTTACAAAATCTGTACAATAATTATTTATAAATAGAAATTGAGGCCTTTGCCAAGAGGCATGCTGAATTGAGGGACATACTCTAACTTGAATGTAAAAAAAAAAATCAGAAACCAACAAACCTAAAACAATTCAGAATAAAAGGGCTTTATTATTACTTTATGTGATGATGATGATGATGAGCCTGTACGATGATGATGTATTTCCCAATAGTTTGTAATCGGATCTATATTTTTTTTATTATTACGGAATCGGCCTGCTCTTGAACACAATCTTGCCTAATGAAAAGCGATACATAAGGCCTACTATGGAATGAGCGTGCCCTGTAGATGCTTGTTCACTCTCGCTTTTAAAGCTGGGTTACGGGTTATAGGTACTAGACCAGATGACTAGTAAAATGAATGGTGGCACTTCACAAAGTAAAGGGAGTTGCAGAAAATTGCAAAAAGTCGCAAATCTTTTTGACAAATACACCAAGCTGACTGAACTGACTGCCCATAGAGGCCCTTTCTTGCATTACTGAGTTCACCAACTGGTGGCAGAATGACATAACCTTTTTTTTTTTTTTTTGAATTGGGACCTTTTGTTTTTGCGCCAATACTATAGTAGCTTAGTAGTAGGTATACCCGATGATTCTATGAGCATGATGGTTACGATGCACTCAACAACGTTGTCGTTTGCTTACAAATTACAAATATCTTAATATGCCATTGACACAATAACAGTTTACATAATGGTCTGTGCAGGCTCGTAGGTTCCGACTATAGATAGATTTGTATCACTAAGCGATAAAACTAACGTAATCAGAAGGGCCAAGTAAGGAACTTATGGTTATCAATATGTTATGAAATGCGTTCAATTCAAAGGACTGATTTATGCGACATACTGGCGCCAAGGTATCTCCGTATTAGGTTGTGTTGTAGCAAACTAGATAGCTAAACTATAAAATGTAGGCAATGGAAGAATGTGCGTGAAAATATCGTTAAGAAAAATAGAACGCGAATTTCTCTACACCGCTATTGCAGCAGTAGGCTGGACTGTTGAACATACACAATGTAGAAACTGATACCGCTTACATGAAGAAGTTAAACAAATTCGTGAAGTTAAACAAATGACCTATTTATTAATCCTATGAAGTGCTGCTACTAACTTATTGGTTTTATTAATCTTATCAGCATAAAATACCACTTCTAAATATAGGCCTCCTGGTTAATGTGAGTCGCTAGAGTAAACAACTAAACACTTAGGATTCGTAAAGAACTAGTGCCGATAACCTCAATTGGATAATGCACATACCTATGTGTTTATTACTATGAACACATAGGACCCACATGCCATTCGAGAGTAAATGAAGAATATAACAATGCAATGCTTAGTGATTGATTAAATCAGGACAAAGGACCTTTCTGCAGTCATAGGAAAACATAAACTAACAAGTTGGACGGTTATTCAGTTATTTTCCAGTTGTGTTTTCAGCATTCCTTCAATCGAGGTCCTTGTGAACTATGTGCGTATTTTGCGTTACACAAAATTATACCAATATTACGCTAGTATTACTTATATTATCTGTGCTAAAAGTGATAAATATATATATATATATAATCAAAACTGATGATAACAAAAGGGGTGCTAATATTTTACCAACTGCGTTGTGTGCCCTAATCCGTGTGCTTTCCCCAGATGTCCAAACCCTGAACACAATGCAAGCGCTATGCTTCCCTCTCGGCTCGTCGGTGGCGCTCCTCATCATGTTCTTCTTCTTCGACTCCATGCAGACGCTCGTAGCGATATGTACTGCAAGTAAGTGACAAAAGGCAGTAACTGTCGTGCTGCCCATCAGACCATGTAGGTAGTTAATTTTCATTTCCTGCTTGCCGAAATGTCGAATAACTGTCTACTTTTTTTGACGTCTGGGTGTTCCGGGTCAGGGCTTTCTGGGGCGTCTTTTTTATTTTTATTCTAAGCTTGCTACAGAAAATAGACTCGGACGACCTGGAGCCCTCTAAGCTGTATGCAAGCTATCTTTTTCCGGCATAGATGGTATACTGAGCCTGGGTCGTCCTGATCCTGATCATGAATTAACATATTCAGCTTACCTAGCCTTTTCCTAAATATATTGAGGTTGGCTTCCAGTCTAGCTGGATCCATCTGAATACCAGTATTTTACATGGAGCGACTGCCTATCTGACCTTCACAACCCAGTTACTGGGCAATACAATACTCCTTGGTAAGACTGGTTGTCAGACTTTTGGGCTGCTGACTGTCGTAATCGCGACAACAGTGTCATAAACGACATAACACTAATTCGCAAAGTTTGTCCCCCCCGCAGTAATAGCGTGCGCGGCGCTGGCGTTCCTGCTGACGCCGCTGTGCCAATACGTGGCGGGCGGCGCGCGCGGCGCCGTGTGCGGGCGCTACTCGGCGCCCGAGCTGGCGGCCGCGCTGCTGGCCGCGGCCATCGTGGCCGTGTGGGTGCTCACCGGACACTGGCTGCTCATGGACGGTGAGATTAGTTTGCTATTCATTCTTAAATACGCTAAGGTAGCTCGCGAAACTCAAATTTACTTAAGTTTTTGCTATTCTCAGATCAGTGTCAGGTTTCAGTCAACACTGCCTACTTGGAATTGTGGACCAATTCCAGATAGGCTCTATCATTATACAAACCCGCACTGGGTGGGCTCCAGTGGTAGATTACGGCCCGTGTCCTCACAGAGAGGTTCCGAGCAGTCATCGACTAAATTAGTTGTCCAGAACACCGCAAGGATTTCGTTTCTATGTCCTACAAATGAAATGCTAAGACCACACGCATTACTATTTTACATAACTTTTGAGATTGATTGATTTTTATTTTTAAGTCTTTATTATTAATATAAACGAGGGACTTGTGGCTAAGTAATAACAGCCGCACGGGTCGATCGATTAGGTTAAGCTACGCTTTCCACGGTTGGTCCGTGGATGGGTGATCATCTTTACATTACAAGACCCCTCCGTGCCTCGGAAAGCACGCCAAGCCGTTGGCCCCGGCTATCATTTGTGGGTCTTTGACAGTCTTTACGGGTCGTCAGAAGCCCGGAAATCTGACAACCAGTCTTACCAAGGGGTATCGTATTACCTAGTAACTGGGTTGTGGAGGTCAGATAGGCAGTCGCTCCATGTAAAATACTGGTATTCAGCTGCATCCGGTTAGACTGGAAGCCGACCCCAAAATAATTGGGAAAAGGCTAGGCAGATGATGATTATTAATATAATGTTACAAAATGAAAAATTACAAAAATATATTCTAATTGTTAAACTAGTTCTTAGGCTAACCTTTACAGACATTTTGAACTAAGTTTACTATTCATATTCGTGCTGTGCTTTTGTGACTAAAATACATACAGCTAAAGCAATAAAGTGCCCATTATTTCCACAGCAATGGGCATGGGCCTGTGCGTGACGTTCATCGCGCTGATCCGCCTTCCCTCACTAAAGGTGTCCACGCTGCTGCTCACCGGCCTACTGCTCTATGACGTGTTCTGGGTCTTCTTCTCTTCATACATATTCACCACCAACGTCATGGTCAAAGTGGCTACCAGGTTAGTTATACAGTTAAACCAAATAAGGTATGCGCTTCGGTAACCTTCGTGTTTCCGAATTAGCACGAACGTCGTCCCGCAAAGCTTCTACGTTTTGTATTGCCGCGCTTTGTAAAAGTGCGTCTATCATTGCAAGTGTGTATAAAGTTTTCTCTCTGTCTCTGTTACACAAAAGTTCTTTGGAATTGCTTAGAGTTCCTACTATAATTACGTAATCATAGCAACACAAAATAAGCAAGTACTTCCATGGTTGTAACAGCGCTATATTCGATCTCATCGTGCGTTCGTATGTCAAAGATCGACGATGGTTCCCGAAGCGCATACCACATTGGGATGTATGTCTTATTTAAATGAATGTAAGAATGATAGTTGCGTGGGACTTTGAGAAGTGGGGAGACATTATTGCATAATTCCTCTCCTAAATCCCGCTCAATTAAGTACCCAAGAGTGGGTCAGAATAAATAATTATTTTTCTATTTTGAGTTCTGAATTACTTATCTGACTTCATCACACCTTAGAATTAGTTAAAATTTAATGTTGTTTAAGCCATTTTTTTTTCTGTCGTTCCGCCATATACAGCGTGTAACGGAAAGGGGGTATCAACCCTGAAGGAGGTGAATGTGCTCATGAAACTCAACAACTTTCCCCAAAGAACATAGGTCGAAATATGAAAAAAAAATTTGGCCCTCCCATAGTAAATCAATCAGCTGGTAGTCAGTTTTGTAAGGGAGGGCCAATTTTTTTTTTCATATTTCGACCTATGTTCTTTGGAGAAAGTTGTTGAGTTTCATGAGCACATTCACCTCCTTCAGGGTTGATACCCCACTTCCGTTACACGCTGTATAATTTGAGTTTTATTGACTTAGTTTCTTTATAACTCAGTGTACCCCAGAATCTGAGAAAGCCCAGGCGTTCTCTAGTTGATTCGTTGATATAATTGTATTTCCGAGTATTCCTCGTTATCTATCGCCGCGCTTCTTTGAACATTATTTATGTTTACGTCTGGGGTTCGTGCGCGATGGCCTGTGTTTATCATATTTAATATTTACCAACAACTCACGCGGCCTCGATTTTTATAAATAAATCGATCTATCGTAATGGTAATTTAAACAATAATATAGATTATACTGTAAAGTAAATATGATCGTAGATTATATGGTCGTAAAGAGTTATCGTTGCGATAGCGTTAAGTAATCGATTGAAAGACGATGAGCAACCATTATAGATAACCATAATCTAAAGAGGTTATCTATGCTATTACCGACACGGATTAGTGTTTCCAGATATAATTCTTATTCTTTATTGTGCACTAGGGTGGTCCTTATTTTTCGACTCTTAAATTATCCCCGGGGCACTTTCTCATTTGATTATATACTTCTAAATATGAAATAAGTTTTTTTTGTTTTTTTTTTTTGTTAAGATTTAGAGGTCGCTACCAGCTGTCAAAATTTTTACAAAAAGCATTGAAAAACATCTTAAATGATGGTTTCATTAATGTTTCATTTAGGTGTTTATATCATATTTTCCGTGCAAGTAAAACTCGCATAGACAATCGCTTTTTATCCCTTCCTCCTCTCGACCTCTCTTCTGTACCGACGCGTCGAGATTTAGACCGTTCACACAATCAAAAAGATAAGACGTACGCGTGCGCACTAACATCATTATACGTTAAAAATTGGTTTGTGCGCATGCGTAATTGGGTATGTTTCAAATTGTACGTCTTACTTCACTTCTTACTACACTTCAGGTCTAATACGTCATTAACGAGAGCGTACGTGTTTTATTTGTAAAAATCATATTAACGTGTTTCAACTTGCAATGGCGTCTACAAGTAGCGGACTCAGTAAAGCTACTAGAAATCAAAGTAAAGTTTGGCTTATTGGACAATTATTATCCGAATTAAACCAATCAACGTTGCCATTCATCGGTGAAGTTTAGCGGTTTTTTTTTACTACAAAAATGAAGAACAGAAAAGCATACGTGAATCTGCGACTTTGACGGCTTGCGGAGTTATAAATTAGTGGGAAAAAGCTAGTACCTATACCAATTCAATTAAAAAACATGTCATCAGTAAAATTGAAAAACTATTCAAAGAATGGCAGAATCTAAAAAAAAATAAAGAAGACAAGAAAAAATTCGAGTTTTTATTTAAAATTCAAACCTTGGTAGCGACCTCTAAATATCATTTAAAACATTCAAAAAAAATACTGAAATACTTTCTTATGGTATATAATCAAATTACGTGGTGCCCCGCGAAATTAAAGAAAAAAATATTTTTTCTTAGGAATAAGGACCACCCTATTGTGCACATAAAAATATCGATCGTGGTTTTAATTATTAAACCTACAGCCGGTCGATTCTGTAAAAATCTCATCGTGAAATCATAAGTGAAGTGAGCAGTGTCAATAGTGTTAATCCCTAATGATATCTCACTTCACGCTCACTTCACCTAAGTTCTCACGGTGAGATTTTTACAGAATAGCACTGCTGATGTGTGATTCGTTGCTATGAAAAAAGAAATAGTTTACAGTAGCAGTACGAAAACGTTAAGCAATCTTCAGTTTACTAACATAGTTCTAAAGTACTTATAAAAACAAATATGTATTTATGGTCTGAAATAAAGTTATTATTATTATATTTGCAGGCCGGCAGAGAACCCAATGAACGTGGTAGCTCGTCGCCTGCAGCTGGGCGGCGCCATGCGCGACGCGCCCAAGCTGTCGCTGCCCGCCAAGCTCGTGTTCCCCTCCATGCACCACCAGGGACACTTCTCTATGCTCGGTCAGTCACCATCTCAGAACTCGTGGCCAGTCGCCTCTATTTAGCTTGCTATCGATACGCTACGAAGATGAAGAACTTAAAAGACATGCACTGCTGGATATAAAATAAATAAATAAAATAAAATCATTTAATTCGAGTATCATTGACTCTTAATTGAAATAATACACTCACACAGTCACATTACATACAAAAACACAATACACAAATTCAAATCAATACAAATTCAATTCAATTCACCACCAGCCAGCCTCACCTTTTTTTTTCATGATTTTATTTTACTAATTTGTCGGCGTGATTAATATGTATATCTATGTACTAATATGTATTTGTATGCTTTCTAGTACTAAGAATGTCTGAGCTAAGCTGCGGATGGAAGGACGGACAGACGGACATGGCGAAACTATAAGGATTCCTTGTTGACTACGGAACCCTAAAAAGATAAATAAGTAAATGAGCTATGTTTTATTTTTCAGGTCTCGGAGACATAGTGATGCCGGGTCTGCTGCTGTGTTTTGTTTTGCGCTACGACGCGTATAAGAAGGCTACACTAGTATGCCAAATGGGACAAGTTCCTGGACCTAGATCTATGGTATGTTGATATTTATTATTTATGTTACATTCAGTAGCCGTAAGTAAATATTCACCGTCGTATATTGACTTTCCAACTATTGCACTTTTTTTTTACCACCGCGGTCCCTGAGGCCGCAACGTATTTTTGCATTCAAATATTTCGATGTGTAAGTGTCGCAGGACAGTGCGCGTCTATACAAGGTGTAACTTAAATAACGCACAACCTCTTAAGGGGTCATTGTACTCATCATTATGAACAACTTTTACTATGGGACCAAACCCGAAATCGCGAAAAAAAAATCAGCTGTTCCCTACATTTATGTTCGTACGAGTCGTCAAAATGTAGGGAACAGCTGATTTTTCGCGATTTCAGGTTTGGTCCCATAGTAAAAGTTGTTCATAATGATGAGTACAATGACCCCTTAAGAGGTTGTGCGTTATTTGTGTTACACCTTGTATACCTTTTCTACGCATCCTTTATTTAAGAAAAATCAATAGTCACAAATACATTAGTGTATGTAATGAAAATAAACTTACCTTAACCTTTATTTGCTAGTTGCCGTTGCGGTCTCAGGGACCGGTGGTTAAGGGTTAAATATAAAAATATTATAAATGTTGTTTTTTTATCTCACAATTCCAGTTTAATTATCAGTGAGTATTGGTTTCGATATAATTTTATGTAACCATTGTACACACACACAAGTGACACACGAGTGGTACAATAATACAAATCCATCCATGCCTTTTATAAATCATGGAAGGAAACTCGTTTAACTTGTTCAGCAGAAAACCTCTGAAATGATATGTGGAGAATTGATGATCACAAAGCCTTTGCAAAGTTATCTTGCTTAGTATCTTTTTCTTCCTTTATTTAAGTGTTAAGAAACAGGCAAAACCAGTGTCAGGCACTAGTTGTCACACAAGTGAGTAAGGCACTGTTATGACTCAGTTTATTCTGTATTTTTGTTGTGTGTATATTGTGTGCCATCACCTGGGTCAGATAGGCGTTTTTTCTTTCTTTGTAACAGTATTAACGTTAGGGTGCGTTTCCACAGAAGCGGAGCTGCGCGGAGCGGAGCGGAGACGTGTAGGAATCGTCCAATCACAGACGAGACGAGTGACGCGATGAGGATTTCAACCATTGTGATTAGTCGATTCCTGCACGTCTCTGCTCCGCTTCGCCCCGCTACGCTTCTGTGGAAACGCACCCTTATTGTGACGTCCGCGCAGGGTTCCCGGCTGACGTACTTCCACTGCTCGCTGCTGGGCTACTTCCTGGGCCTGCTGACGGCCACGGTGTCGGCGGAGGTGTTCAAGGCGGCGCAGCCCGCGCTGCTGTACCTCGTGCCCTTCACGCTGCTGCCGCTGCTCACCATGGCTTATGTTAAAGTAACAACAATAGCTTACAAATCTTATTTAACCTTTTGAATGTCTTAAGTTACACAGTTCGACATAAGCAATTGTCTTTCTATTGTGTCTCTAATTACGGCATTCGATGAGTTAATGTAGCCCTAAGGGCCCTTTCCCACGGCAAGATTCCGTCTTTTGCAGGATCCCGTTTAGTGGCGTATGTGATTAAATATACATATTCACACAAGCATCCTGTTTGCAGTATCCGGAAAACTGGATGCTTGTGTGAATATACATATTTAAACACGCACACTACTAAACGGGATCCTGCAAAAAACCGTACTTGCAAAAAAACGGGATCTTGCCGTGGGTAAGGGCGCTTAAATGATTGGTCCAGTTCTAAATTATAGCTGAACTAGCTCTGTCTGCTACTTCGTGTGCGTGGCAGTCAACTATATCATATAATGGTGCCGATACTCTTGTTCACAAACTAAACTAAATTTAAGTTCAGTGCATCTTTTTCTTTCTATTTCATTAAGAAAAGGACAGAAGATAAATATTAGTTTAGTCCTGTCCAATTAAGATACGCCATAGACAATCTTAGACGTGATAAAAAAAATGACTGCTAAAAATATATCAACCTATGTTAGGCACCAAATAATTTGAAAGGACTGAACTAATATTTATCTTTTGTCCTTTTATCTGAACAAGAGAATCTGCGCCAATATATTACATCACTCACGCATTATTGTGGCTTTCTATCAGTAAAAGATTTTTTTTTAAATTGGATTAAGTTTTTCCAGATTCGATTATTGAGCAGATTGAACTGTGTGGAATATTAACGGGTCGATATGAAATTAACCTTTTGAACGCCAATCACTTGTATATAAGTTCGTATTACACAAGTGATTGGCGTTCAAAAGGTTAAACATAACCTTGGCTAACGTCACCTCACTATGGAAACTGGAGAAAGATGATTCTTTCTTGACAAACTGGTGCCACAATTCTAACCCCTATAATATAATAAAATATTCCACAACTTTCACGCAACGCCATCTAGTCCCAAACTAAGCAGAACTTGTGCTATGAGTACTAGACAACTAATAAACATACATGTATATTTCTAAATATACAACGTGTAACGTTAAATGCGCAAAACCCGAAAATAGTTTGATCAGAATAACGAGCAGAATTATTTGAACCACTTTTTAATATAGGTCACATATTTCAAAAAATCTTCGTTAAAAACGTTGCCGTGTCTATTTATTAATAGGTCAAGCAACCCAATATCAGCGCGGCGCAGCGGCCCGGTGACGACTCCTCTCTCGATAAAGCGTCGTCGCAGACGCAAAAAACGATCAGAATGGCCAGTAAAACTAAAACAGCACATAAAACCTATACGTTTTTTTTAATGACTTATTTTCTTTCTGAAATAGGTCAATTGAATTAAAAATCAGTTGGGGTGTCTGAGGTTTTGCGCATTTAACGTTATACGTTGTATACATATTATAGATAAATTACACCCAGACAAAGAACAAATGATCGTGCTCATCACACAAACATTTGTCCTGGGTGGGAGTCGAACCCACGACCTTGCGTATAGTAGTCAGGGCCACTGACCACTAGACCAACAGGCCTGCCAAAATTGTGTTGTGTTATTACAGGGAGATCTCAGAAGAATGTGGAGTGAACCGTTCATAGCTCCGCCGAACGGCAAGGCGGGCGCCGACTTCGACGTGTGACTGCGCGGCCGCGCGCGTGTCGTGTTCTCCGCATAGAGCGAGCCGCCCGCCCGCTCTCACCTCCCGACGATGTACAGTTAGATACGCGACTGTAACTACATAGCTATCTGCGTTTCTGTGTTCTCTCAAGTAACGGTGACCTAGATATTTAGTATTATTCCTCTCAAACGTGTGAATAGCAAGTTGCACTATACATATACTAGATGATTTTTTTTACAGTCTTCAAATTTTTACAGGCTGTTCTATATATATGATGTCAGAGGGATTGGGATCTCAGAGTTGGTCCCATAGTGAAACTTATTCATATTCATGGTTAGAACACCCTGTAAAAATTTGGAGACAGTAAAAAAAAAAAATCGGTATATTTGCTAACTTGTAACTAGCTGTACATGCACACTGGGCCACATGTGAGTTGATGTGTTTATTATTATAATTATAAAGACATAAGTTGTACTTTTTAGGTTAGACGATACGCTTTGGTTTCGTTAGATAATGTTAACTTCAAGTTACAGCACAGGGTAACTTGCTGTCTATGAGTTAAACTGTCAGGTGATCAGGACCAGTGCAAGAGATTTTGATAAATTTCGATCAAATTATACTATGACAGTAATAAAATTGGTATTTCCAAAATACTCAGTCGTAGCATTTGATGAATTTTATATAGAAAATGTTTATGTTTTATAATAGAAATATATATACTGTATGCCAAAATAATGTAACCCTTTGTAAAAGTATGTTTGATTGGGTAATGACAACAGTAATACCTACATACTGTAAACAGTTCGGCAGTTATAGTTTGTGACTGGAGAACTATGTATTTCTTTACAAACCCAAGGGTTACATAAGGGTGGCTATTTTTTTAAGTTGACAGTATACACCGTGTAGAGTCGCATGAACAGACAGCGTCGAATGTACACCATGTGTACAGATAACAATAAAATTTCTATTGTGTCTGCTAATTGGCGCGCGACGGGTTAAGATAAGTTAAGATCTTTGTATGAATCTCATTTTTATTTTACACTAATACGTAATCATTTTTATGTGAGTTTTTTATTCGAATCCGGATCAAATTTACAATATTATGACATGTTTGTGATAAATGTCTCAACATTTGATATTATTATTATGATTTGTTTCACAAGTGGTCATCATTAGTTTCCATGATCAAACTTTGTTGTCACTGCCTTAGACTGATGTTTTCAATGAAGATTTTTTCTATATGTTGAATGGAGTATTATAGACAAATGTTAGACTAAAATATTAGAATATAAGCTACTAACTATTGTTGTTATTATTATAACAACTGTATTGTTGTTGTAAATTATTTGATTGAATTTAATAAAAGATGTTAAGACATTACATCGTAAGAGGTATACTTGGTATGTGTGATTTAATTTTTATAACGATTTATAACATTTTTAATTTTGGATTTATTTTAATAGGTTTATTTTGTACTAAGTGGTTATCATTGATAAGTTTACGGTGTGCGAGCTAAATACTATTAACATGGAGCAGTATTCTGACAAAAGTGATGTAATATAATTATTGAGGCTTAATTTTATTAATGTAACAGACAGAGTCACTTATGAATTTGCTGATGTCGTCTATCACATAGATTGTAATTTTATTTGAAAATTTCTTGCTTTGTGTTTTCAATGTAAAGTGTAACCAAATAGTTTTGGTGTATTTTATAGATATTTATATAAATAGTCACTGAAGTTTTCTCATTGATGTACATAAATACATAATTACGTGAAATTAATATTAAGATTGATGTTCCATTATTTGCGTCACTGTTTCATCTCATCATTGATCTTGAGACTATTAATGTAAATATTTAATGCCCACACAATTCATTACCTGCCAAAACTTGGAAAATTGCATTTAATATTTTTATATGTATCCGTGGGAATATGTTATATTGCTATAAATACTTAATAAAAATATTAGATGGAAGTATACTTAAATTTTATTTTTGTCTTTAACACAAAACGTAATAGTACTTCAATTTTGTCAACCGTGCCTTACGGCCTGCGGCAGATGCCAGCTGCAGATATCAATTGCATGTAATGCAGTACATCAATTGCAGTAAAATATTCCGAAGCCTGCAACATCGCCGTGCTGAGTGAGTTTGTCTGGCTTCAGTTGTTCCTGTTATTTGAGCACCATACTGAGCCAAAGTATCAATATGCACTAAATAGAATCAGGCCTTGCCTTGTATCCAACATCCAACTAAGCTATACATAGAAACATTGCTGGTTGCTATTATTTAATACAAGTAGTACATTATTTTATGTATCATCAATAGCTTTCGCAGTGCATGCTGCCAAATACTGACTTTTATAGGCACATTTTGATACCTAGGGTTCCATTATTGCAATTTCGTAGCCACAATTTGGTTGGTAAATTAGAAAAAAAAAATACAGCCAGGTTACTCACTGATAATGTATTCTTCTATGGGTGAATTCCACCAAACTTTTATACCTAGAATAAGTCTTATCCTGAGAATAAATTTTGAATTTTTAACAGTTCTTCCATACTAGGCTGTCAGACGTTGACTAAGTTCCATGGATAAAATAAATCTCATATCTGAATGCTAAAATCATGCAAGACCTCCTTTTTTTAAGTTGGTTAGTAAAGATTGAATAATTAAAAAGAATTTAAAAAAGATTGAAGTATTTTATTAAGAGAAATGGCAGTGTAGCAACGAACCCAGACACCTGTGCGACACTACATTCAAGTGTGTTATCTAGCTCAGTTTTAACCCGGCGTGCTTAAGGTGAAAATTTGTAACATGGAGCATAAGCTGGGTGTGACAGACCCATATGATAAATTAGACATTTTTACGGTTTAATATTGATTTTAAATTCTTTTCTTAAATTATTGTCATTATAATAGATAGAAAACTGAAACAGGATAAAATTGAAAATATACGTATTAAAAAAAATACATGTGTATATGTGACAAAATATCGAGCAATTTAATTAGGGTCTGGGTGTATTATACTCAACCTTACGCTCGCCGTGTTAACATGTCTCTTGTGGAATGTGTATAACTTATCTATGTTCTTTTACAAATAATAGTAAAAAAAAAGTTTGGTACTAAGAGTTTTGATATGAGATATGAGTAGAACTGGTTAGTGTGAACCAAATATAAATGAAACAGAGAGATTTGTTTAAAGTAGTTATTTATTAGCTTCAAGTTTGGTGGTGTCTCTTTTCTCAATAAACCTCAACTGTTTCTTCCTCATTCTTTTCAGCTTAGCAGTATTTGTGATAATTTGTACTACTTCAGCTTTACGTTTGTTTTCTTCCGCACGTTGTAAATTCTGTCGCCGTCTTTCCTTTCGATCTATTTCTTTTTGTTTTAATTCTGCTAACATTTGTTTAGACAGCTCCTTTGTTTTCTGTATCTTTAGGCGCAATGCTTTTTTCTTTTCAAAAGTATGCCTGAGTCCCTTAGTTTTATTGATGGTTGAAAACCTGAAAGAGCAAAACAAAAGTGGAGTAGGTGAGGTGATAAGGAACATAACTTTTAGGTTATATTTATACATACAAAAGTAAGCAACAAAGTGTGGAAGTTACCTTTCTTTTTTAGACTTCCAAAACTTTCCAGACTTGGGAATACCTCTTATGGATTCTGTTTTACTTGAAGATGTTGTGTCTTGTTCACTGTTGTCTTCATCGCTGCTTTTTGATTTTTCCAAGTTATCTTGGTTTTTAGCTATGTTTGCTACTATCGCGAGAACTTTATTATGTGTTTCTTCAGCCATGTTTAGGGCCTATGAGGTAATTAATGAAGTTCTATACTTAAATACCAGGAACAAGCACACAAGCAAGCATCCAGTCCACAATACGACGAGCACCAAACGAGCACGTTAAATTTTCTGTCAATTCAACGTCAGTGTCATCAGCTCATCACTATGTCAATTTCAAAATGACATGACACGTAATAATATTTTTTTCTTGAATAGGGACTAATCATTTGGTACCACAAACCACAAGACCCCTGCCTGACTGAGAAACCATCAGGAGGCCTTTAGGCGATCAATGTGGTATCAGTTCAGACTTCAATCTGTGATCTTGGGTAGCTTAATTTCAACCCTAAAGGCCAAATACCGGTTGTTCTCAGTTCACCGTGACGTAGAACGTTCTGTCAAGCCGCCCGCTATCAGCTGCGCGCGACATGTTTGGTGACCCCGTTCACAAAAAATGGTCCACTCAAGTTTCTGTTGACTCTATTCACTAATCGTAAACTGTTTTGGGTTCTTGAATAAACATACCATACTATAAAATGTAAACAGTGCTCTTCTTACTAGATTTTTATTTATAAACAAAAGATGATTTTATAGAACTCGTTGAAAGTGTTATGTCCATATCTGATAAAACTATCAATTTATACGAGCAGGTTATATTATGAATAGACAAGTAATGTAACAGTAGTGATGTGTCATGAGTTACCCATCACTATCTAACAGCAGCGTTTTTTTGAGAGTCCTAACTAATATTTTCATAATATTGTAACTCAAACTTCACAGTGCGCGGAGCCGATTTTTTTGTTTTTATATACTGTTAGATAAATAGATAAACTTTTATATTTTATTTTTCGCCACCACGCCCCTTCATCGGTCACTCAAAGTCCCTTATGGGAGAGCGCCCCACCTGGTTAGGAAATAGGAACGGATGTCCAAATTCATATATTTTGCTCTGACGCCTTTTTCGTCTAAGAATACCCTACCCTTACGATTGGTGAAATGTGCTTTGGTAAATAGAAAACCGAAGCACAAACTTTGTCTTGGTGATGCTGTCAAAGTCAAATTGGCAGTTTGACAAGTCTGACATCTGTCCAATGTGTCAATCAGTTTCAGTAGATATGTCAGTTACTGCGATCAAGTGATTCATTCATTTACATTTTCATTATTTCTCTCATCAAATATAGCTACATTTTGAAGAAACTATACTGTTTTTGGGCGTAATTATAGTAGTATATAATCATATATTAGACGTACTTATTTGTAGGGGTTTCAAGCAATAATCAACTGGAGAAATCCGGCGGAACTGCAGTGCTTCTATCGAATTTCAGTAAATAAACAGCGTTTCCCGTAAAAAATGCCCGTAAGTGTCTGAATATCATACACTCCGCCCTTAGAGTACAAGCCGACTATATTTTGTGCAATTCTTTAACACTTAAAACAAATTATAATAATTATTGTTGAATAATTTTCCTCCTAGGCTTATCACTCAACGTTGACGGACTACACCCAGTCCGTGGGTAACCTGGCTCTCCTGCCAATGCGCACATCTTTCAGAGGCCCGGCTCCGATCAGTCCGAAGATTGAATTGGATATTGTTGACGAAGCTCTCAACTACTTCAAAGCAAATGTCTTTTTTAGGTTTTATGAGATAAAGGTAAGGGTATTGAGTTATATTCTGCCTAACGTTTCCTAATCCATGTAAATAGACATAAAAAGGGTGTTTTTTTCAGTCTGATGCTGACAGAGTTCTCATTTACCTCACACTGTACATTTCTGAATGTCTGAAACGGCTCCAGAAATGCTCAAACAAGAATCAGGGTCAACAAGAGATGTATATGCTGGCCATATCTAAGTTTGATATACCTGGAGAATATGGATTTCCTCTGAACTCTGTGTACGCTAAGCCTACCAGTGCCCAGGAGGCGGGTATGTTGGAAACTGTTATTATTTCAATAATATTTAATTGAAAGGACAAACAGCTTAGGTGATAAGTATTCAGATATTGCAGAGGGCGAAGGCCGAGGACTTATAAAGGAGAAATGAACAGATGGATAGCTGGTAGGATACTGACATTTATTCTCCAAGCCAAGATGACATATAGAAACCATATATAAAACATAAACTATACAACATACCTTCCCCTAGCTTGACAAAATAAACATAAACAAAAATCTTTAATAAAATTGCTTATAGTCTACTCTGGGCATAGCTTGCAGTTTTTTCCCATCAACCGTTTGTCTTATGGGCTGTGGTGACTGACATGACCCTCCATGAGTCGCATCTGTTGCATCATAGAATACTTTGTCTTTCTCTGTCGAAGTTTCTATATTTCCCTCCCCTCCAGTGTCACCAGCCACTGTGATTTCGAAGTTCATGCGCAAAAAGCTTATCTTTCTCCAGTCCCAGCCGCATACCTGTAACAAATCGGTCGCGCAGCCGCGCTTCTTCTACATTCAGAAATCCGCAATGCGTGGACTGCGAAGCCTAGGAGCCCACTGTGAAAATGTTTCTTCCAGACCTTGAGTAGCAGCATAAAAATTATACCGCTCGCCAAAACACATTTTTTGGCATGCAGTGATTATCCAGAAGAGTGAGAATATCTTCGTAAGGCACCTGCGAAATTTCCTTTGGCCAAGCCAAAGCCGCAAGCTTGTATGTACCGTCGGCGAGTGCACTCAGCAATATTGCCCGTCGTTTTACACCTATTAGGTCCTTCACACTGTCTATATCCTTCGTAATGTACCATTGCAAAATCCGCTGCTTGTAATTTTCCCATGTTTGGTTGACATGGTCAAAAGTTGACAAAATACCGAAGTAAGAATTTTTGTTTCTTGTGGATCCTCGTCGCCAATGATAAGTATGCTGATATTGCGGAGGGCGAAGGTTGGTGGACTAGGAGAAATGAAGTAACTGATAGCTGGTAGCACACTGACGTTTATTTATATATATTTTATTGTACACCACAAAATACATATCATCATCTGCCGAGCCTTTTCCCAACTATGTTGGGGTCGGCTTCCAGTCTAACCAGATGCAGCTGACACCACAAAATACATATAAAAAAAAAAAAAAATATATACATTGGGCGGCCTGAGGTTTATTATAATAACATAAGGCTTGTTTTGTGATTTCAGATTTGATGAGACAGTATTTACAGCAGATGAGACATGAGACTGGTGCCCGTGTCTGTGAGAAGGTAAACTATCCATTTAATCTAACTTGTAACTTGTGCTTGTTATTGTAACAACCACAAATGTTCTACAATGTTAAACTGTAACAACCACAAATGTTCTACAATGTTAAACTGTAACAAAAGTTGTGTCCAAACTTCAATAATTCATACAAAAATACCATAGAAAATACAATTTTCACTATTTTCCGAAATTACCAATTTCTCTTTCCTTGAAAATTTTATTCAAACTATAACAAACATTTCAATAAGCTAAATACCAAATCGGTTCCGCCTTCTAAGTGATGCACCTACCAACAAACAGCATTTCATTTTTATTTACATACATTTTTTCTCTCAGGTATTTGCCACAGAAGATGGTAAGCCAAGCAAATGGTGGCTTTGCTTTGCCAAGAGGAAATTCATGGACAAGTCACTGTCTGGCCCTGGACAGTAACCAGTATTCGCCGAAGTTAGCATTTATTTTATACATACTCCTTTTCTTTAAATAATATGAGATTAAAAAAAAAAAACATCATTCCAAAATGTTTTATAACACTTCATGATGGTGCATTGTTATTTACTACTACTGATATCTGTTAAACTACATCATGAGTGTGTAGTCTACCCAGACATTTCAGTCCAAAACAGTATGTTTAATATTTTAAGACTAATTATTTTGATTATTTGAACATATAAAGGAATCAATAAAGTATTTGGAAAGACTAAAAATATCTTTTATTTTAAAATAGGTGTAAATATATAATACATAATATCATTTGACTAAAAACTTGTACAGAGGCTCTAAAATATATAATTAATATCAATTTACAAATACTTTTGCTGCTAAAAAATGAGATAGATTGGTACTATTTAACTATAAAAGGGTAATATAACAGTCTTACGCTTACAACTACAGTTATGCATACATTCTATACGGTAAGTTAATTGAGTCCATATTCTTTGATCAGCTGCCCTGCTATCACAAGCCTCTGTATTTCAGAAGTTCCTTCATATATTTCTGTGATCCTTGCATCGCGATAGTGTCGTTCTGCTGGCATATCCGACACATAGCCCATACCACCAAGAATCTAGAATAAAATGGCAGAAGAATATTACAAATCTTTGGATTTCTTATGAATTATAAATATTAGGTGTTATTTTTATGTGGAAAGCAGAAATTAGATACACTTGTGGACATACAACGTGTAACGTTAAATGCGCAAAACCCGAAAATAGTTTGATCAGAATAACAAGCAGAATTAACTGAACCACTTTTTAATATAGGTCACATTTCAAAAAAATCTTCTTTAAAAACGTTGCAGTGTCTATTTATTAATAGATCAAGCAAGCCAATGTCAGCGTGGCGCAGCGGCCCGGTGACGACTCCTCCTCCCTCGATAAAGCGTCGTCGCAGACGCAAGATATGATCAGAATGGCCAGTAAAACTAAAAACAGCACATAAAACCTTTACAATTTTTTTAATGACTTATTTTCTCTGAAATAGGTCAATTGAATTAAAAATCAGTTGGGGTGTCTGAGGTTTTGCGCGTTTAACGTTACACTTTGTATATACAGTGCAAATTTAATTTTCTACTAAAACCTGTTGGTAGAGAATTTTTAACATACCTGTATGCACTGATGGGATAGGAATGTTGCTGCCTCGGAAGCTGCCAGTTTGGCCATGGCTGCCTCCTTGGTGTAAGGTTTCTTGTTGTCCTTCAACCAAGCTGCCCTCCATGTCAGCAATCTTGCTGATTCCAATTGCAGAGCCATATCAGCTAGCTTGTTCTGAATGGCTTGCAATTTCATGATTGGTTTTCCAAATGCAGTGCGTTTTGATGCATACTCGGCAGCAACATCTAATGAGGCCTGTTAACAGGTAGTACAAGTGTTTTGTTGGTCAGTAGAACTTTGATCATGAAAAGGTTCCAGTTGAAATTATTCTTACTTTGAATTTTCCAACAGTATTTACCTGTGCTATACCTAAAGCTTGTGATGCAATACCAATTCTACCAGCATCTAAAGTCATCATGGCAATCTTGAAGCCAAGACCTGGCTGACCTAGGATATTCTCCTTGGGAATTGAACAGTCTTCATACATCAGCGAGCAAGTGGATGAACCTCTTATACCTAATTTATCCTCTTTCTTCCCTAATTCTAGACCTTTGATAGGTTTAGGTACAATAAAAGCTGATATTCCTTTATGTTTCAGAGTTTTGTCTGTGGTAGCAAAGACAACAGAGGCTTTGCTCTCATAGCCATTAGTGATCCAACATTTGGTGCCATTCAGTACCCATTTATCACCACAATCTTTTGCTGTGGTGGACGCTGCTCCAGCATCAGATCCATTACCAGGTTCAGAAAGAGCAAAACAACCAACAATTTCACCTGAAATAAAATTGTTTTATGTAGTATTTAAATCTAAATACATATATTCTTATTCAAAAAGGTTTCATCACAGAGTTTGAAGTCCTTCCACCCCAATCATACACATAAAGAGCTCTTTTAAAACATGAGTAGTTGTCCTTTTGACATTGGCGCCTATTCCCTTGTTTACAAACTATACTAAATTTAAGTTCAGTGCATATTTTTCTTTCTATTTCATTAAGAAAAGGACAGAAGATAAATATTAGTTTAGTCCTGTCAAATTAAAAAAAAAATGTCTACTAAAAATATGTCAATTTACATCAGGCGCTGACTAATTTGATGGGACTAAACAAATATTTATCTTCTGTCCTTTTCTTAATGAAATAGAAAGAAAAAGATGCACTGAACTTAAATTTAATTTAGTTTGTGAACAAGAGAATCAGCACCAATGTTGATTATTTTAGATTAGACTCAAACCTTGGGGAAATTGGAATCCACATGAGCTTCTTATCCTAACAGGACATTCAAGACTAGCCACCCAGAGTTAGAAGCAAATTGTGGGCATGAAAGCATCTACCATCACCAGACTCTGTGCAACCTTCTGCCTAGACACAAACTGCAGTGGTCTACATTGTTATTCTTTGTCCCAGCCCACACCTACTGGGTGTGGTGTCTGACCAGACTATAATTCACTTACTAGTGTCTTAAGTCCCTTGACACCTGCACTTTTGATGATCTCTAGAACCCCACTGCTGCCACAATGAATGTGGCAACTTACTGGGCCAGGATAATATAAGATGTAATGTTGATAAAGTAGAATTCATTGCTTGAATTGCTTGAAGTAATTGCTGCAAGATTTGACTGCCCTATTCAAAAACACTGGGTAAGGGTATTGAATGGTTTTATAATATAGTAGTCTACATAAAGATAAGCACCTACTAAAAATACTAACATAATTGTAAGCTAATATTGTTGCTAATATATACTAACAAGATATGGATTTTAATTATCTATATATCTATATTTATATTTCTTTATCTATATATCTATATTTATGTGTGTAATTTGTATGGTGTACATAATAAATAGTATTCTATTCTATCTGAAATAAATTATTATTATTATTACTAGGTTTATTTAAGATAGCAACCAGATTATAATTCACAAAGATTAAGTCAACAAACCAGTTGTGAATGGTGTGACAAATTGTTCCTTTTGTTTGTCACTGCCCCAGTGCATCACAGGTCCTAAGTAAAGGGAGTTGTTCACAGACATGATGACACCTGCTGATGCGCATCCTCGTGATATCTCTTCTAGAGCTATAGAGTACGCGAGGTAGTCGAGACCGGCGCCGCCGAGTTCCTCTGGCACGGCTATAGCCATAAGTCCCAGTTCACCCATTTTTTTAATAGCATCAACAGGGTACAAATGCTCGCGGTCGAACTTAGCAGCGTTGGGCTTTAATTCCCCCTCAGCGAAATCCCGACATGTCTTGTACAGCATTTGGTAATCTTCAGATAATGCTGAAAGAGAAGCTATGCATCTTGACTGCCTAAGACTTGTTGGAGCTGTAAATAAATGAAGAAATAAATTATTATTTCATATGTTCAACATTTTCTTACGAATTTCGTAATAAAATTCTTTCTAATACTTACCAAGTGTTTGTACCAATTTAGAAATATTCTTTATCATTTTAGGAAATGATTAAAATAACAAAAACAATACAATACAGCTGAAAATAAAAATAAGTCAGGGGACTTTGAACTCGTTCGTTTAGAAATCAAGTTAATAGAGTGGAGTAGATTAGGCTGATGTCAACGTAATCTTTTTCTTATCATCCATATTTTTGGCTTAAAAATAATTTTATATAAATATTGTATTTCACAATTATCAAATGTAATGGTAACAAAATACCAATATTAACAGAAGATTTTTAAACATTTATAGATAACAGTAATTAAACATGAATCGACTAAAAAGTCTATGACAAAAAAAGGTTATGACAGCTGATAAATAAAAATTGGAAATTGAGTACTTTGTTTGACTTGTGAGTTTTTGACAAAGTCAACTGTCAAACAAAAATAGGAAAAAAATATACAAATTACAATGATAAAATGGAGATATTGTTAAGAATTTTACCAACAAATCCATTAAAAGTAACTGCTTCTAAACTACTTTTATGTCAAGTAGCAAATTATACCAGGTAAAAAACTGACGTGAGAGTATATAACTGCATAACCTATTTAGTCGCTAAACATTTTTTCCATTATTTTAGATTGGCCGAGGTTGGAAAACTCGAACCACCGAAACCAACAGGCAAATATGATACAGGGCAGTTAATTTTACACAAGGTATTCGGATATCGTGGAGTGATCCTGTTCCCCTGGTTGGCACGGGTGTACGATAGAGATGCCACCAACAAGAAGGAGAGCAAGGACTCCTCGTCCTCCACGGAGGCCTCAGGAGACTCCCTGTCTAACGTCGGCAAGGAAGTCAAAGGCCGCACACATACATTCTATCAAGTACTGATTGACACCAGGGATGCACCTTACATAGTAAGTATCTTAATTACATAAACCACCATCATAAATTATTAATGGAATGCTTTTGATAATGTTCTTAGATTAATAAGTCAATAATTAACTTTCATACATACTCCTGTCTAATTATAATTGCATGTGGCACCTATACATAGATAAATATTGTGAGTTATGGCTAATTGGCAAAGTTCCACTTCCCTTTTGAAATTGTTATTTGTTGATGATTCTACTGATGGCCTCATATATTAATCATTCCAAAAATGTAGTTCAACTAATTACGTGGCCAACAAGATTAGGTAATAAATTCTTGGGTCATAAAGTAGAACATTTATTCATTTTAATTATCTATTTTAAACAGTGGATGATATTAGTATAAGAAGCAATATAATATGTTATTATATAGTAATTTAACAATATAATTTTTACCTGTTTTATTTTATAAAATGAGATGTATACTAACTCCCTTAATTATTTTGGACTGTGACGACAAACATCGATATGAGACCAGAATGGAAGAGAAAGGTACAATAAAATACATTTAATTATGTACAGACGCCAGCACATCAAGCTACTACAATCTGTCAAATTTCTTTAATACATTTTCAACTTTATTGGTACAGCTTTATTAGGTTCAAAGTTGATTGGGAAATTTGACAGTTTCGGGTAGCTTGATGTGCTGGCGTCTGTACATGAATAATGTAAGTTTGTTTGTGCATCAAAACTAACTGTATTAACAAGTTACAAAGATATTGTTCTAATATTAACGCTTTGATGTTTTGTTAATTATCTACTCAGTTATCATTGTTTTAATAACATTCAGACAATATCACTACAATCAGTATAGAAGTGTTTTTAATAACAAATCATCACTGAGACAAATGTAACTGCACATTTACATTACATGTGAAAATATAATGTAATAATAATAGCTATCAAGATTATATTCATAAAAGAGATGTAGACTCTTTCTATTTACCACCTTTCGTATAGTCCGATATTCCATGAATATGTGCCCTATACAACGTGTAACGTTAAATGCACAAAACCTGAAAATAGTTTGATCAGAATAACGAGTAGAATTATTAATTGAACCACTTTTTAATAGAGGTCACATTTTTCAAAAAATCTTCGTTAAAAACGTTGCCTTGTCTATTTATTAATAGTCTATCAATGTCAGCGCGGCGCAGCGGCCCCGTGACGACTCCTCTCTCGATAAAGCGTCGTCGCAGACGCAAGAAACGATCATAATGGCCAGCAAAACTAAAACAGCACATCAAACCTTTACATTGTTTTTATGACTTATTTTATCTCTGAAATAGGTCAATTGAATTAAAAATCATTTGGGTCGTTTGAGGTTTTGCGCATTTAACGTTACACGTTGTATACAACATTAATTGTTGTATGTGCGAAACACGTGGCTAGTATTTTTATGTAAAGAATCTATGTGCAAAGGAGGATGGCGAGTTTGGACCCACATTATTTATAAATTAACCAAGTGACGTTCACGTGCAAGTTCATATTTACTATAATTAAGAGTTTATAAGAGGATTATATAAAAAATATTGAGTCACTAGATGATGGGAATTAAAAGTTAGAAAAGAATTTTATTTACATAAAAATAAGTCATCATGCAGTAATTAAACGCACCGTGTTTCGTATTAGGAGTAGAAGTCGGTGATTATACGAGTAGTTTCATCCTATATCAATCCAGTCTATGCTTACAGTATTAATTTCATTTTCATATCTCGTTTTGACCATGTCACTATTTTCTAGATCCTAGCTTCCAGACGTATTTTTTATTTTGAGTAGGTATGTAAGTACCTACCTATATTTTGCCAGAGAGACTGATACAGAAACACGATGGTAGTGTTGGTAAATATTTCTATTCTGTTTGATCACCTTTTTGAAACTACATAATATATAAACAAGATATTGTATTATATTATTAAATAAGCACTATTAGATTCGTTTTAGGTTATAATCTTTTACATTGCATATCTTTTTTCTCCCAGCCTCTACGACTTACTGCCCATTTGCTTTTTTGCTAGTTTTATATAGTTCTACAACTAGTTATAAGTTTCCGTACTGCACGATACTCCTAACAGTGGGTCCCATTGTACATGCAACCTCGCCATCCTCCTTTCAAAAAAGTATCATGGAAAATACCAAAGTTATAAGCTGGATGTCCTTACAAAAATATGCTCACATCACGCGGCGCCCCCGCTCCGTCCCGCGCCTCCAGACCGCTGTGCGCCCACGCCTAGTGCCGCTATGACTGGCCGTGACCGGTGTTGTGCGCATATGATTGCGGATATGTACTTAGTGTCGCTTGGTGTCCAACTTGTAACCTTTCTTAAATATGTTTGGGACAAAATATAACATGTTGTAAAAATTATTGGAATTGATTCAGTTACTTATTCTGAACAAACTATATGCCGGTTTGCACTGTACTAAAAGTAATGTTGTATATTTTGTGCCTATTAATGCAGACTGAACGAAAATATAAACTTTTTCTATTGGATAGATTGGACCATTTTGACTGATGGATTGCCATTGTCATTTTGCATGGATGTGATACTTATTGTGCCCCAACTTGTTATTTTTTTTTTTGTGTTTATGTTCTTTCTCTGCGTCATGTTTACCGTAAATAAACGTATTTTCTTTTTTTCTAGTAGTAGTCTTTTACCCGACTACGGCAGAGCCAAAAGGGAGGGTTATTAGTATTATTATATTATGGGCATACATTTCAGCGTGCGCAAACCGAGGCTGTGACCTTCCTTGGTAACCAAGAGTCAAGCAGAAGTTTGTACGCCATCCCCGGACTGGACTATGTGGCCCACGACGACATTATGCCTTATACGTCAGTAGAACGAGTCCCGCTGCAGCACGAACTGTTTGACAAATTCCTTATGCATAATGCTGACAAAGGTGAGAATACCATTAAATTGTATTCTACCGATTTCCAGCCATTTACACTGAAATGTCCTATGTCATTCGCGTGGCTATATTCGGCATGCTACTTTTCACATCAACACCAAAAAGTAGGTAGATAAGGATGAAGGTAGTAACAAAAACATGTCAAACATTAGTTTGAAAACAGCTTTGAACATTGTAAAACAATGTTAAACACACATCTGCCACTTGAGTGAGCTATTACATAAATCACAATTTATACTGATTGGAATTGACAGAAGTTAACCATCCAGACCTGTCCCTAAGTATTGTAGAGCTACACTGAAGTATTAATGTTTTTTAGATCCACCGTTCATAGCGCAAGAGACTCTGCGCGCCTGGCAGAAGAAGAACCATCCCTGGCTGGAGCTGAGCGACGTGCATCGAGAAACAACCGAAGGTGTTCGCGTCACCGTCATACCATTCTACATGGGCAGCCGCGAGTCACAAAATTCTGCAGTTTATTGGGTAATAAGACGAGGCCAGATGGGTTTTCCCATCGCCAAACTCCCATCCCTTTAACCCCTTTAGGGGGTGAATTTTCAAAATCCTTACTTTGTACTCACTGTCTATATCCCACTAATAATAATAATAATAATACTCCACAACTTTCACACAACGCTATCTAGTCCCAAACTAAGCAGAGCTGTGCTATGAGTACTAGGCAACTGATAACGATGCGTGATGACGGCACGGTTGGCGCAGTGGTTAAGCGATTGACTGCTGCGCTGCGTGTCGCGGGTTCGATTCCCGCACGGAACAAATATTTGTATGACCTACATGTATTTGTTCCGAGTCTGGGTGTTTTTCTATCTATAATATGTATGTATTTACAAAAAAAAAATTGTATATAAGTAGTTTATCAGCCATCTTGTTACCATAACACAAGCATTAGGTTGCTTAGCTTGGGACAAATGGTGCTGTGTGAAATGTCCAGGGATTTATTATTATTATTATTATTATTATTATAAACATACATATATATTTCTAAATACATACATATCACTACATAGTATAAAACAAAGTTGCTTCCCTGTCTGTCTGTCCCTATATATGCTTAGATCTTTAAAACTACGCAACTGATTTTGATGCGGTTTCTTTTAATAAATAGAGTGATTCAAGAGGAAGGTTTATATGTATAACACATGCATAATATAGTAGAGAAACACTGATAATTTTAGAGGTTTCTAAAGTGATGTCGTAAATAAACACATTTTTTTGCGCTTACATTGTAAACGCTGGCTGAACCCTTCGAGATAGATCAAAATAATGTACTACAGTATTGTACACCTTAAAAACGCCTACAAAAAAGTCGGCGATGGTATATGTCTATCTCGTAGGGATAACCCACAATAACCATTTTTTATCCTTAACTTTTTACGAGAAATAATGGCTCTAAAATTATCAGTCTTTCTCTACTATATTATGCATGTATTATACATATAAACCTTCCTCTTGGCTCACTCTATCTATTAAAGAAAACCGCATCAAAATCCGTTGCGCAGTTTTAAAGATCTAAGCATGCATAGGGACAGACAGACAGCGAAAAGCGGCTGTGTTTTACACTATAATGTGATCAGCATTGCACCCGTGCGAAGCCGGGGTGGGCCGCTAGTTATAGATAAATTACACCCAGACAAAGAACGAATGATAGTGTTCATCACACAAACATTTGTCCTGGGTGGGAATCGAACCCACGACCTTGCGTATAGTAGTCAGGGCCACTGACCACTAGACCAACAGCATACCTTTCCACTGATATGGAACTCTTGTGTAAAATTTCATTTTTATGAAGTAGATTATTCTTACTGACTCCGTTTTTTAGTGCCTTTCCTTCGATCTGAACTGATATTTCTACATTGCGTTCATTCAGACATTCGAAAGGCAAAATAAGCAGAATTTAAGTAATGTCTTTTTCCCAGTGGCGTTACTGCATCCGCCTTGAGAACCTGGGCTCGCAGGCGGTACAGCTGCGCGAACGTCACTGGCGCATCTTCTCGCTGAGCGGCACGCTGGAGACCGTGCGCGGGCGCGGCGTGGTGGGGCAGGAGCCCGTGCTGGCGCGCCACTCGCCCGCCTTCCAGTACAGCTCGCACGTCAGCCTGCAGGCGCCCAGCGGACACATGTGGTGAGTACTCACAAGTTCCGTATACTTGTATAGCTTTTCAGAAAATGCCATTTTTGAATTTGCGCTTGATGAAAACATTATGCAGGTAACTAGAGCGGATTATAATCCCGGGGATTTTCGGTGATTGAAAATCGTGTCTAAAGTAGGGCTGCCAAGGTTTTTGCGAATTCTGCCGCTAACTACGAATAAGCAGCCGTTTGGTAAATACAAGAATAAGAATTCGAATGTAAAGATTTCTTTACATTTGAATTCTTATTTTTGTATCCAATTATACAAGAAAAGGTAATCTGCTATACAAATAGGATATATCAGATAAGAAACTTATGTAGATTATGTATCCAATTATATAATCCGGCAGCCCTGATCGAAAGCTTTTTTTATAGTGCAGTCAGCACATCCATGGTAACCATTTGACTTTGGCAATTTGTAAAATTCAGCAGTAAGCAGTTCTCTATCGTAGTTCACGTTTTAACTGGCACGTGGTTGACTCTACAGCGTGTAACGGAAAGGGGGTATCAACCCTCAAGGAGGTGAATGTGCTCATGAAACTCAACAACTTTCCCCAAAGAACATAGGTCGAAATATGAAAAAAAAAAATTGGCCCCCCCTTACAAAACTGACTACCAGCTGATTGATTTACTATGGGAGGGCCAAATTTTTTTTGCATATTTCGACCTATGTTCTTTGGGGAAAGTTGTTGAGTTTCATGAGCACATTCACCTCCTTCAGGGTTGATACCCCCTTCCGTTACACGCTGTATAATAACATTACAGTTAATCTAAATTAAAAGTTAGTTCTGATAAGGTAGTTGAGTTTCAAGACTTATAAATAATTTAATTTTCTTTCCAGGGGCACATTCAGAATGGAACGGGAAGACGGCTACACTTTCGACTGTAGGATTCCCCCGTTTTCGTTGGAGAGCAAACCTGACGAGAGCGTCCCGGCCGCGCCCACGCCGGCTGCGTGACCGCGCACGACACTACCGTGGTTCTGAACTTAAGCCGAAGTTACACTATATAGGGTCAACGTTAATTCGCTAAGGAAACTCGACAGACGTGATGGGTTTTGATATCTAAACATAATAAAACATATTCTCTTTGGGGTTAACGACCGTAGAAATAGTTTAATTTGAAATTGCACGGCCCTCCAGTTATTGTTGCATACATACATATTTCAAATGTTTGTATAGACATTTTAGTGGAGTGGTGTTGTAGTTACTTGAAAAATTTGCTAAAAAAAAAACTGTTTTTTATTCCGCGTATACTCTAATGAGTTGTTACGATGTCTAAACACGATAAAACAAAAAGAGATGATTTCCTAACAACAAGCGTAAGAATAAAAAAAACATTAAATCTTTATTTCCTTTTTGTTTTATCGTTTTGGATATCGATACCCATCTCGTCTGCGGAATTTCGCTAACTAATTTAATTTGATCTTGTATACGCATTCACATACAGGACCAGCACCATAATTGCGTAACATACTTTCAATGACAATCTGAATCATGGATCATCATGAATTAGGTAATTCATATGATCGAAAAATTTGTCTGCTTAACAACGTAAAAAACGCAGTGAATGTTGTTGAACTGTCAAAATGAAACCCATTGCTACTGATAGTGTGTTACGCAATTACTCCGCCGGGCGTTTATACGGCACATCGTAAAATTTCAAAGAAACAGTTAAACAGCCGTGTGACACGACGACACTTACAAAGCCGAACTTCTTCCAAAACTAGATATGTTATATAAACGCTGACGTAGTGTACTTCATGTCTGTAGCGTTGTGGACGTTGGAACCAATATCGAAGCAAACCGACCATATTACGAGATCCCTAGATGATTGACTATCCTCGGTCGAACCTTCTCATCAGTTCGTCGGGATGTGATGGATAACTTTTATTGTGATATTCATACAACAGTCAGTTTAGCCGTTGCTATTTTATAGAGGAATGATGATATACCTGTTAGCTTTATTTATTATGTTGTTGTTGAGCGTAGATTGGAATTCCTTGAAACTATTCATTGCATCTTCTTGTTTTGTAAAGAATAAATTCCTTAGTTATTTTAAAATAATTCCTAGATCTTTAATAAATTACAGTACTCTGTTTGAAATGTTTTTCAATTTCTATGGTTATCTATGCAAATAAATAAAATTGAAATATCTATTTGTAATGTCAAAATAACAGCTTTTTACTAAATGCATATAAAAGTATATACAGTACTCATAAAAAAAAAAAACTTTAAAACTTTTGTCTGTCTATTCCGGTTAATCTCCAAAACGGCTGGACCGATTTTGACGGGACTTCCACTGGCAGATAGATGATGTTATAAGGAGTAACTTAGGCAATTTTTTTTATTTTAGATAAAGAATAAGGACTCCACGCAAAAAAAAACCCATGATATTCAATATGCACACCAAAGAACACAGCGACGTAAGATAGCTTGGGTTGTATAGTGTTTCCTAAATGGAATAAAACGTCTATTACTATCTCTAAAAGACTTTAATAAGTAACTTCAAAAAAATAAGGAAGTAAAATTTTAATTGCACAATACTATACATATATTCAAAGCTGTACAACATAAATAATCAACAGTTTATATAATAATACTCAGTTGCATATAATTAGACTATAAAATATTAGGATTACAAAGTCCTAGTTATTCTAATAAACCCATACATCTCGTATATAACATCAACTCCTAATTTGTTACCTTCATTTCATGTGAACAATCGGATTTTAGCTATGGAGCACGTTAACAGCTATGTTATGCTTGTAATAAATACAAAAAGGCACTAGTTTTGCTTAAATTAACATTTGTAATCTTTGGTAGAATCACATGAACGAAGTTCTGAGCAAACCAGCGCGTGATTCGGGTCGCTGATACGTTCACGTGAATTGCGAGGCGGCGATGTAGCGCTGCAAGGCTCGGTAAAGCTGAAAGTCGATTAGCATAGCAAAGGGTGCGATGTTGCCAGCTCGCGCGCGATGTGAACGTACCGCGTGACGAGCACGCACGTTGCGCGCTGGTGTGGCCGGAACTTTAAGCGTCGCACTATAATGTATCACAATGCTTCAAACTTTGGAGTTAAACTATCAATGGAAGGTTCCAGATCATCATATTTATTGTACAGCTAATACTTATAATTTAACAATCAACCCCAATATTAACATTTGGAACTAGTTATAACATTAATTTAGTTTCCCATTGCTTCCATTATATTAATTTGTAAGAATACGCGTTGCTCGAGGCAATTAAGATTAGTGATTAACTATTAATTTGCTAAATTCAAAATATGTAAGTGTATCAAAATATTGCTTATTGAAATTATTATAGACACGCGTTTCATACCGTGGGATAACAACTTTATTTACAGTTCTATATATTTTTTTCTATTACGAGCGAATGCCGAAGCGTGGCAACACAGAGGTTTAGCCTGCTAGAACAAATCTAACATAGATCTGGCTCACCTATCAGCCGACCATATTTCATATGGGAAAACCAGTCTTAGGTCAGATTCGAGCAGGACGAACAGCCGTGCGATTCTGTAACCATCTCACCGTGAAAACTTGGGTGAAGTGAGCGTGGAGTGAGCTGTCATTAGGGATTAACACTATTGACACTGCTCACTTCACTTATGGTTTCACGGTGAGATTTTTACAGAATCGACCGGCAGGAAGTGTATAATAACTCGAACAACTAACAGGTCACTCACTAAAGTATTACCCGGCAAAACCTAGATGCCGCCACGCTTAACTTAACCAATCCATATTATCGAGTCACTGCACCAGCGACAAGTTGCAATGAGCCCTGCTCCTCAACAATACGTTACGGCAGCTAGTGATTACCGTGCCAGTTGTATGATGAGGGCGGCGCACATCTCAAAGAACTCCATAGTGTGATGTCCCTGCGGGCCCGTGGGCGAGCCCGGCGGGGGCGGCGCCGGCACGAGGGGCGACGCGGCCTCCTCGTCAGAATCTTCCTTCTCTCCCGATAATGACTTGAAGTCCAGTAAGTATGACTTGTAATCCACTTGGTATAACTGTAGCGACATCTTCACGTATTTTTCTGTCATCTTGTTTAGTGTGCGTACCCTGTAACAGAAATTACGTCGGTAAGTCTTACTGTTAACCGGTTGCTATACTATAAACTCATTTCCGGGTACACAAAAAAAAAAAAAACATCAAAAATTTAAATGCGAGCATATTCATTAACAAGAAGAGGGGCCCGTGGCTAAATAATAACAGCCGCACAGGTCGATCGATCAGGTTAAGCTACGCTTGCCACGGTTGGTCTGTGGATGGGTGACCATCTTTACATACCGAGACGCCTCCGTGCCTCGGAAAGCACGTTAAGCCGTTGGTCCCAGCTGTCATTCGTAGATCTTTGACAGTTGTTACGGGTAGTCAGAAGCCCGAAAGTCTGACAACCAGTCTTACCAAGGGGTATCGTATTACCCAGTCATTGGGTTGTGGAGGTCAGATAGGTAGTCGCTTCATGTAAAATACTGGTATTCAGCTGCATCCGGTTAGACTGGAAGCCGACCCCAACATAGTTGGGAAAAGGCTAGGCAGATGATGATATTCATTAACAAGATCCACAATTCACCATTTTAATGTCACCAAAGTAACGAATCTGCTATGCTGCAACGGACGTCGCAAGCGCATATTTGGCGACTAGTAAGTTTCACTCACCTTACGTGATACGGATTGATAACTTTCCATTCGTAGTCGAGCGCCTTCATAGCGCGGAATACTTCTAGCATGATGTCGTTAGGCTTGCTTTGAGACCGGATGCCCAAGTGCCATTTTGCCCTGTTAAACAAAAATATTAAAGACATCTTAAAAAAATAAAGACAACGAAGTGGCGAGGACAATGTTTAAAGGAGGAAAATCTTTAAAGTATTATTGATGAGGGCACTACAATAATTTAACATTTTGTCATCTATTCTATATCTATACATACATATAATAAATCTGTAGACGAGGCGTTTCTGTACATTGAAAGTATTTCCAAAAAAAAAAATAGTTGGGGTGTTAAACGATAACCAACAGATGCCATTTCATCAAATTTTGGAATTTTTGTCTGTTAGGATGTGAGAGAGTAAAAGCTCGTTGTCACGAGGAGAATTCCTCGACTCGAAACAATCTTCGTGTAAGCGCGGCTTAAAACCATTTACATAATAGGACTCATACATGATGAACATGAATTGTAATGTTTCTAGCAACGTGATATAATGGTCTTAGGATATGTTTACGCGAAGTTTCGTCTAAGTATGAGACGCTTACTTAGCAAAGCGAAAGTACCTCTTAACGGGTGTCCCTCTGGCCTTGTCCTGATGCGGGTGCGGATGTGGCGCGATGCGTTCGGGATGCGGGCGCGCCGTCTCCGTCGCCGTGGGAGGAGAGTTACCAGCTTGAAAATAAGTACATATCGTGGGTAAAAGAGTATGGCTATCGGGCGCATGCCTAGCAGTAAGATGGTGAAGGATAAATGATTATGGGTAAAAGAGAACAGCTAGTTGATACAAGTCTTGTTATAGGACCAAGGTTGAAGCCCAATAATTTTGTTGTGCTCTTATACTGAGTTATATTACCAGCTTAGAAATGGGGGATTATGTTATACAAAAGTTTTATTTTTGTTGTTCTCTGTGTAAACTCAAAAGCAGTCATTGTTGACTGCGTTTGAGTTTACAGTGGTATTGTTACCACTACTCTGCAAGACACCAACTATCAGGTAGGAATAAGATTTATGTGGGATTGTTATCAATGATATATTTTTTTTTTGTCTGCAAATGGTCTGTAATGAAACTTACTGGCTACATAGAAGTCCTTAATTTCTGCCTTGGCGGCTTCATCAGCGATCCTCTTATTGTCTATGATCAGATGGTAGGCTATGGCCAGCTGATCATGGGGATCTCCACTTAGTAAAGCGTTGTGTACTTCATGTTCTTTCACACCAAACTTGTCACATACTTCTGATATTGCCTCTGTGTCTATCACACTGCTGTCCTAAAAAGTGGAAGTATATACAGTAATATCTGTCAGTTGATATAGACAGATGTACGGTTAAGCAACCATGCACGACTTATCTTATAGTAGAATAGTCATGTAAGGTTGCGCAATGCGTGACATTGCAAATACTGCAGCTTGTGTGTGCAATATGAAATATAGTGACTTATTTGTTATTTGAAATGCTCTGGGAGTATTATTAAAGGCATTCAACCAGAGTGCAAAAAAGTTAAATAAACTCTGTGCCCTTTTACAGGGTGACACAAAAGTTGTCAACAATACTGCTGATCATACTACAATCGCCATCCTGTTTATGACAATGTGTATCAAATTAATTTGATTCATGACAGTGTTTTGGGACTCTGCTGCAATAAGAGAACATAAAACTAAAGTAATTTACAGTAAATAAATGCTTATACTGTGTGTGAATTGTGATGGATGTTGATTCACTCACATACATGCATTTATGTATATTCTGTACATGCAGACCAAGCTTGGAATAGGACACAAGAAGCAAACAAATGAATTGCCAAGTTTTAGCATAAGCTCACAACACACATTCCAAAAACAGTATTATGAAGTATTGATGCCATAATGATTCCAGTCTGAAAACAGGATGGTGCTATAAGTACTGTATAGCTCCGTCTCTCTCTTACGCTGGAATCATGATGATTGCATTAAACCATCATAATATGGCACCAGATGCAAACATAAAAAAGGAACTAACAAGACATACAACTTAAACTACTTACGAACTAGTAAAAAAAAGGATGAGGTTTACATACTGTAATTACCTGCTCAACAGGAGATGGGAACAGGTATCCTGGCAGGTCTTTTTGGAACCATTCATGTTTCTTTACATCTTCTATGGAGGCCCTCTTCATGGGGTCTACTTGCAGCGTCATGCACAACAGGCTCACCACACTCTTGTTCAGGTACTCAGGTATTGGGAATATTCCAGATTTGATCTTTCTGAACAGTGTTGGCACATGTTCATCGTCAAAGGGTAATGTTCCACAGAGTAGCGCATATAATATGACTCCACATGACCAGACATCCACTTCTGGGCCAGCATACAGTTTGCCAGATATAACCTGAGGAGCAATAATTGTGAAAGATAAACTTACTATTTTAAAGAAAGGTGAAAAATAGATAAGTGCAGTAGTATTTAGTATAACCAGTTGCTTGCAGCTCATCATATTACTTAACGTGTTAAGTAATATGAAGTAGTAGTAGTGAGTATTACTTAACGTGTTGTTAACAACTGAAGCAACTTCAGACACATATGCTGAGGTGGAAGCAACTTCAGACACATATGACTGACATGGCGATTAACACGTTAATCGCCATGTCATTCATATGTGTCTGAAGTTCTACATGAGCCATGTCAGACATATATGTCTGACGTACGCGATTTGGTAGAAGGCCACATCAATCACAGATGTGTCTGACGCAAACGATACATTACATTGCATTATGTTTCGAAAGCTTGGCCTATCAGGAACAAAACCTGAAAATTTCTTGGCTTACTACAAACAATAAAATGAAATAAACATAGTTATATGTATAATGGTATATTGTTTTAGAATATTGGCAAAAAAAAAAATCTGTGATACATTAAGTTTCCTTGATACATTTTTAACTAAATTATCTAATAAAGTTACCATGGCCCATGTGAAAAATTTTCTGATATTATTGTGGCGATTAACGTGTTAAAAAAACTAGTACTCAGGCGGTTGACATTGATTCACACATTAGTTACAGAACACATTTCAGTGAAATATTAAACTTAACAGTAATGACAAAAAGTGGGGGAGGGGCTTATGGCTGAGCAATAACAGCCGCACGGTTCGATCAGGTTAAGCTACGCTTGCCGCAGTTGGTCCGTGGTTGGGTGACCATCTTTACATACCAAGACCCCTCCATGCCTCAGAAAGCATGCTAAGCCGTTGGTCCCGGCTGTCATTTGTGGATCTTTGACAGTAGTTACGGGTTATCAGAAGCCCGAACCAAGGGGTTTTGTATTACCCAGTAACTGGGTTGTGGAGGTCAGATAGACAGTTGCTCCATGTAAAATACTGGTACTCAGCTGCATCTGGTTAGACTGGAAGCTGACCCCAACATAGTTGGGAAAAGGCTAGGCAGATGATGAACAGTAATGACAAAAATGTGCTCTAACCTCAGGTGCAGCATAATTAGGGGATCCACAAGATGTCCTCAAAAATTCTCCATCCATCATCATGTTAGACAGTCCAAAGTCAGCTATCTTCACATGCATGTTGTGGTCGAGCAGCAGGTTCTCAGGCTTCAGATCCCTGTGCACAATCATGTGCCGGTGACAGTAGTCGACGCCCGATATGATCTGCTGGAAAAACCTCCGCGCTTCGTGCTCCTGAAGCTTGCCTCTCTTGACTATGTAGTCAAACAGTTCACCACCAGAAACATATTCCATAATCATGAATATGTCAGTAGGAGTAGATATCACCTGGAAAAGTTACATGATATTGTTAGCAAGAGTTTTACTGCAAAAAAGTTGTTTTTATAAGATTTTATTCATATTATTACTTTGATTACTACAATTTATTGACAACAGAACAAGTGTCTTAATCAAGGTCAAAGAACACATATAAGCAAACTTGCCATACCTGGTACAGTTTGATGATGTGCGGATGTCTGAACAACTTAAGATTTTGTATCTCACGTCTGATCTTTCCCACGACATCGAGGCTCTTGATCTTCTGCCTGTTCAGAATCTTAACAGCGACCTTGTGTTTGGTCAGTTGGTGCTCCCCGATCTTTACCTTTCCGAAGGTGCCCACGCCAAGGGTTGCTCCCAGCGTGTAGTGACCTATCTTTACAATGGGCTGGTTGCCACTGGTTATGACAATTTTCTCAGCCATCTTTCACAAAAATAATAGTAAACACTTATCAACAAAGCCCTTTACATGAGGATATAAAACTATAGAAGTATAATAATTATAAAGTTGTCTTGATTTAATTAAAACATAACAAAAAGTATAGTAAATAAAAATACGCAGTTCAGGAGGGGAGGAATAAAACACGATAATTTCGTATTTCTACGAATTCTACGAGTGGACAATTTTGAATGACATGAACATTGAATGAACTATATCCGAAAATGTCAAATTAAAAATAAAGTTGAGGTAAGAGACCTTTTACATTTTACCACAAAAGTGCCTTTTGAAATAAAATGGCAACATTTTTGGAATCTTGTCTACGATTTTATGTCTTCGCCACTCCCCCCTGCACTCCCCGCTCCCGCCCCGCCCTGTGATTTTTCTGAGTGAGAGCAACTGAGGGCTGCTTTTTTTTAAATAAATATCAGCAATTTTCTAAGTTATTTTGATTTATTTGATAGTATTGTGTTCGTCCACTATGGACAAATGTGGGATTTGTCTTAAACCTGCTGTTGTGAGTATCTGTTTACTTGTTTTAAGCGTCGTCTCGAAATATATCATCAATATTTTTTTTGTTTTCTTTGGAGAATGTTATAAAAATAACGTTCCTGTTCCTGGTCATTCGGGCTTCTATAGTTTTCACGAAGCAAGCATTTTGTAACTAACTGAGTTGGAATTTAATAGAAGTCTATCCAGAAATGAGAAAAAACTTGACATTCGAAACCTGCCCGCGTATTTTTTTTCTATTTTTTGTCGGTCCGTCTGTTTTTTTACGTCTGGCTCGGCGCAGTGTAAAAAACAACAGTGATCCTTTTTTTATGTACTTGAATAGCGAACCTTGGCATATGCTATAGGTACCACAGACCAAGCATCTCTGTTTAAATAATAATACCACTTTAAATAGATATTCACATACATAAAAACATGTTTGTTTCTATTTTATTTAGAAAGGATGGCAAATATTTGACTGACCCATGGCTACATTAATGTTGAGTGTGTTTACATTTTATGTTCTGTATGAAACTGTAGTTTAAGAACAAAATGTATTACATGAAAGTTAAGATTATTTCTATTATATCTATAACATTGTGTATGTTCCAGCAACTGTTTGAGACAGGCAAGGACGGTATATATGCCTGTTTCAAGTGCCAGCCGCTAGTGCCTGAAATAACACTTGGAGAGAATGGCTCCGACCACACAGTGCCCCAAACTAGCAACAGCGAAGAGGTGGTTATTATCAAATATATGTTATCTAATATATTTATCTGTTATTTAATATGCTTGTTAATATGGTGCAAAACCGACTGAGAAATAAATTAGAAACTGTATTACAGTTACACAGAAGCAACAATAATATTTCTAATGTTATTTAATCATTTTGCAGCATTAGGTTCTTGCTTTGTTAATCAACACTAGCCTTGCATGTACACCTTCTCAATTTAATTCATGGAAACAGAAGGGAAAAGGGGATAATGGGGACAACAACATCCTTCTACAAACATCCTCCTAAAAACATAAAATGTTTACTATTGAAATTATAAGACTTTATAAAATAAACTCCTGAGAGAGGTCAGTCACACAAAGACACATTGTAGATTTAGGTCTCCCCTCAATATGTTAAGAAGTAATCAGAAAACATTTCATTGTCTATCTTGAAAGAAATCTATTTAAACCCTCCCAACACTTCCTTCTCAGATAAACCCTGGGATTGCTAATAGTAAACTGCTAGTGCTAGTGAACAGTAGTAGCAAGTTTTTTACTCTTTGTTCAGCTCAGTAGAAATTATACTTTAACCCTTTGCAACCGGGAGTAAAAATTTCGCATAGATCCGTAAAAACTTATTAATCCTTTGGAAAGTGTTCAGAAGTCCTGCGAAAAATACTGAAAAAAATCTCATGCAACCAGGTCTTCAGCAGTCAGACCCTCACGTACGTGAGGTTCAGAAATAATTTGCTAGTCACTCCATTCTGCCGCCGTAGGTAAAAGAGGCGCATCTGAGGAAAGGGAATGGAGAAAACTGAACCTTAATGGATGCCCTTTTCTGTTTAGTAAGGTTTATTTTACTTTACATTTTTGGCCAATGTTCGTCCTTTTTGCTTACTGCGGCAGCATTGTGCTCAGAATTTTGTAAAGTCGAAACTCACGATCACTTGAACTCGGTTGGAAAGGGTTAATCTGTAATCTAACTGCACTAAGGTGAAAATAGAACACTGGGTCCACATTGGCGATGTCTCGTTACTAAAGCGCGTTATGTCGAAATAATGAGAAGATGAATCGCCGATTTGTACCCAGTTTTACAGCAACATTTTTACACCTTGCAGGAGGGAATTGAATCATCATTGTATTGTGGCCTCTGCCACAAGTCTTTTCAGAAGAACATGCAGTTACAGAACCACTTGCGCAACCACCGTGCCGAGAGACGCTTTGTCTGCACTTACTGCAACAAAGGTGAGATTTTTATCTTATTTTTATAAAATGAACTTTTTGAAAATATAATTTTCAACTTTCATTTCTATAACAGATGTCAGTATGTGTATAAAATATTCACAATATATATAATATATATCAATGTCTAATTCAGTCATAATTTAATCAAAATTAAATTGAAATAACTGAAAATCTCATAAGGTGTCATTGTCTAATTACACGTCTTTATGAAATTGCGAAAGAAGATCAGCTGTTCCATACACTCTGTTCGCATAACTCGACAAATGACAGAGCTGATTTTTTTCCGCGATTTGAATGTCCCCCGAAATTAAAGTTTTTACAATTATGACTACAATAATCCCTTAAGAGGTTTTCAGTAATTCGAATAACACCTTACTTGGATATTGACATCCAAATCTTACGGCGCGGCGGATCCAAAAAGGTGATCTTACGTAAAAGATACCTATTGTTTTTGCGTCAGGTTTACAAAGCTAACACTTAACATTTCATATATTTTTTCTAGCATTCTCCCAGTCCAACAACTTGAGGGCGCATCTTCGCATCCACACTAATGAAAGACCATTCAAATGCTCCGAATGTGGGAAGGCATTTACTCAGGTGTGTAATTATTATTTATGGAATAAACACAGCATTTCCCCAAGATACAAACTGTCTAGTTTGAGGCTCACAGTCTCTGGCAAAGTGGCAACTAACACTTAATGCAACCTAGCTGTACGTAATATTTTAAGCAATATACCTACTATTACTTTTACTGAAAAATAGTTTTCAGTAAAAGTCTCTTCACCACCCTTGGTTGACTAGTAGAGAATGCCTAAGGCACTAAGTCCGCCTTTGTACCTTTTTTGTGTGCGAAAAGTTTAAATAAATAAATAAATACTGAAAATAGTGTTTATATTTTGCGACAGGTTACAAATCTGAACAACCATGTTCGATTGCATACTGGAGAGCGTCCATTCGTGTGCCCGGAGCCGGGGTGCAATAAGGCGTACGCGCAGGTAAACACATACGTAATTGGTGACTATCATTTGCCCGTACTTTATTTTCTTCATCAAAACCAAAAATCAATTAACATGACAGCCCATGTAAACTGAATGACCAGTTACAGTAAATATCAATTTAATGCTTGGGATTTCTTAAGTTCTGTGGTTGTAACAAATTTTTAATCTATAAAAACATACATACAAATATATAAAATGAAGCGTCTGTGTGTAATGTAAAAATAACGGCTTTTACAAAATACATATGAAAACATATACAACATTAGTTTTAGTATATGCGAACCCCGTGTCTAGTATTTTTATGTAAATAATCTATGTGCAAAATTTCAAAACTGTATCATGAAAAATCACAAAGTTATAAGCTTGTTATGTTACATCGTTGTCCGTAAAAAAATATGCTCACCACGCGGCCCACCGCGCCGCCCGCGTCTCCAGGGTCCTGTTGCGCTCATTGATAATAATTAGCAGTAGGTACCTAACCGTACGGCGATTTTATTGTAATTATTAGGTCATCCCACTTCCAGTGTCATATTTTTTTATTATTATTATTTTACAAAAACTGACTACTATACTATATAACCTTGTGACACTAATCAATAATCTCCACCACTATTAATCACTCGCTCCCAGACTGCTGGCAAATCTTGAACACCATTTAAAGTACCACTTTCATTTAACACATTGAACGCCATGGTGGACACCCGTGAGCGACAGCAATTATTTTAGTTAATTCTTTGAATAGTAATAACAAATAATTATTTAGAGTACCTATGCTAATTATTTTATATGGTAATCTGTGGATAACGTCGTGAGTAGTGTATTTGTTAATTCTATTAGTTTAGTACTCCAATCATGTGTAATATTTAATATACTGCTGTTTGTTGTCCCTAATAAATAAATAAATAAATAAATAAATAAGAGTGGGGTTTTTGACTATTTTGAACCGTATGAGCCAATAAAATATAAGTGTAAAATTTGCCGAAATCGCGAATCAGCGTCAGCCCATATGGAAAGTTCAGTGGTGGTCAGTGGTGGTCACCGGTGACCACCACGGCGTTCAATGTGTTAATTCATCAATAATGCTCTTTAGTTTAATATCTAACTCCTTTTTGCTATTGTATCGAGTACCCGACAATTTCCTCTTCACATGGCCAAAACAATTGAAATCACAAGGATTCATATCCGTGGAATATGGCGGCTGAATAATTTCAATCCATCCTTTATCTTCAATTAAATTCTGAACTATTTTTGATTTGTGCGGTCTGGCGTTATCATGTAAAATTATAGGACTCGTTATATGATGTTCGTCTGCCCAAATAGGAATATTTTCTTCTAAAAATGACTTATATCGCTCTCCAGTCATAGTTGTATTTTCATCATAAGTTCTCCAAAAAGCAATGCCTCTGACATCCACAGCTACTATTAGTAGTATTTTTCGTTCATGTAGTTCTGCACGTGGTAAATGTTCAGCTGAAGTGCACGGTTCCACCCAACATCGTGACTGATGTCTTTGACGAGGAGTATAAAATTCGACCCAAGTTTCATCAAGGCATATGAATCTATTAAGTATATTTTTCTTACGATGCGATGCTATTAAAAATTCTAATAATAAAGTAAAAACGACTTGGAAAATTATTAACAATGAAACTGGTAAATCGGTTAAACAAGAAAAACTACTTGAGATTATGGTAGATAATAAATTAGTTAATAAAGCCGCTGACGTAGCTGAAGCTTTTAATGAGTTTTTTGCCAACATACCTATAACTACGACTCGCTCCTTAAATTCGTCCCCGTCTAAAGCTGAAACCCTTTTGCATAGTAGTGTACCTAAATGTATTCGTTTATTTAGTTTCGAACATGTAACCCCACATGATGTAGTTAATGTTTTTAACCTACTAAAGTCTAAAAACACCGGTGACTACTGGGGCATCTCCATTAAACTTTTAAGTAATATAATAGACATCGTAGCCCCCTATCTAGCTGTTACTTTTAATAAATGTGTTGATTTAGGAATTTTTCCTGACCTCATGAAGAGTAGTAAAGTCATACCTTTATTTAAATCAGGTAATAAAAACGACGTTGGTAATTTTAGGCCTATTTCCATCTTACCTGCATTTAGCAAAATATTTGAAAAATTAATACTCAAGCAGTTGCTAAGACATTTTAATTTAAATAGCCTCCTTCATAATGAACAGTATGGCTTTACAAAAGGTCGTTCGACTACAGATGCGGGTGTTGCTTTGCTGAAACACATATTTAACGCATGGGAGAGCTCGCAAAATGCTATCGGAGTTTTCTGTGATCTTTCCAAAGCCTTTGATTGCGTGCACCATGACACGCTTTTGCGTAAACTAAGTCATTACGGTGTCCAAAACGAAGCTCTCAACGTAATAAATTGTTATTTACATAATAGGTTCCAATGTGTAGATGTTAATGGTGTGAAATCTTCCGCGCTACCAGTTCAGTTAGGTGTACCGCAAGGCTCAATACTGGGTCCATTCTTGTTCTTAGTGTATATTAATGATTTACCATTCCATTTAAAGGGAATCTGTGACGTTGTACTGTTTGCTGATGATACATCTCTTATTTTTAAAGTAGATAGGAATAGACAAGATTTTGACGACGTAAACAGTGCACTCTCAATAGTTACGGATTGGTTTACGTCAAATAACCTAGTTCTCAATGCCAAGAAAACGAAATGTGTAAAGTTCGCCTTACCGAATGTTAGAAATCTAGGACCCAACATCGTCTTAGATAAAGAGGCGCTTGAAACTGTGAGTTCGGCAGTTTTTCTGGGAATAACAGTAGATGCCAAACTTCAGTGGGGACCACATATATCGAGCCTAGCAGGAAGGCTCAGTTCGGCTGCCTACGCCGTCAGGAAAGTAAGACAGTACACTGACGTTGATACAGCTCGTTTAGTATATTTTAGTTATTTTCACAGCGTTATGTCCTACGGTATTCTGCTGTGGGGCAAAGCAGCTGATATACAAAATATATTTGTCCTTCAAAAACGAGCTGTTCGAGCAATTTACCAGCTAGGTGCTAGAGTTTCTCTAAGAGATTTTTTTAAAGATATTGGTATTCTCACGGTTGCATCACAATTCATCTTTGCCAACATCTTATATATTAGGCAAAATATACACTTGTATACTAAAAACAGTGATATTCACAATGTTAACACCAGAAATAAGGACAAACTACGTGCTCCCTTTCACCGGCTTCATAAGGTTCATAACTCATTTGTTGGTCTTGGTATAGCCTTTTATAACAAGCTACCCTCTTCTTTGCTAGATTTGCCTTTTAATGCATTTAAAGCTCAAGTAAAATCTAACCTTTGTTCAAAGGCATACTATTCTATCAACGACTACTTAAGCGATAAGAATAGTTGGTCGCCCTGATTAACTCAAGACAATGTATATGTTCTTTCTCCAGAATTAATTTACAAAGAATTACTGATAGGTTATATGAGCTCATTATACAATTGTTTTTTTTATTGGGCTGTATAAGTCAAATCAGTTTAATTTAATTTTAATTTTATTATTGACATAATCAACCCATTGGAATGTTTTCTAATGAGTTGATTGCAATATGTGGTTAGCTAGTGACCTCGACAATTGATCATATAATTCTTACCTGAGCAACCGGCAGCAAGTTCGTCATGCTCCCTTAGATGTCACTGCTTGCGGTAGCGTCGGGGGTCGGGTTGTCTCCTTCCCTCAAATATGGCGAGGGGGGTAATGGCTGACCTTTGCGTTATGCTCGTGAACGGGTGCTGCTTGTGGTGACTGGTCGTCTTGCTGACCATGGTTTTATCATTGTTATCATTATTAATAACTTGTTTATTTAGTTTCCTTATGGTCCTAGTTTATCATTTGTGACTTCAAGCGACAGCTATGTAAACTGAACCCAGCATTGCATAAATATGTTAGCGGTCACGCCCTTTATACCTGGAGGCTTTTATTTAATTTCCATTTATTAATTTTTGCTTGAGTACGTATAGTTTTTTATTGTATTTCTTGGTATATTGGCGTTGCCAGCTGACATATGGCAAATAATTTAATTTAGCGTTCTGTGTCTTGTAATGTTAATTGCTTTGCATACCTTGTATTGTATTCAGTCAAGTATATTTTCTAACTGAACAGACAGCTGTGCTGCTGGGGAGTTTGTTGCGCCACTTCTTCTTCCCAGCGAAAGCACTAGGAAGTGGTGAAGGGCGGGCGTTTTGGGGGACTGTCTTTTGTAATTTTGACGTTCGAAAAGTGCTGATTCTCAGCCTAGTTTGAATAAATGACTTTTGATTTTGATTTTGATTTTACGGCGATACCACGATAAATGGCTACGTGCAGTTTCATAACGAAACTCCTTCTGATCCGTGTTCAGAGTGTGGGGCACCCACACTGCACTTTTATTGACCAGACATAAGTCCTCCGTGAGTACTCTATGTATAGTGGAATGAGGAATGTTAAGTTGAGTGGAGAGATCACTGACACTGACCCTACGTGACTGACGAAGTGCTTCCTTGATTTTGTCCCTTGCTTCTAATCTAGTCGATGACAATGATCGAGGTGCTCGCGGCTCATCTTCAGCTGTGGTTCTTCCTTGTTTGTACATTTCAAGCCATCGCTGTCTTTCAGCGGTTCTTTTATTTAAGACGTTACGACCAACACACTTTACCAGTAAGTCGTGCGCAACTCCTCCAGAGTAGTTGAGTAAAGCACAAAACTTTAGAAATATACGTTGCTCCACTACATTAATAGATTTTTTTAAATCTTCCATTTTAAATCAATGCACGTCTTGACAATACAACACACCAAATTAAACTAACATGATTGTACAAGAAAACACATGTATTAACTATTGCATACCATTGCGCAATACATAAATATTGGAAATAAAAAATATGACACTGGAAGTGGGATGACCTAATAATTGGTGATGATAACCTTTTCCATCACACTTGCAGGCTTTGGACTGTCGTAATGGTCAAGTGTAGGTAGATACTATTATGTACTTAATTGGTAAATGCAGCCGTAAGTGATAAAATGTAGTCAATGCGATTTGTTGCCTTATGCCAACCACTTAAAGTCCAAGTAGATGAAAAGTGTTAAACATCGCATTCCTTAACCACAGCAGGCTGTAGCTACAAAAATAACTTTCTACAATTAACTATCTTGGCGTGTTTAAATATGTTAATCATCTCTATTTACAATAATTGACTAATGACTATTTACAATGTCTTACTAATCACTACCTACTCAAACATAAATCGTAACAATTGTTCGAAATGTCCCCCACTTTGTATTATGCATAGACGGGCGCGCTTACGCAAATTTCTATTTAATTTACTTAAAACAAAATGTTTGTTTTTAACATTATTGAATGCACTTTCAATTTGGTTTTTCAAGTCGGTTTCGCGCGTTATGTAACTGAACGGGAGCGAGACACGCGCGCGTCAATCCGGGCGACTGAGGGGGTTGTTTCACCCCCGCCCCGTTGTGCGCCCGCGCCTAGTGCCGCTATGACCTGCCGTGACCTGTGCTGTGCGCATATGATTGCGTATATGTACTTAGTGTCGCTCGGTGTCCAACTTGTAACCTTTTTAAAATATTTTTGGGGCAAAATGTAACATGGTGTCATTTTTTTTAATCGATTCAGTTGCTTATTCTGAACAAACTATATTCAGGTTTGCAATATACTAAAAATAATGTTGTATACGGTACAACAAAACTACAAATCCTTAAAATTTTTGCTTGTCTGTTTGTTCCGAAGCTGCTGGACCGATTTTGACGGGACTTTCACTGACAGATAGCTGAGGCTATAAGGAGCAACGTTGGCTACTTTTATTTTAGAAAATGAAATTGTAAAGAGACATATTATTGTTTTCCGACATCCACGCGAACGAAGTCGCGGGCACGGTAATTTATGAATAATTAAAATATATAAACTGTAGGTAACGAATCTGAATCAACATCGCAAGCGCCACATGAACGGGCGTCCGGTGGAGGCGACGTACGACTGCACCGTCTGCGGAGAGCAGTTCCAACAGCGGAACCACATGTATATGCACAGGTAAACTATACAACAAATTGAATAATACGTAAAGCCGTGTCTCCGGCGCGTGTTTTATCGAAATATTACACAAAAACGTCAAAACAAAGAAGCGTGGCCATATACATTGTGTATGCAAACACGATGTTTTTCTTTTCCGAGCTTAATGGAAAATATTCCGCGTGCGACTGGGTTTGTTTCATTTTCAACCGCCGCGCGCACCGCGCACATCTAATCACGTCACATCTGCACATCTGACCACAGAAGGAAAACCAATTCTTCAAAATCGGTTTCAGACACACGAAAGAAATCGCCCAATGCAAACCGGTCAATCGGTCATCAATCCGTAGCTCTTGGTAAATGTCAAAATTTCGAAGTCGTAAATACGGTCTGACTCGAAATCTGTGTCTTCTCCTCGATATTGAGTCTATAATTGCTAAAACTGATAGCACGTCATACTCGTCGGAACTCATTACGGCATCTACACAAAATGTGTTAGCAATCTAAAAATATTTTAATACGCACGAGACAGCTTGTGTATGAAAACAAATGTTTATGTGTAAGGTTTTTTGTGTAAGCTTATTTCAATAGCATCTCAGAGCATGGCTTATCGAAAATTGTTTTTATACTATTAAGGAATTTATGAATTGAAGGACAATTAACGGTAAAGTTGCATGACATGAAAATTGAATTTGGCATTTTTATTTTACATTTGTAACTTTAATTCTTTGGTTGTCATTTGAAAGTTGATATTTAGACAATTTGTAATTTAATTATTTATCTTTGAAATTTGTAATAAGTGGAACTATAGATTGCAGTGAACTATTGAGCTCTTTAGAAATTAAAATCCCAACTCGGACTCCCAGGCACAATACATATGACCTATTCTATGTTCCTGGCTCAAACACCAACCTAGGTCACTACGCCGCTGTGCCAAGACTTTGTAGGCATTATAACACGCTATCTAAAACAACAAATTTTGACATCTGCAAATCTCTTGCTAAGTATAAGAAATGTCTTAAAGTTTTGTCTATCTGTTAATTATTATTATTATTTTTTAACTTTTCATTTATAAACAGTAACTAATGTGATTTAATCTTGATTTTCTTAATTTTTTTTAACTTTTTATTAATATTTTACTAGTATTATAACTTTGTTCTTGTTAGCTTAGATGTAAAATTTTATTATGCATGCTGTGGTCTCCTGTAAGTGAAGGAGTACACCTACGTGATACCTATGTAGTTCCTAATTTAGTTTTAATGGTCTGTGTACATCTTTTGTTGGAGATCCTAAATAAATAAAATAAATAAATGTAGACAATTCTCGAATTAGTACTTTTTTTTTGACATGGGAATTTAATCATTTTCTTTAAATTGATTAAATTAGAATTATTATTATTGTTGTCACAAAATTTGCATGCCGAATTTAGTAGGCGGAATATGAAGAACTATTGTGTATGTGTTATAAAATCTGTAAAATACCATATTTCAGGCAAATAAATGAATATATCTATCTGTAATGTTTTGAAAAGCACGCGCAGGAGACACGGCTTTAAATAAAAAAAAAATAATAATAAAAAAAATACACACCAGTTAATTCAGCAACATAGTTCAATTTTGAAGAGACCCCTTGGTCCATGGTCTCTATTTCTCTGGGCCCTGCTGAGGTTATGGAAAATATGTTGCAGGGCTGCAACGATTGCATACCATATCTGTTTTGTCGTTAATTCGCAGAGCGCATACATTCAGGACCCTAATTGCATAACACACTAGTCATATCAATTTGAATCATTTCGAAGCATATTGTTAATCCATTGCTCCATATGTTCGAAAAACTTGTCTGCTCAGCAACGTAAACAACGCAAGGAATGTTGTTGAACTGTCAAAATTAAACCCATTGCTACTTATAGTGTGTTACGCAATTACCCTGCAGGAATGGGTGATGTAATACAACTGTAGCATTTTCATTTGAGTGTAAAATAGTCTTGTTACCTTTTATTTTCAGACGAGAAATGCACTCTGAGATAAAGAGCCCGGCGCGTAGTCCTCCGCAGCGCGCGGCGTGCGGCGTGTGCGGCCTGCGCTTCCCCAGCGAGCGCCTGCTGCAGCGCCACGCCGCGCAGCACGCGCCCGCGCCCGACGCGCACGCCGACGAAGACGACCATAGTACGTAGACATCCATCTTTACTTATCCTCCCACCGCCCCACTGACCTCCATATACAGGGTTATTTGTAAAACACCAACAACCTCTTAAGAGGTCATTGTACTCATCATTATGAACAACTTTTACTATGGGACCAAACTGGAAAATCGTGAAAAAAAATCAGCTGTTCCCTACATTTTGACGACTCGTACGAACATAAATGTAGGGAACAGTTGATTTTTTTTTCGCGATTTCAGGTTTGGTCCCATAGTAAAAGTTGTTCATAATGATGAGTACAATGATCTCTTAAGAGGTTGTTGGTGTTTTACAAATAACTCTGTATACAAGTACACTGGACCTATGATAAGCCGGGCCATAGTGAGGCGATTTGATTTTCGCCATTTTGGCGCTGATCGCAGGAGTGGATGGGAACGGAACTAATAATAAAGATGGGACAATGAGATAAAATACATCGATAAAATGCATTTTCGACCATCAGGTAATACTATTTCTATGTTTCCGATAGATACATCACCTCACCTCTTATTTATGTATCAACTAAATTAATACGACACAACAAAGAAGCTTAATCGCGTTAAACCTCCAAAAACACTTTAAAAATACGGGAGACAATCCAAACGAGACAGCGGCCATTTGCAAGTTACGTCAGATTTAGTTCTCTTCCAACGCATTGGGGGCGCTTCAAATAGGCACACTAAAGAGCTGTCATTTCAAAGGGTATCGTAAGTCCAGCGTACTTGTATATATGGAGGTCAGTGCACTGCCCATATCTCCCCACTCCCGGGCAAAAGCCTTTTTTCTACCATTTGTTGCCTTTCTTACGATGTTGCGCTTCTTTCTTTTTTTTGAAAAATAAATAATTGCGAGACGTTTCAGCACCTCAGAGCACCCTTACTGCATTTTGTATTCTTTTTTTTTCGATACAATGTATGTTAGTTTCATCACCTGCCTAGCCTTTTCCCAACTATGTTGGGGACGGCTTCCAGTCTAACCGGATGCAGCTAAATACAAGTATTTTACATGGAGCGACTGCCTATTTGACTTCCACAACCCAGTTACTGGGTAATACGATACCCCCTTGGTAAGACTGGTTCTCTGATTTTCGGACTTCTGACGACCCGTAACGACTGTCAAAGATCTACGAATGATAGCCAGGACCAACAGATTAACGTGCTTTCCGAGGCACGGAGGGTCTTGGTATGTACCCACCACCCATCCACGGACCAACCGCGGCAAGCGTAGCTTAACCTGATCGATCGACCCGTACGGCTGTTATTACTTACTTAGCCACAAGCTCGTGTTAGTTTATGGAATAAAAAAAAAGCTTATAAATAAATTGAATTTAATAAGAAGAAGAAAATGTATGCCCCCAACATTCAGCTCTTATGTAAAAAAAAAATCGTACATCGTTGCTACTAATGTTGTGTACTTCTTCTTAAAAGGTCGCGAGTACACGTGCGTGTTCTCTTCGTGCGGCAAGCGGCTGTCGTCTGCTCGCGAGCACACCGAGCATTTGTTGCGCGAGCATCAGCTGCGAGTGCTCAGCCACACGAGACACCCGCCGCGACGCGGACGACCTCCCAAGGTAGGCTCGTAAAAGCATTTGTTATACTGTAAAGGACTACGTCCACTCGTACAATGCTTCCATTATATTTTGTTGTTTATTTCCAGATGATGAAAGATCCCCTGGAAATCAAAGAAGAGGAATTTGATGAAGTACGTACATTATTTTACTTATTTGATTTATAAAATTATTATTATTATTGGCTCCTAAAATACAGGTAATCTAACCTAGCTCTGGAGCCAGGGTCTCAATTTTTTCTGTAACCTGTTTTTATGGCAATAAAGAAATTTATTATTTATTAAATAATTTTTGATCAATAGTAATAAGTAATATACCTGTTTCAGGTAAAAATCACGAAATCATCGCAGCCCCAATACTTGCCCAAGCTGAAAGTGCAGAGTTTATTCCAGTGAGTGGTGGTTAATGTTGACAGTGCGCAACATGCAGTCGATGTTGTGACGTCACGTCGGCGTCTGCGCGGACTGGCGGGAAGGCGTGCCACGGACGAGCACATGCTTCACTTGTACTGTGAACCTTAAAGAAATAGCAATAAATTCCATATCTGATTGTCCATAAGCTGCACATTTCGTCTCGTCCACCAGTCTGAGCTGACCATTAGTGGTAGTTACTATGACATGTCGGGACATTGTTGTATTTCTCTAACTTAGGGCCAACTAGTTAAGTGAAGTTTATGCTTTGTACTTAAAGTTTACTTTATGCTTTGTTTTATTGCAGATTTATATTATTAAGTACACACATACATACCAATATTGAATTTATAATGTATCTGAGGGGATATCAGAGTTAAATCAGTTTTTTTTTTAGAACTTTTATTAAGTAACTGTGAAATAAAATGATGCATCTATTATTTAGAGTGGGCACGTTATGTGCGAGAAATAATTATTAAGTACAGCGAAGTAGTGATAGTAAGACGTTATTATTCGCACGAAGATTCTCATTGGAATATTAAAACTTTTTTAAATATCAAATTAATAGAAGTTAATAAAAAAATCTAAATTTATGATTATAATAATATTAAGTGATAATAAATAAGTGCAATTTACTGTAACGACTTTATAATATTGTTACATTAGCCTAAGCATTAACTTTCAATATTTTATTTTTGACTCCAAGCCGTAGTGTGTAAGATATCGAGAAATAGATATATTATTTCAGAAAAATATCATAGGATATGCAATACATGTATTTTGTATTTCTATATTAACCATGCTTTTATTTTTACAAAAAATCTGTTTTATTAAAAAGACTGTGATGAGTGGCTTTGAATTTGGTGAGATATTATTTAGCTGATAAAAAATTCTTTTCCGACAAAATGTATATTATTCAAATCTAAAGAAGTATTTTTCCAGTATTATAAATTATACTTATTTTTTTTTTTTTGGAATTTTGGTTTAATCATTATAATGGTTTACAAGTTTTTTCCACTTTATAAATTGCACGCTTTATTGTGACACTGTTTGTTGAATTTGATAAGTTTGTTCGACTGAAATTGATTATAAATTGTCTTTGAATTGTTTTAATGAGGGTAGTTAACTGAAATTATTTCCCGATAAGCGTATAGCAGCCATAGCGATATGACGAGGACATGTTTAGAGATAAAGCAATTGTATAAAATTATTTAAGAAGCAAATATTTTAAAAAAGTACCCCAATCAATGGCCCCTGAACTAATTTGCGGTCAATAGAAGTTTATTTACAACACGGAGGTCGAGGTCATGAGATTTCCTCGCTAGCTATGGTAGAGATAAGCTTATCGTACATCATCAGACGCACGTTATCAACAACCCATGTATCAGCAGTAAGCAGAGAGAACGCGGCACTGTTTTGGTCTTTACACGTTTTGAGCATTGTCCTTTCACGAAAATGCCATGCAAATTTTCTGTCGTGTCGAGACAGAATATACAGGGGCAGGAACATCGACGCGCGACCTGTTACCTTGGGTTTAGTATATGATCCTGACCGACGAATGAATTATTAAAATAAAAAATCTGCTGTTCGATTTAATTGTGCAATAAATTAATAATTTAATCGGCCACGTTTACACGGCGTCATTCAGTACGATATGTTGCTGTATAATTTTGGGATCACAATCATGGTAGTTTCAAACTGCATTTATTTTTGATTGTGTGAACAGTAGGATGTTGACGTGTGATCTCAACTTTTTATCGTAAAATATCGTACAGGACAGCACCGTGTTAACGACCGCTTACGCGGTCAAAATGTATGGAACAGCTAATTATTTTTTTAATAACCGACGAAAAATTTTAACCAGTATCATGTACTGAATCCATGGTAACGCGTTGCAAGTCGATGTCCTCGCCGCCCTGTATAAGAATACCTTTTTCCGTGGTAAAAGTATTTGTCAGCATGTTGGTAGCGGGGCGGACTCCCCGAGGTACGCTGGACCTACATTTAGGTATCGTGACTTGTGAAGGTCTTTTATAAATCTGGAAATTTCCACAGATATATGGGTTATTGAAAGCGTCCGTCCGATAGAGATATAGTTGCGTTAGGATAAGGTGCAAATGTTCCTATGAGTGTGTCAGAAAGTTCGATTATTGTCGATGGATATATGCCGCGTGTTGTATAGTCGACCATTTCAATATGTTTAGCCTTGTTAAGTGTCAGCATGTCGGAGATTTTTCTATTAACATACAAATAATTATCGATAATAAAATATGCAACCATATTGATCTCTTTTTTAACACGTTTTTATTAGTTTCACCTGTATTTTTGTTTGTTTGTATGTAACTGACTCGTTTGGGCTCGATTTTGTCCCACTTTAAGCGATCAGATTTACTTTAAACGTTGTAGACTTATCAACGACCGACGACAATACAATATTTTGACAAAAAAAGTTGAAAAAAAAAATAGTTTAAAAAAAAAACCAAAAAAAATAAAAATAAAATATAGTTAAAAAAACACGCCTTAGCAGCAAATCGAACTAAAAATCAGAACATAACTTTTAATTTAAAATTCTAAAATAAGAATAAAGTTATGAAAAGAAAATTAATTTCATTGTAAAAAAAGCGTGGGGTGCTCGATATTGAATTTTGTAAATATATAATTAGTAGTTATTTGTGAACATAGAGTTAGTATAGAAATATGATAAAAAGCACCCCACGCTTTTATACAATGAAATTAATTTTCTTTTCCTAACTTTATTTTTATTTTAGAATTTTAAATTAAAAGTTATTTTCTGAATTTTAGTTCGATTTGCTATTAAAGCGTGTTTTTTTTTTTAAACCTAATTTACTTTTAGCTTCAGCTCGAAGGCTCCTAACAAACTAACACCTTTACACCCTTACTAATAAACGTTGTATGGCGTCTGTATAGTTACACAACGCTTTGTCTTCTTCTTTCGAAAGTCAAATTACTGACGACTGAAAGAGAGAAATCGGTGTAACTATTCATCGGATATAATACGTTTGTTAGTAAGGGGGTTAGTGTCTTGAACGTAGGTCGTCGTCTACTTGCAGATGCAAGTTTGTAATCGCAAAAAAAAAAAAATACGTTTATGGGACTTTTCCCTTTAATTAATTGTGCCGTGAAACTTTGCTTCTTGCCAAATTTCATGATTCTAGGCCAACGTTAAGTACCCCTTTATATGTTTTGATCAAAATATGTATACGAGTATCTAAATAATAGGATATAAAAAATCGTAGCCCACCGCTATCGGGAACAGGGTCCAATCAGCTAGTTTATTGTAATGGCATGCACAACATAATATGTAGAATATATAATATTATGTATAATACTATATATTATTAATATACAACGTGTAACGTTAAATGCGCAAAACCTGAAAATAGTTTGATCAGAATAACGAGCAGAATTAATTGAACCACTTTTTAATATAGGTCACATTTTTCAAAAAATCTTCATTAAAAACGTTGCCGTGTCTATTTATTAATAGGTCAAGCAAGTCAATGTCAGCGCGGCGCAGCGGCCCGGTGACGACTCCTCCCTCGGTAAAGTGTCGTCGCAGACGCAAGAAACGATCAGAATGGCCAGTAAAACTAAAACAGAACATAAAACCTTTACAATTTTTTTAATGACTTATTTTCCCTCTGAAATAGGTCAATTGAATTAAAAATCACTTGGGGTATCTTTAGTGGAGCGCCGTAAGATTTATACCTCGGAATCCAGGGCCAGTCAATGAATCTTCATAAAAATTTTTGAAATGTGTTTTTAACAGCATATAGAAAAATGTTAAAAAAAATATTTTGCCCGATCTCAATTTTTTAATTATTAAAATAAATAATTATTAATTTTTCGGAGTTTTCTTTTATTTTTATTAGTTTAACGTTATATTTTGAAAAGGAGAACTATTACAAACTTGTCCTTGGGCCTCAAGGGACTGCAGGTGCAGCCGCATAGGTCGATTGATCAGGTTAAGCCATGCTTGCCGCGGTTGGTCTGTGGATGGGTGACCATCTTTACATACCGAGACCCCTCCGCGCCTCGCAAAGCACGTTAAGCCGTTGGTCCCGGCTGTCATTCGTGGATCTTTGACAGTCGTAACAGGTAGTCAGAAGCCCGAAAGTCTGACAACCAGTCTTACCAAGGGGTATCGTATTACCCAGTAACTGGCTTGTGGAGGTCAGATAGGCAGTCGCTCCATGTAAAATACTGGTATTCAGCTGCATCCCGTTAGACTGCAAGCCGACCCCGAGATAGTTGGGAAAAGGCTGGGCAGATGATGATATATATTTATTATTATGCAGTAAATACGATAAAAGTTAATTACTGAACATAACTGTGTTTTACAAACTTTGAAAATAGTGGCATAGATAGTAAGTATTTGTTTTTTTTTATTTTTTTACTCGCTTATGAAAACAATTTCAAATACTTAATCGTTTATTTTGTAAAAAATCGATGCTGAAAGTTAGAATGTTATAGTTAAATTGAATAATATTCATTATTAATCATGATATAAGCGTTAGTTATTAATATTACTAATATTTGTTGTTACAGCCTCTTATCAAAATGAGTGAACCATCGAATAGTGATGACAATCAAAGTAATTATTGCCTCATTTGCGATAAAATCAGATCTAGTTCTCAATTAAGCTCCGAACTAGGAGAACTTTTAAAGCTAACTTGAGGAATATCAATGCTGAAAGCTACTTCTGCAGAAAGAGCGGAGGGATTGTCTCAGTATTTAATACTCGCGAATTTGTCTACGTGCATTCAGTATGCAGACAAAAATATATCAATAAAGGATGCATAAGTGATCATTTAAAAAAAGAAAACATCACATCAGCATGTTTTCTACCTAAGAAAAAGCTTCGAAAGGCTACTTCAATTGACTTTGATTGGAAAAGTAGGTGTTTTTTAAGTGAAAAAGAAGCGGATGAAATGAAGGAAACGTCAAAACAGCAAATCAGCTATGTAACTACCTCTGATTTCAAGAAAACCATTTTAAATTTGATAAGTGAAGAGAAAAGTGAATATTGTCGCAATATATAAAAGTGGAATAAATCAATGGTAACAGCTGTACTAATCCTTCACCTACAATCCACATCAATGAGATCGATGACGATGACGACGACAATAATGAACAATAATGTAGAAATGTATAGTTGAAAATATACAACGTGTAACGTTAAATGCGCAAAACCTCAGACACCCCAGCTGATTTTTAATTCAATTGATCTATTTCAGATTGAAAATAAGTCATTAAAAAAATTGTAAAGGTTTTATGTGCTGTTTTAGTTTTACTGGCCATTCTGATCGTTTCTTGCGTCTGTGACGGCCCTTTACCGAGAGAGGAGTCGTCACCGGGTCGCTCCGCGGCGCTGACATTGGCTTGCTTGACCTATTAATAAATAGACACGGCAACGTTTTTAATGAAGATTTTTTGAAAAATATGACCTATATTAAAAAGTGGTTCAATTAATTCTGCTCGTTATTCTGATGAAACTATTTTCAGGTTTTGCGCATTTAACGTTAGACGTTGTATATATATTTTTTTTGTAACTCGTTATTTTTTTGCTAAATATTAATAAATTAACATTAAAGTTACTATGCAAATATAATTTATTAGGCATAAAATTGAAATCTTTACTTTAAACATTTTTTTCCTCTTGTCCCTCTCATTTTTCAGTAAATTGTTGTTATAATTTTTTTTAATCAAGATCGGCCAATATTTTTTTTTTTAACTTTTTTATTTGAGCTTTCAACAATGCAGTCGAACAGTTTTTATGGAGATTCATTGACTGGCCCTGGATTCCGAGATTTTACAATTTTTATGTCTTACGGCGCTCCACTACTTAGGTTTTGCGCATTTAACGTTACACGTTGTATATTATTATGCTGAATTAGAGTTTGCACATTTGCAATGTGAGAGTTTGGCTTATTTTAAACTAGCAGCGCCCCGTGGTTTCACCCGCATTAGTTTCGATCCCGTGGGAATATCGGGATACACAGTATCCTATGTGTTAATTCTGGTTATAAACTATCTGTGTGCCAATTTTCATCCAAATCCGTTCAGGAGTTTTTGCGTGAAAGAGCAACAAACATCCATCCATCTTCACAAACGCATTTATAATATTAGTAGGATGAGAGCAGTTGTGGCCCAGTGGTAACGGCCGCGACTTACGAGTTGTAGGTCGCAGGTTCGAACCCTGACAGTCGCTTTACTTTGTGTAAATTATTTCATCACCACTTCTCTCAAGACGGCGAAGGGAAACATCGTGAGGAAACCGGCATGTCCTAGAACCAAAAATTCGAAGACATGTGACATCTACCAACCCGCACTGGGCCGCGTGGTGGATTACGGCCCACTACCTCTCACAGAGACGAGGCCTGTGTCCCAGCAGTGGGAATATTATATTATTATAAACTCTCCTTCTGGAGTGACTTGCAGAAGCGAATGGCACAAAAATATACATAGCTATAAGTTATCTGAAGCAAAATAGGTACATAAGATACACTAGGTAAAGGGACAAATATTACAAAATAACATTATCTTATCTGATTATGGTAATAGTGAAGCAAAAGTAAATAAATATATTACCTACTTAGTTGTTGAGATAAACGTACGTAATCTCGAATATTGTCAGGGGTTACATTAGACAAAACTAGTTACATAGCTTATAGTTTCCTCCTGCTTCGGACGAGTTGTGTATCTGCTATGCAAGGAGCTGCAAAGGTACGTACTTACTCAATCTCCCATAAAAAAATCGCTTGATTTGGCGCGCCTTTTGCTATCGTGTCTCTCAATGAATATAGGTACGTTGCATCAGCTAATGACAGCAGTAGGTACAGTAAAACGGGGTGAATAGGAATCCAGGGGTGAATCGGGACGAAACTTTAAAATGGATTTTAACATTGAAATAATATCGTTTTTTACCAAAAGGTCTCTTAATGTGTATACTATATTATAGTTGACGATTAAGTGTAATTGTTGGCTACAAACTATATTACATCAACGTTAAAATCCATTTAAAAGTTTCATCCCGATTCACCCCTCGGTTCCTATCACAGAACATTTATACCCAGGTTCCTATTCACCCCATTTTACGGTAGTCATCTGTGAGCATGGGTTTTTCATGGCAACCGCAAGCGGGACTGAAAGTCATTTCTCAGTTGCCCGGAGTTTGGATTCCTTGGTCGCATGCAGCAGGCGCGCCTCCTATTACTTGAGACTTGAATATAGGCTGTAATTTTTAATAATATTTAAGACTAGCGACCCGCCCCGGCTTCGCACGGGTGCAATGCTGATCACTACATAGTATAAAACAAAGTCGCTTCCCGCTGTCTGACTGCCTTTATGTATGCTTAGATCTTGAAAAATACGCTACGGATTTTGATGCGGTTTTTTTTTATAGATAAGAGTGATTCAAGAGGAAGGTTTATATGTATAGTAGATGCATAATATAGTAGAGAAACACTGATAATTTTAGAGCCATTAAAAAAGTATAGGATAAAAAATCGTTATTGTGGGTTATCCCTAAGAGATAGACATATACCATCGCGGACTTTTTTGTAGAGCTTTTTAAGGTGTGCAATACTGTAGTACATTATTTTGATCTATCTCGAATGGTTCAGCCAGCGTTTGCAATGTAAACGCAAAAAATGTGTTTATTTACGACATCACATTAGAAACCTCTAAAATTATCAGTGTTTCTCTACTATATTATGCATGTATTATACATATAAACCTTCCTCTTGAATCACTCTATCTATTAAAAAAAACCGCATCAAAATCCGTTGCGGAGTTTTAAAGATCTAAGCATATATAGGGACAGACAGAGGGAAGCGACTTTGTTTTATACTATGTAATGATACTCCATAGACAAGTTTAGACGTGATTAAAAAATTGGCTACTAAAAATACGTCAAATTAGGTCAGGCGCTGACTAATTTGACAGGACTAAACTACTTAATATTTATATTCTGTCCTTTTCTTAATGAAATAGAAAGAAAAAGATGCGCTGAACTTTAGTTTAGTTTTGGGAACAAGGGAATCGGTGCCATTGTCTTGTATCTTTTAAGCTTCCGAAAACAAAGGCATGTTGTCCTACTTCCACGTGTTATCTGGGTAATATTTTGTCATTTTTGAAGATTAAATGTTGGTTTGATTAAATGTTGTTGCAACAACATGTAGCCACGCACCAAAAGCGCTGTAGACCCTACGTCTACAGCGCTTTTGGTGCGTGGCTAAAATCGGCACTAACGGTTTTTTAATACGTTTCAAGCATTGAGTTTCAAGTGATATTTCACAAAACAATTGAACAAATGTTTACCAACAGCGTCCCCCTGTCAACGTCATTCGAACGCCAAAATGTCCTTTCGCACTTTTTACATATAATATTGACATTGAGCGCTATGTTACAATGAACTTAGGAGCAGAGTATGGAGCGCTGGCGCACGGCGACTGCTGTGGTGACGGGAGCGAACGGCGGCATGGGAGGCGCTCTCTGCGTTGGCTTGGCGAATGCCGGAATTACTGTCATCGCGGTCGATGTGCAGTTAGATCGTATTCCTGTAAGTTGAACTGTTGTTGTGAGGTCAGCGTTGCTATTCTTACATTTAGTTATGAAAGTATTTTTATCACTGGTCCTTCCTAGGGAATGCAATCTCGTTCTCGCGAGATCTCGGCCTTTTTTAGCGAGATTGATCTCGGACGAAATCTCGGGAGTTTAACTCAATGAATGCCGATCTATGAATAACTCGCAGATCTCGCAGTATTATGAATAACAATACTGCGAGATCTCGCCAATTTCCAGATCTTGCGAGATTGGCAGTTTTGTGTGTTTTTTGCAAATGATCACAATATTTGAATAAATTAGGAAAAAAATAATAAAATTAGTTAGCAAGCAACAACTATTAGTAAAAAAAAAAGATGCGCTCTGATGACGCGAGATCTCGCCCTTTTTTCGTCCGAGATCAATCTCGCTAAAAAAGGCCTGGATCTCGCGAGAACGAGATTGCATTCCCTAGTCCTTCCCTTCGTTAGTCTAATGGTCACAGACGCGACTGCTGGGCGTGGAGACCTGGGTTCGATCTCCAGGTCGGGCAATGTAATTGGCCCTGGGTGATCTGTAGTTTTGTACCTCTTCCTACCACCTTGGCAAATAAAGGCGAGATGGTACCTGTTCATAATACTTGGGTACTTCCATTTAAAATCGATTTATTCGATTCTATGATTTTGTCAAAGATAAAGTACACACACATACAAATAAAGATTGATTGATTGAAAAGTTTGATTCTATTTACTTAATAGGAAATGCAGTCGGATGCCACAAATGGGAAAATAATTCAAAGACATTGCGATATCTCAACCCTAAGGAGGTGACGGAGACTTTCAATTGGGTTAGCGAGGAGTTTGATGGTGTACACATTCTGGTCAATTGTGCCGGTGTGCTGTACCAAGGACATATCACTGGTACGTAATTGTTGCTCGCTTAATACGTATGTATGTTATGTTAGTTACCATCATTTTCATCATTGTGAACCACAGCCCAACAACGCAACGCAAACACTACCTAATGCAACACCAATGTAACGCAAATGCTACGCAAACACACTATATTTTTGATAAGAAGAAGAAGACTACGCAATGATACGAGTTCGTTCGCATACACTGCGACACTGCTACGCAAACTACACAATTGCTACGAGAACTCTACGACAACTCTGCGATAGTGCTACGATAACGGTGCGATAACGCTACGGATGCGCTACGACGCTGCTACGCGATGTTTGTACATACAATACAAGTCCACGTGCATAGCACGTGCGTAGCAAAATGTGGTCCTGTACGATCTCGCGCGTGCTGCTACTGGTGTAATTAGTCCTGTAATGATGTCCTGTGCCGCTAACTGCTGTAATTAGTCCTGTAACGATATTGTACGTGCCGCTACTGATGTAATTAGTTCTGTAACGATATGGCACGTGCCGCTATTGGTGTAATTAGTCCTGTAACGATGTCGCACGTGCCTAACTGCTGTAATTATAATACTCCTGTAACGATATTGCACGTGCCGCTACTGGTGTCATTAGTCCTGTAACGATATTGCACGTACCGCTACTGATGTAATTAGTTCTGTAACGATATGGCACGTGCCGCTATTGGAGTAATTAGTCCTGTAACGATGTCGCACGTGCCTAACTGCTGTAATTATAATATTGCACGTGCCGTTACTGGTGTAATTAGTCCTGTAACGATATTGCTCGTGCCGCTACTGGTGTAATTAGTCCTGTAACGATATCGCGCGTGCCGCTACTGGCGTAAATAGTCCTGTAACGATCTCACACGTGCCGCTAACTGGTGTAGTAAAATTATTCCTGTAATGATCTCACACGTGCTGCTCAATGGTAGCTATTATCGCTACGGTACGCTAACGGTTAGGCCAATACTACAACAACGCCACGACAAAAATTGAGACGACAGTATGTCTTCTCAAGTAATGTAACCCATCAGGGTTATATTACTGGAAAGCTACATGGTGTAGCTACACTAACATAGGTAGGTACCTACATAATTATCTTAGTGTAGTCTAGTATTGGAACCGGCGTTTGTGATCGACAGTTTTTGCATCTTTTCTACTTGCAGACGTGGGCAGTAACACATTGAGCGACGATGCAATTATTACAACTATCGACGTGAACCTGAAGGGCATGATCTTTTGCACTCGCCACGCCATCGCCTCCATGAGACAATATAAGATAGATGGCCACATTATCAATATTAACAGGTAGGCAGAATTCAAAGATACCGTTACCTAATGTAGGCACCCTACCTTTAGGCAGGGTGGTCCCCGTTTGTAAAAGTGTACGTACAGACGCCAGCATATCAAGCTACCCGAAACTGTCAGATTTTCCCAATCAACTTTGTACCTTATGCGTTTAGCGATAAAGTTGAAAATCTATTAAAGAAATCTGACAGATTGTAGTAGCTTGATGTGCTGGCGTCTGTACATTTCTCGGTTCTTACGTCCTAATTATGTCCCATTATTGAGGACGACCATTGGGCAACGATGCAAACCCCGAATTCTTAGAATAAGCTAGGAACTTCAGTGATATTCTGTAACTATCTCACCGTGAAAGCTTGGGTGAAGTGAGCGCGGAGTGAGCTGTCATTCGCTAGGGACTAACACTATTAAGTGCTTACTTCACTTACGAATTCACGGCCAGAATTTTTACAGAATCGACCGGCTGGTGTTAATTTAAGGCTCTCCCCCTCAGACGCGATATTATCGGTCGATAATATCGGATGCGTTATTGCGATAATATCTATTTTCAGTAATTTTTTTATTAGGACGGCCACGAAGTTACACGCTGCTGCGATAATAACGACCCAATAGAAGTAGGACGCTTGCGTTCCTCCAGGACGGAGGTATTCCTATATGAGTTCGTAGAACATTTTGTATTAGGACGCATACGATCCTACACACACCTGTGTTAATAACATAGTGACGTGTAGTTCGGGCGGAGGGGCTTTGGTGTAGGTTACACGCATGCGTTAGAAATATCGGACGGTAAAAACGCAGCTATGTGGCAGGAATCGGACGCATTATCGCAATAACGCATCCGATATTATCGACCGATAATAACGCGCCTTTGGGGGAGAGCCTTTCATCTGGGAGACCTGTGCTTTTAACTATTACAAAAATGAGAAATAAATAGTTATTTATTACATAATTGTTTTGTTCGTTCCAGTATTGCTGGTCACTACATTCCTTGGGCGGACAATATGAACGTGTACGCGACTACGAAGCACGCGGTCACTGCATTCACGGCGTCTCTCAATACGGAACTGGCTGCATTTAAAAACAGAATAAAAACTACGGTACGTTAGAAAAAAATGGTTCATGTTGGCAGTGGGTTCACGAGAACAGTGCATCTTACAGCTCGAGTAGCTTAAACTGTTGAGAAAAGATCGCACGCGTATCACATATATTAGGTGAATCAAATATAAACAAGACTTTTTTTATTACTAGTCGCTGAGTAAAGTGATGCGCTTGGTGCTGTTGTCACCTAGGGGAGGGGGATATACTGCTCCGGCTCACTTTAGTTTATTGCGCGCCAGTAGCATCATGTATGAGCAGGAGGTATATAAGTCTGTTGAGCAACGACTTATCATAATTTTGTTAACACGGGAGGGCATAAAACCTTCCGAAATTTTGCATCCATTGACTCTACAGTTCGATAAGAATACGCTTTCAAGAACTCAAGTGTAGGAATGGCACAAAAAAAAAATTCAAGTGGAGCATGCCGTTTTCACACTGACCAGATAGTGAAATCATTTGTGTGCAATTGGCTAAAGGCTCGACCGACTACATTCTTCGATACTGGCATCAAGAAACATCCCCTGCGCTGGGAAAAATGTGTTAATAGAAGGGGAGATTATGTAGAAAAATAAAATATATTCCTTTTTTTTTACGAGTATAATAATACGTGCGTATTTTTTTTTACTTAAGTCCGGTTTATATTTGATCCACCCACGTATTAGTACATAATAGATATTGTGGTGTCTTACGCCTTCCACTACGCCTTTCACGCGAACGCAGTCACGGGCAGAAACTAGTATTCATATAAAAGAGCGCAACGATCGCGTACTCGGACGACGATCGCTTTTGGTTGGGATGCGGCCCTATGCGAACTCGAACGCGAGGTCGCGTAGACAGGAGGTGCTTTCCGGTTAGTAGATAACATAATATGTTCACGACGATCGCGCATTCGCGCCAACGATCATTTTGGTTAGGACGCGGGGGAACAAAATTACCGTGAAGATCGACGCGTCACGCGGATCACTACATATTATAAAACAATGTCCCCGCCGCGTCTCTTTGCGCGATAAACTCAAAAACTACCGAACGGATTTTTATACTGTTTGCACCAATGGGCCGAGTGATTCATGACGAAGGTTTAAGTGTATAATTCATTATGTTTTTGTGTAAATTGGCTGAAATATGACGATGATTGTTGAAGATATCGGAAACAAACCATGCCGACTTTTACCGGCGTGCTCTGCGTAATGTTTGGATGAAATTCTGTACACAGATAGTTTACAACCTGGATTAACATATCCGGATACTTTGCATTTCGGTAGTACGTTCCCGTGGGATATTTTCCGACATACATGCGAGCAAAGCGGCAGCAAAAGCTAGTGTAATATAAAGCATTGTGACCACAAATCTTTTATCTACACAGGTATAATCAATAATCTCCATCACTATTAATCACTCGCTCCCAGACTGCTGGCAAATCTTGAACACCATTTAAAGTACCACTTTCATTTAATTCATCAATAATGCTCTTTAGTTTAATATCTAACTCCTTTTTGCTATTGGATCGAGTACCCGACAATTTCCTCTTCACATGGCCAAAACAATTGAAATCACAAGGATTCATATCCGGGGAATATGGCGGCTGAATAATTTCAATCCATCCTTTATCTTCAATTAAATTCTGAACTATTTTTGATTTGTGCGGTCTGGCGTTATCATGTAAAATTATAGGACTCGTTATATGATGTTCCTCTGCCCAAATAGGAATATTTTCTTCTAAAAATGACTTATATCGCTCTCCAGTCATAGTTGTATTTTCATCATAAGTTCTCCAAAAAGCAATGCCTCTGACATCCATAGCTACTATTAGTAGTATTTTTCGTTCATGTGGCTCTGCACGTGGTAAATGTTCAGCTGAAGTGCCCGGTTCCACCCAACATCGTGACTGATGTCTTTGACGAGGAGTATAAAATTCGACCCAAGTTTCATCAAGGCATATGAATCTATTAAGTATATTTTTCTTACGGCGATACCACGATAAATGGCTACGCGCAGTTTCATAACGAAACTCCTTCTGATCCGTGTTCAGAGTGTGGGGCACCCACACTGCACTTTTATTGACCAGACATAAGTCCTCCGTGAGTAGGTATAGTGGAATGAGTGTAGTAGGTATAGTATAATGAATGAGTCCTCTATGTATAGTGGAATGAGGAATGTTAAGTTGAGTGGAGAGATCACTGACACTGACCCTACGTGACTGACGAAGTGCTTCCTTGATTTTGTCCCTTGCTTCTAATCTAGTCGATGACAATGATCGAGGTGCTCGCGGCTCATCTTCAGCTGTGGTTCTTCCTTGTTTGTACATTTCAAGCCATCGCTGTACGGTTCTTTTATTTAAGGCGTTACGACCAACACACTTTACCAGTAAGTCGTGCGCAACTCCTCCAGAGTAGTTGAGTAAAGCAGAAAACTTTAGAAATATACGTTGCTCCACTACATTAATAGATTTTTTTTAAATCTTCCATTTTAAATCAATGCACGTCTTGACAATACAACACACCAAATTAAACTAACATGATTGTACAAGACAACACATGTATTAACTATTGCATACCATTGCGCAATAATTAAATATTGGAAAGAGTTCTTGATGTGCTGGCGTCTGTACTACAAAAATTTCATTTGCCGCAAAAACTAAGCTGCTTTGCCACTTCTTTACTTAAATGAAATTGCACGCGATATAATTTATGTTCTTCCTCCTTTCTCAACCAACCGGTTGTTTGTTAATAGATATTTGCGTTTATAGCTTCCTTATTTTTGCAACCTTCTGGTTGGCCTTCACTTTGAAAGTTACGTTAAACTTTGTTTTCATTTTAATGTTCTTTAGAGCATATCTCCAGGCTTGGTGAACACCTCAATGTCTAGTCACGTGGAACAGATGAAGATGCCAGCGCTGCAGCCGCGAGACCTGGCGGATGCTGTTCTGTACGTGCTCTCCACGCCACCACACGTCAATGTAAGCTTTTCTTGTTTCATCTGTGATACTTGTCAATGTCCTGTACTTGGTGCTAGTGTCTAATCAATGGCAAACTACGTGGAACAGATGAAAATGCCAGTGCTGCAGCCATGTGACCTGCCTATCTGTTCTGTAAAATCGTCTCCCAGTGACAACTTAGGTGAGCTTGTAGTGAGCTGTCATATCACCTGATGCTAAGGATTGACACTATTGATAGCTCACTTCACCACTAGCTGTCTTCACGGTGAGATTTTTACAGAATACTGACACTGTAAGTGATCCGCACGCCGCCTGCGTGCTTACACAGGCATCACGTTGCACTTATGATACTTGTTGATATCATGTTTTAGATAGGGTCTGGCGAAATGGCAAACAATTATTAGCTGAGAAATAGTGTGATCCAGAAATACCTATACTTATAAATCATTTAATAAACGACTCATTTACCTATTCGAACTTATTTCGTTTCAGATTAGTGAATTGACTATAACTCCAGTAATGGAGAAGCGGCTGTAAAGAGTTCAAGCACGAAGTTGCTGCCTGGAAAAAGCTACAATATTAACGGTGTTATATAATAATTACTATGAAAATAATTGTTAAAAATGTACAGACACCAGCACATCAAGCAACTACAATCTGTCAAATGTTTTAATAGATTTTCAACTTTATCGCTAAGTTCAAAGTTGATTGGGAAAATTTGACAGTTTCGGGTAGCTTGATGTGCTGGCGTCTGTACTTACTGACTATTAAAATTTGGTGATGAATTATTATTACGTTGGTTATTTTTTTTTGATAGCCTTCTTTGTGTCCCACGGCTGGGCAAAGGCCTCCCCTTGTTTCTTCCAAACCTCCCTGTCTTGTGCGATCCCTGGCCATGTTGGTCCTGCAAACATTATCAGATCGTCGCACCACATTCGTCGTGGTCTACCTCGACGGCGATGTCCTCCCTCAGGCGTCCAGTGAATGATAATCTTTGCCCGTCGCTCCGAATGCATTTGTGAAACGTGTGCGGCCAATTCCCGCTTCAGCCTAACTAATTTTTCTCCAACATTCGCTAGCACAGCGTGGTGTTTCTAACTCGATCTGTACGTTTGACATCTATTATGCTGCGCTCCATTGGCCGTCGGCAAATCTTGAGTTTGGACTTCTGTTGTTCAGTAAGTGACCTACTAATGTTGGCTGTCTCAATAGAATAGAACATAATAAAATACTCTTTATTATGTACACCATAAATATTACAAATGTAGAAATTCATCATCAGATCAAGTATATATGATTACGAGATTGGTTTAATTTCTGATATGACGCAATAATTCAATCTGACTTTGGACATTGTTAGCATTGTTTAGGTAAATATCTGTGAGTACTTGATTTGTAAGAGAGATATCTTTAAATACATTTGCCTAGCTCAGAGGAAATCTGCCCACCATACACTAAAGTGCAGTAACAGCAAAATCACGATTTCGAGTAAAACGCATTTAAAGTTAAGAATTGATTTTAAAAAATCAACAGAATGTATAAGCAAAAAAATTTGAATGCAGAAAGGTTGTAAAGGCATAGGTTCACACGTTAAAGCAATAAAAAAAAATATATCTTAATAACTGAATTTATTATGGCCATTTATTCTTTTTGGTGCCTATTACTGCATAGCCTTTTTTGTAAAAAATACCATTTTAAACTTAGTAAAATGCAGCAAAAAGCCCTATTACTGCGTTTGGATCAGTTATTTTGTCAAGAAACCCAACTAACATGTAGTAAGGTCAAAAAAATACTGCATTTTAGTTAGTTTTTTAAGAAAAAAGTGTTCAATTTACTAGTGCAGTAAGAAAAATAGCTAGTTCACATTTTAAAGACCGTTTATTTCTTATTATTAACTGCACTTTAGCTAGGAATAATCATATCTGTGTCATTATGCTATCCAAACTAATCTGCAGTAATGCTGTATTTTACTGCGTGTTAGTCAGTTTATAATGATAAAAGAATGTTAAGTATTCACAACTAAAATGCGACAAGCTTTGATTTTACTGCATTTTAGTTGGGAGTTCGTGACAATAAATTGTATTTTCTTAATTTGCAGTAAAAATAGCTTGTATGGCGGTAAATTTTACTGCGTATTAATTTTTTTTTTAATTTTTTTCCAGAAATATAAAACTATCTAAAGAACTGTAAAATTATATTGCTTACTGCATTTTAGTTATGAAACCTTAAAATTTAATCTGCAGTATAATTTATACTGTATTTTAGTTGGGAAATCACGCCAAATTGTTAATTTTTTTCGTTTGCAGTAAGTGAAAACTGTTAAATAAAAACCATTCTAATAGTCTTAGAAATAAGTAAGTTAATTCAATAGAAAGCTTAAGAAACCCGCTTTCAGAATCACTAATAAAACGAAAAATCACAAAAGGGCTGTTACTGCTCTTTAGTCTCTGGTGGGCAGAAATAGAAGGTTCAAGGCGAATGAACGCGACGTGGTCTATTTGCAGTGACTTTACGTAGGTAAGTTAAAATAATAGGGTTTTAAATAATATAATGTAATCATCATGTCGAAGCATTTTTTTTAAAATTACTGTTTGTGTGTGTATGAAGGATTCAGACTGCTAAAGTTCCCATGACAGTTGTTGACAATGTACCTTTTACTGCCGCACTCAGAGACTTCACTTAAAATGAATTATAACCAGCATATCTTGCCGTAAATGTCAACCAAAATGTTTTTAATCTGACATAATTATTTTTGTTGACTGACTGCGTTCCAATTTATACTTTTCAATTAAAGTTAATGATTGATTAATTTTAAGTAATGACTCTGAGTACCGGGGTTAGATACATAAATATAAAAAGTTTATAGGTACCGAATTCCTGCGATACGTAGACCAATGAACCAGCAGGAAGGACATGCCACGACCAAAGTTGTGTTTCCAGATTAGTGTGGGGCAAAAAGAAGAAGTGGTAGCAATTTTAAATTTAAATAAGATTATATTTTTATTATAAACAAACCTCATACATAATCTTTAACGATTATCTAGAGCTTGTTTATTCACGGTTTTCGATCCAATTCAGCCTCTTGATTCTCATGTTAAAGGCTTTCAGTTCGATCACAATTCAATTCATTCTGTGTTGCAAAGTTGCAGTGAGCGGTCAAGTCGGAATTTTTAAATTCAAGGTAATTACGGGTCGGACACTATTTATAAATAAATGTAAGTTTAATCTTTATTATTATGTATTCGAGAATATCTTTCGACTTATTTTTTGGTTGCGGGTTCGATTCCGGTACTAATAAATGTGAATAATACTCACTTTATTTGATTGTTTCTGTGCGGACGGTGTTGTTATCGTATGAAGTTATTTGACGGCACCAAAGATTCAGTGAATCATATTGTGAGGAATGATGGTGACCGTACGGTGTTAACTTAAAAATAAAACAGGCCATCGGTCGCTGGTTTGGCAAGATCGGAAGACGCCAGAAGATCGCCTTTGCTAGAACAAGGCAATGGGGTGACTCCTGGTGTGATGCTGGTAGAGGTGAAGGTTAAAGACCCTATTGATTAAGTAGATACTGGACGTACCTATTGCGTGCTAACGTCGACAATATTGTTGTTGACATATGGCAAATAATTGAATTTAATGTTTTATGTTTCGTAATGTTAATTACTTACTATTGTATAGAATCAAGTTCTTCTAACTGTACAGACAGCTGGGCTGCTGGAGAGTTTGTTGCGCCGGCGTCGCTTTTTCTTCCCAGACAGTACTCGGAAGTGGTGAAAGGCGGGCGTTTTGGGGGACTGTGTTATGTAATTTTGACGTTCTAAAAGTGTACTTTTGATTTTGGTTGCGATGGCTGCAAGTGTTGATATCGCCAGAGTTGAGCATCGCCGAGTGTATTCACAGTGAAATGCTTACGGTATGAAGTCCGCCTTTGTGCAGTTTTTTACTTGTGCTTAAAAAATTTTAACCTGTTGATACAGAACGTGTTGAACAGCATGGATCGCTGGGTCGGCAAGACAGCTGTTGTGACAGGCGCGAGCTCGGGCATCGGGGCAGCCATCTGTGTGGAGCTGGCCAATGCTGGGATCAACGTCGTCGGCCTCGCCAGGAGGACTGGACCTATTGAGGTGAGACTTTACTGTAAACACTTACTCATTAGTAACTAATGAAATCAAGTCATAGAAACTTAAACTCAGGTTGTAGTTAATATTTCTCAAGAAATTGTTGAAACTTTCGATTTATAATAAATTGCAAAGAATCAGCATTGCCATACACCGTGGCAATCCTTTTAGGCATTTTTACCATTGACAGCGATGCTGACGCTCAATTGATACTCAATGACCTGCTCCCGTTTTTATATATTAATTTTGTGTTTGGGTACCGTCGTACCCATTCTCCTTGAATAATCAGCGTGTAGTGATGGTCTGTGATATCTGTGAGAGTTAGTGGGCCGTACCGTCACAGTAAGTAATAAAATCCATACAGTAGCGAAACGAATCTACTTGTGTAGAGCACAGGCGAGGGATCTTGCGGACTCGAACGTTGAAATAACATTAAATTCCAGCCTGTCGTTTAGGTGTACTTATTTTACATTTAGGCAAATAAGTAGAATAGGTACGTAACAGCGTCGTGATTGTTTGCACTGCGTGGCAACGTCGCTTTTCAGTGTTCAAAGATTCAAGTTCATTGAATCATTGACCTAGTGATCCAATTCTACAGTGTTCAAATTTGCTGAACGTTAAAACTCCAATTTTTGACCTAATTACTGGACTTCATTTCCACACACAAGTCCCACTGGTGGGCAAAGATCTCCCCATTTTTATTTACATAATGATTTCTATATACTAGCTGCAACCCGTGGTTTTACCTGCACAAGTCTCGATCCCGTGGGAATATAGGGTTAAGAAGTAGTACTTTCGCTTTTATAATATTAGTTAGGGTTAGGATTAGTTCGTGTTACCTTCTATAATGTATTTCGCACAGAGTTTTAGAACTATCAGAACTGAAATCTGCAAGTCGTAGATCACAGAACAGATAAATTTAACTGTTCTGTCCGTAGATACCTAGTTGTGTAATACTTTATAATCTAATGATAAGTTAATTGACTATAATTTAGCTATTCCTACGTTATAATGTCTCTTGGAAACGGTTCGACGAACACAATCATAAACGGGGCTCACTTTCAGTTGATTGTTGGTATGACACTTTCTTCTTTGACAACGGAGTGAAGGCCAAAGAGACAACATGGTTTTTTCGTGACATGACTAAAATAACTTCGCAGGTAACTTAAAACAGAAGGTATCAGCCAAAGACATTTAAATACGAGGGCGGGTCAATAAGTCCGTGACTTTTGGAATAAAACACAGATTTTTTGATAAATAAATAATTTTATTTTTCAACGTAGTCTCCCTTGAGCTCTATACACTTTGTCCAACGCTTCTCCAATTTTTTTATCCCTTCCAAAAAATATGATTTGTCGAGGTCCTCAAAATAGGCCTTTGTTTGCGAGATGACTTCATCATTGGAGTCAAATCTTTTTCCACCAAGCCATTTCTTCAGGTTTGGGAACAAGAAGTAGTCACTCGGAGCCAAATCTGGAGAATAGGGCGGATGAGGGAGCAATTCATAGCCCAATTCATGGATTTTTGCCATGGCAACTGCACATGTGTGCACCCTTGCATTGTCTTGGTGGAAAAGAACTTTTTTCTTGGCCAAATGAGGTCGGTTTTTTTTCAAATCGTCATTGAAGCGGTCCAATAAGTTGGCATAATATTCCCCATTGATTGTTCTTCCCTTTTGAAGGTAGTCAATGTGGATTATCCCACGTGCATCCCAAAAAACAGTCGCCATAACTTTATTGGCTGACAAACCCACCTTGGCCTTCTTTGGCGCCGATTCACCCTTAGAAACCCACTGTTTTGACTGTTGTTTGGTCTCTGGTGTGTTGTGATGGATCCATGTTTCGTCCACGGTTACAAAACGGCGCAAAAACTCCTCCATATTGCGATTAAACAACGCCAAACCTTCCTGTGAAGTTGTTACACGATTGCGTTTGTGGTCGACTGTGAGCAAACGCGGCACCCATCTTGCGGAAAGCTTTCTCATGCCCAAGTGATCATTCAAAATTGAAACCACTGAGCCATGCGAGATCCCTACGGCTTCCACAATCTCTTGCACTTTCAATCTTCGGTCGGCCAACACCATATCGTGAATTTTTTCGATTGTTTCGGGTGTAGAGACCTCAACTGGGCGTCCAGGACGTTCGGCATCTTCAGTGCTTGTACGGCCACAACGAAATTCAGTAAACCACTTTTTTACCATTGAAATCGATGGTGCAGAGTCCCCATAATATTTATCAAGCTTAGCCTTGGTCTCGGTAATGGTTTTTTTTCGCAAAAAATAATGCTTAATAAGCACACGAAATTCACTTTTTTCCATTTTTTCCTCAAATTACTGGGTAGTCTGATAAAGATAGCTGTCAAACACAAACTAACTGACGCAGTAAGTTCAAATTTTGATAGGAGTCAACTGACAGATGCCTGTTGACAGGAGTAGTGTTGCTTTTTCAGTAAAGAGGTCAGAAATTAAAAAAGTCACGGACTTATTGACCCGCCCTCGTAGTTTTTCAATTAGGTTTGTATAGTAAATCCAATTTAAGTGGCACGACTGGCTATATTCATCATCTGCCTAGCCTTCTCCCAACTATGTTGGGGTCAGCTTCCAGTCTAACCGGATGCAGCTGAATACCAGTATTTTACATGGAGCGACTGCCTATTTGACCTCCGCAACCCAGTTACTGGGTAATACGATAACCCTTGGTAAGACTGGTTGTCAGACTTTCGGGCTCCTGATTACCCGTAACGACTGTCAAAGATCCACGAATGACAGCCGGGACCAACGGCTTAACGTGCTTTCCGAGGCACGGAGGGGTCTCGGTATGTAATGATGGTCACCCATCCACAGACCAACCGCGGCAAGCGTAGCTTAAGCTGATCGATCGACCTGTGCGGCCGTTATTATTTAGCCACGGGCCCCACGACTGGCTATATTATGATCTAATATTTCCCAACGATTACATTTTGTTGCGATTTGTCCGATTTCTCAAATTAGGGTTTCATAAGAACCGCTGCTTTTTGCCGTGCTGTAGGATTCACAGACTGATAATGACTGACTTTATGTATAGGAGTTGAAATCGCAAGTGACGGGTAATGGCACGATCACAGCCCGGAAATGCGACGTGTCCAGCGCGGAGGAAGTGGCGGCAACGTTCAAATGGATCGACGACAGCTTCGGCTGCGTTCACATCATGGTCAACAACGCCGGGGTGCTCCTGCAAGGGTGTATTACAGGTAGGTTGCAGATACAGTATTGACGACAATACGGCATTAAATTAGACTGAACTGTCAACCGCATGTCAATAATAACACTAATAATTGGCCTCGTAAGTAGGGAATTTCAATAGTAGGTATACAAGGCCAGTTCATACTGCTTTTGTTACCACTGACGTGCCGTCACCTGTTCTCATATAATGTGTGTGCCTGGGAGCGATCATATCGATTTGATTTTCTGACGAATATTTTATCGATCTTGGTGAACTCGTGAGTTTACCGACAGGGATAAGTTTTGTAATAGCACATAACGTAGCACCAACCCAGTTAAAACTTTCGAGAATTGAGGTATACTATAACGTAGTATTACCTACTTCTCAAGGTTGGTTATTGATTGATTCAATTTAATTTCAACGCATGTTCAGCTCAATTGGAACCTTTGTCTCGCTTCGATTCATTTATCCGTCTACAGTCGGCCAATTCGGCCTTTCTCACATTATTTACAATAATTGCAATATTTGCAATTGCATTTCTCACAATATTTCATCAATTTCAGACGTCGGTAACGACATGTTGAGCGAGAAGGACGTGCTGTCGGTCATTGACATCAACTTGAAGGGCCCCATTCTTTGCGCGAGGCACGCCATCGCCTCTATGAGGAGCAATGACTTCGATGGGCATGTTGTCAATATTAACAGGTAAATTTTTATACTGGTTCCTTTAATATCTCTGCCATTTCGAAGTTCTATAACGGTAAACTCGTTGCATACATAAAGTTACCCACATTTCTTCACATGTGGGAATTAATAACATGTACTTATTCTGCCGCCCTAAGTAAAAGGGGCGCATCTGCCGAAAGGGAATGGAGAAAAATGAGCCTTAATGGATGCGCCTTTTTTGTTTAGTAAGGTTTATTTTTCTTTACATTTTTGGCCGATATGCGTCTTTTTCGCTTACTGCAGCAGTATTGCGCATTTAGAATCCATACTTACTAATAAATACCTACCTAGTGCTTGCAATTCGCATTAGATATGAATAGACTATATATTATAGCTTTATGTTGATTAAAAAAATTTAAAATATTAGGTTGTTGACACCAAACGCGTGTCGCGATATTTCGGGAACGGATGCATTGCACAACCTGTTGTAGTAACAAGAGTATAATTAGACGAAAGACATGGTTATTAGTGTATTTCAATTCTTTTACTGCAAAATGGATCAAGAACAATTTAAAAATTCGAACAACGACTACCAGCAGGATTATTGTTGGAAAAAGAATAGAAGGTGACCACAGAGAATCAACAGATTGGGAGCAGAGAAAGCATGATGTTGAGGAGCTGTTGAAGGATCATAAAGGTTATTCAGTGGGTCATATTTCCCAGCGGTTAAACTTGCCAATCAGTTCAGTTTGGATGATTTTGATAGAAATTCTTCATTTGAAAAAGAAACTCGGTAAGTGGGTACCACACAGTTTGACTGAAAATCAAAAAGGTCATCGACTATTAGCTGTGTAATGTAACTTATCTGAATATAACAAACACTCGCTATGCTCAAGAGAACTCTGGCCATCGATGAAACTTGGGTGTCCTCCATACACCTCCGGACCGAAATCAGCGAAGGTTCTGGCTGGGGAAACATGAAGAGGCTCCGCATGTTGTGGCATATAATGTTCAGGAGAGGAAGAGGATGCTATTGGTAGCATTAGATTATAACGGCATCGCATTTTACAGGTTTCTTGATGAAGGTCAAACAATCACTGCATTATTGTATGTTTCTATACTAAATGAAGAAATCCCAGAATGGATGAACAAGATAATGCCCGCCCGCACAGAAGCGGGGTGGTTACAGAATTTTTAAAAGAAAAAAATATAAGGCTTTAGACCCCCCCCCCCTTACTCGCCAGATTTAATGACGTTAGACTACGGCTGCTTTGGTGAACTAAAAAGGATGCTACGAGGAAACACGTATGAGGATTGGGAACAATCAATAAATTCACTAGAAAACATAATCACACATCAAGTAGGTAATATAAAGAAAATCAAAAGTTCAAAAGTGTACAGAAACTTCCAGAGCGTTGGAAGGCAGTATGGATAGCGAGTGAGATTAGGTATGTATAAATTATTACCAAACTATTAAATAAAAGTCTCTTGTATGTCAAATAAATGCTTTTATTCATACCACACGTTTGGTGTGAGCAACCTAATACGACCCAACTTACGAGTTGTAGGTCGTAGGTTCGAACCCAGACAGGCGCTTTACTTTGTGTTAATTATTTCATCACCACTGCTCTGAAAATGCTAAAGGAAATTATCGTGAAGAAACCGGCATGTCCTAGAGCCAAAAATTCGAAGACAGGGCATTTAACAACCCGCAATGGGCCTGCGACGCAGGCCCATTGCGGGTTGTTAAATGCCCTGTCTTCGAATTTTTGGCCACCGATTGCGGCCAATTCCCTCTCACTGATCTAGCTGTGAGAACAATATAGGCTTTTTATGCTAAACGGGCACTTATGAATCGTCAGAAGCTAGGTGCACGGTTCCAATTGGTCGTTCCCTATGGAGAAGAACCGCCCAGAAAGTCCACGAATAAGTACTCTTTTAAAAGTAATTGGCTTTTATTTTATAATGTTTTCAAATAACAGTTTTGATAGGTATGAGACGACAGTTAAATGCCTCAACATGTACCAAGTACTTAAACAAAGTAGAAAATGGCCAGCAAATCGAAACACCTATAGGTACAAGCCCAACAGCGTTCTCACATCAACAAAATAGAAAAGACTCAATATAAAGATATGTAAAAAATAATATATAGTAAATAGATATATATATATAGTAAATCGTATCTATACACAACTTTGAGAAAGAGGCCGACAGAAGGATCCAGTTGGGTTAGGCGGCATTTGGAAAGCTTCGTCAAGTCTTCTCGTCACCTATCCCTCAGTGCTTGAAGACTAAGGTCTTCAACTAGTGCGTCCTGCCCGTCATGACATACGGTGCTGAAACGTGGACACTGACGGTCGGGCTGGTCCACAAATTCAAGGTCGCTCAGCGCGCTATGGAGCGAGCTATGCTCGGAGTTTCTTTGAAGGATAAAATCAGGAATGAAATTATCCGGAAAAGAACTGGAGTAACCGACATAGCTCGCAGAGTAAGCAAACTGAAGTGGCAGTGGGCTGGCCATGTCTGTCGAAGGGCCGATGGCCGGTGGAGCAGACGAGTCCTGGAGTGGAGACCGCGTATCGGCAAGCGTAGTGTGGGACGCCCCCCAGCTAGATGGACGGACGACCTAAAGAAGGTGGCTGGGGTAGACTGGATGCGGAAGGCGGAGGACAGGGTGTTGTGGCGCAGTCTGGGAGAGGCCTATGTCCAGCAGTGGACTGCGATAGGCTGAGTTGATTGAAATCGTATCTATGTGTTTGTAACTGATTTATGTATTTATCTAGTTTTAATAGTTTATTTTTTATTTTTGTCATTGTCCTCTCAACCAAAGCACCTGCCATCTAATCTCTTCACCACCCTTGGTTGACTGGGAGAGAATGCCTAAGGCATTAACTCCGCCTTAGTATCTTTTGTGCGAAAAGTTTAAATAAATAAACCTCTTTACGTAAACCGCTGTTTTTACTACCAAATTACATTTATTAGCCTACAATTAGCATGTATCTCGTGTTATTGTCGCGTGATTGTATAAGGTATTAATTATCTATTAATTATAACTACTATTGTATGATGTTCGCGAGTTGCAGCATCGCGGGTCACTACGTGCCGATGTCGTCCAAGTTCAACGTGTACACCAGCACTAAGTACGGCATCACCGGCTTCAGTGCCGGGCTCCTCAACGAGCTGGCTGATCATAAGAACAGGATCAAAGTTACCGTAAGTTGATAGTGTAATTAGATTTTCATTAGCAGGACACCTCGATTTGACAAACGTTCCTTCCGCTGAACCAGTGACATCGACAGTGGAGGGCGGAATCGAAGCCGGCTGATTTGTATAACTTGGAACAGGCACATGTACCTCCAGCAGGTAGTAGACTATTCAGAATCTACTCATTGTTTTCATCATTCATTCCACGCGCGCCCCTCTTAGTTGTAGCGGAGGGAACCAAACACCTCACTCTCCCCCCCCCCTGACCTGAGGAGGCCCGCCGATGCGGGCCGGCACCAGTCGGGGGTTGCGGAAGTATCGTTCGTTCCCGCGACCCCCGGCGTAGGTGAGAGATGGAACACCGGGGTGGTTTTTAGTCAGTAAGAGTCTGACAGACACCGCCACCCGCCCCAGGGCGGCAGACATCCATGAGGATTTTCGACCCCGAGAACAAAAAAAAAGTTTAATGGTTATGTCATACGTTTGCAAGAGAAGACCACCTATTCATATAATGTATTTTGTCGTCAGAGCGTGTCCCCGGGGTTGGTGGCCACTAATATAGACGTGATGACGGCCGAGGAGCGGCAGCGCATACCGGCGCTGCGCCCCAAGGACGTGGCTGATGCTGTGCTCTACGTGCTCTCCACACCTCCAACTGTCAACGTTAGTATTGCATATACTAAAGTTGATGTGATATGATCGATATAATATATACAACATTATTTTTATGGCAAACCCGAAACACGTGTCTAGTATTTTTATGTAAAGATGTATAAAATTTCAAAACTGTATCCTGTAAAATCACGAACTTATAAGCTTGCTATGTTACCTGATTGTCCGTACAAAAAGTTGGTTACCACTTAACACGCGCCGCCGGCCGACCGGCCGACCAGACCTGTGTTGTGCGCATACTAGTATGATTGCGGAAATGTCAATGTGGACAAAATATAACATGGTGTAAAAACTATTGGAATCGATTCAGTTACTTATTCTGAACCAACTATATTCAGGTTTGCAGTATACTAACCTACCTACCTAACCTTACCCTACCCTCCCCTCCCTACCCTCCTTACCTTACCCTATACAGCGTGTAACGGAAGGGGGGTATCAACCCTGAAGGAGGTGAATGTGCTCATGAAACTCAACAACTTTCCCCAAAGAACATAGGTCGAAATATGAAAAAAAAATTTGGCCCTCCCATAGTAAATCAATCAGCTGGTAGTCAGTTTTATAAGGGAGGGCAAATTTTTTTTTTCATATTTCGACCTATGTTCTTTGGGGAAAGTTGTTGAGTTTCATGAGCACATTCACCTCCTTCAGGGTTGATACTCCCCTGCCGTTACACGCTGTATACCTTGATATGATCGACTAGTAATAGTAGTAATGTACACAGTGTTGTGATGAAAACACGCTATCGCGAATCTGGTGAGGGTGGGAAGTTGAAAGAATCGAGTTCTGATGTAATTAAGCTACCTGGTGTTATGTTTATTAGTTCTCATACATAAATTAATTGTAACGCTTCCATAAATCAGGAGCAAGTTTGCGTCACATTCATAAATAACCAAATCAAAGGAACTGCATGCATTAGGTACCTACTCAACGTTATATTAACAATCAGTCGTGGCCAGTGATAATTTATTCTTTAACGAGAACTCTCTATTAGTCTTTGTGTTTTTAAATCATTCCAACTCGTTCTAAATACTTCGTTTATTCTTTTTCTAGTTTTGCATCGTGCAAAACTAGAAAAAGAAATACGACACAATAAGACGGGACGAATCCCGACATTTATTTGTACCTTTGTAGGGATTCGTCCTATGAAAATGTAAACCAAGGAAAAATAAGTGATGACAAATAAAATTCATCTTTTCAGATAAACGAGCTTACAATCACACCAGTAACAGAAAGAAGGTTATAACTAAAAAATATTTATTGACTACAAATGGCACAACACTAGAAATTTGCACTATTATTAAGACTAATGGGAGGCGTCTGAGAAGGCAGACGACGCGAGGCCGATCATGCTTGTACTGAACTGCAGCAGCGCGCGGACGATGTCCATCTTCAGAATCCACAGGGGAGACGAGGACGACTCCGACGATGAACGCTCCTGCACATAAAAGAAGAACATTATTTATCTATATAATACATTAAGTATCGAAGGTTTGGCTATCGCATCGTCTAAAAAATCAGAAATAGTTATGTATATCTAAAATTTGTTGGCATGACGGCACCTGGAAAATACTTACTTTAAGTTATCTGCAACGGAATGAAATAAATAAAATATATTAAGTAATTTGTGTTTTTTTTTTTATTTTAAGATGTTACTAAAATGGCTCTATAGTATACATACCTCTATATTCCTACTTATTAAACTAATCAATGTATAACGATAACATGCACAGTTAAAAACCTTTTTCGGGTATGTCATTAAAGTAACGTTAATTAGTAATACCGTAAGCAAAGGAGCAACGGCACAAGTGCTTTATAATTTCTACGGAATTATGAAGCCACCTTTGAGCTTATTAACTTCTCTACAATACAGGTACATATATTGACTTGCACGAGCTACAGTATCATGAATTCTTCTAATACTAGAAGAGTTTTGTTTTTATCGCCGCCAACCGCTGCCTCCGGAGCTTGTTTTGGACATTTCTCCTAGTAGGCCCATCAGCAGACTTGCGAAGAATCCTGCTGAGTCTGCCATCTTCATTCCTCCATTCTCTTCATCAGACGCTGATGCATCCGGATCACCACCCTGCAACAGTTCATATTTGAATGCAATTCCACTAATATGTGGATTTTTAACAGAACTTCATTGTTAGATTGGCTCTTACCGCGCTTGTCCCTTTCACTAATGTGGATATGAACTTTCCAAAGAAGGCACCGTTATTTTTCTGGAATACACACACATTACATAAAGAAACTGAACAAAAATTGAGTACTGAAAATAAACAAAAACGGAACATTATAACGTACCGCTCCACCTCCAGTAATAGTGTCAAGGGATGTCAGAAGATAACTTCCAATGATCTCTCCAGGGTTCTGGTTACCATCAGACTTAAAAAAAAAATGTCAGTCAGTATAACATCTTATCGTTTTAGTAAAGAATACAATTATTTTGTAATATCTTAGTTCTACACTCACCAGCAAGCCAACAAAAAGTCCTAATCCAGTTGCTATAATGGCATTTATGTCAACGCCATCTCCCTGAAAATGCTCATTTGTTAGTGAATCCTATAACTATAATATATAAAGTAGTCCATAATTTTTGTTAAGCTGTCTAAACTTACGCTCAAGCTGGCGACGATACCACCTACTGTCGCTAATAAAGTTCCCAAGTCCGATTCACCATCCTGTTGAAAATGTCTGTTTTAGTTTGATATTCGATGGATGCAACACTTACTTCGGTTCCCAACTTACGCCACTCAATCCAGCAAGTAGGCCTAATATGCCACCTCCCTGACCGTCCCCTCCAGGTACATCATCGTAATCGGAATCATCATCGTCAGAATCATCATCTCCATTATTACCGTTCGAAGCAGAGTCTTGTTTAGGTCCACTATTTTCATTACTCTCTTTCTCAACGCTTTCTTCTGCGCCATTATCTTCGTCGGAATCTTCAGAATCGCTATCGTTACTATCACTATCATCAGTCTCATCTATTTCAAGTTTTTGAAAGGGAGGAGGTTTCAAATCTACAGTGTAGTCGATGTCTATCTCATTGTCTCCAATGTCCATACGTTTCACCTTTATTTCGTTGCGGTTGATACGTATCAGGTCTTGTATTAACTTCTTTACTATTATGTTGTTATTTTTAACCTGTAAGTTGAATGAAGTTGTTAAATTATACTATTCATTCTTCATTACTACCCTTCATCCATTTACCATGCATGCATAGAAAGTGCCAAAGAATTTGTGAAATGAAAGTCAAACTTACCTTTGGTGCAAAAAGCTTCTGTGCAATCAAATCCGTGAGAGTGCATCACAAAATATAACTTAAGTACAATACAACTTGAATTTCTAACCACTGAGTAAACAAACTTGTTTTTAACCACTAAGTACCTACGCAAAATAAAAGAAAAAATCCTTGACTGTGTTGGCGTGAACTTTACCGGTCAACCATGTAGTGCGAAGTAGGTTCGCGTGTAGGTATAATTTATACGAACATCCGGAAAGGCCAGTTTAACTTATTGTTGTGCAGGTAAGAATATATGTTTATTTTAATTAATAATCATAAATAAAATTTAGCATGCACTTAGATTTCTGTGTTTGATAATAATTACTGAAGTAGGTGTGTGTGGTAATTTGCCTGCCATATTGCTAGCTTTCAGGGATTACATAGACCACACAAGTCTGGAAAATACTTGTGAAACCGCGTTACCCCGGCCGTTACATGCATGAATGGGATCAAGAAGAATTAACCGATATTCTTCTTGATCATGTTCCGCTACTCAGAAAATAGTGTAGTGCAGGTGAAAAGATAAAGAAAAACAAAAAGTTTGCTGCTGGTCTTCGAGAATCAATTAGACTAACATCAAAGGGCTTGGAATAACAAGGAACTTACTTTAGTTTCACCAGGTCCAGATGAGGCAGGGAACAGGGCGCTGGCCAAGTTGAGCAGACTGAAGATATTGCTGCCACCGCCGGTCGATGGGGGCGCGTTCTGCGTGCCGCTGCCGAAGTCATCCTCATCTTCATCGTCCTCGTCGCTCTGGTCGGCGTCTATGGACGCTGTAGTTGTGGAGCTTGTCTTCGAATCGTCGGCTGATGAAAGGAACAAGTTCTTGCTTGTTTCTTTCTGTAATAGAAAATTTGTAAGTTCAAGACTGTTTTCCGTTGAAAAACGAGTGTTAAAATACAAACTATTTGTATTCTTTTTTTCTTGATGAATTGATTTTGACGAGAAGAATTTTAATTTAATTTGAACCTGCTAGGGCGTATGTTCAAATTAAATTGAATGCTTGTCGGACATGACAGATATTCCTAGTTTAGAAAGGACCTACTGCGTATTTAAACTGCAACAAGGTAATTTAAATCAGTTATCGCAACAAGTTTTGAACTAACCCGACAGCTTTAACTGCCTGCTCTCAGCAAGAATTTAAAAAGATACAAATCAGAATGAAATCAAGTTCTATGACAGTTCTTTTTATAGTAAGTGACGTAATTTTGAAGTTTGTACTTACTGATCCTGTAGCAGCATCAGTGGTCGACGATTCCTTAGAAGCACTATTCGGCGATGATTCCTTTGAATCAAGCTGATTGTTAGCAAATCCTCTCCTCCGGCGGAACCCGCTGGCTGGCACGCAGAACGCGTTCGCCATCAGAGACAGAACCAGGAACATCGCAAGGCTTCGACCGCGCGGCATTCTCATCACCAACTCACTAGGTACACTGCAATTATTACCCCAACGTAACCATCTAAATATTTTTTTCTGCCAATTAAATAGATCTTTTACTGATGAACAAGAATGTTGCGAAACTAGTTATAATTAAAAAATAATGGAACACTCAATTGTGAAATTAACACCTACATTGTTGTATTTACTAATGAACCTGTCCAGGTAGGTTTGCAGAATAGACCCGTTACTTATGGAAGTTATTGTGATAACTGTTCATCATAATGAATAGACCGGTGGACTCTTTAATTGGCATTCATTAAGTAATTAGTAAGAAGTGAATAAGTTCTCCATCGAAGTATAAAATACAGCATCCCAATAGCAGAAATACCCGATGCAGACAGAATTAAAGTACTTAACTGAACCTTCATTTATATAATTCTAAACCTGAGTAAGAAACGACCGTCATAACAACTAGTGTACATTTTTGCTTTCCATATATGGACACTACAAAATTCATGAGGTACATTTTTTACACTGGTGCACTGAGCATCACTATAATACTGGCATTAGTATCAGTGCCAGAGGGCCATGTTGTGTGTATGTAATAGAAAAACATGTGACACAATACCTTTCTGACTAGATGTGGTCGGATCAGTTAACATTCGCTTATTGGTTCGTTACACGCTACAAGGAATAACTTATATCAAAACTGGGTTCCTCTAGCACCGTTACAGGCTGATTTTTTTTTAAATCTCACGTGCATATTCAACAACTCATACAATGTTGATGGAGGGAGGGTAAGACCAAAGAAAAACTCGATAGATTATGTGAAGGATGATTAGAATTAAATTAAATTGAATGATAGCGTGGCGACTGTTGGCAGGGGAGAATGGAAGAGAAATACATTTTGTGCCGGCACCAAGTAAAGTGGCACAAAGGCTGGCGAATGAAGACTTATAATATTGAATTAGTCCTTAAACAGGTTATTCCGATTAACCACCGCCAAAAATCTACCCTAAGGTGAATTTTCGGATATGCGTTTCCGCGTAACCACCTTGGGGTCCTTTCCGATGGCAAGATCCCGTTTTTTGCAAATACGATTTTTTGCAGGATCCCGTTTAGTAGTGTACGTGTTTAAATATACATATTCACACAAGATTCCTGTTTTCCGAGATGCTTGTGTGAATATATATATTTAAACACGTACACTACTGAACGGGATCTTGTAAAAAAACCATACCTGCAAAAAACGGGATCTTGCCGTGAGAAAGGGCCCTTAGGGAGGATATTTTGGGATGGATAAACGGAATTACCACCTGATACTATAATTACATGATATTGGTATAGTTAGCTGTATAACGGTATAACCAACTGCAAACAAACGCGATCTAAATCACGAAACTAAGTATTTGTAAGTAAACTAAATAAAACGTCCTAAGGTTGGACTTTTTGCGTAGGTATCTAAAACAAAAGGGGTACTAGCACATTATCTTGAAGCACTCTAAACTAATTACTTTGTAGCTTCTACTGTCGTGATCAATTTGTAGTAAAGATAGTTTCTTTGTTTATTTATTTTTGATTTTTTTTCTACCCGACTCAAAGTGTGCCTTAATAACTTTCCCAGAGTTAAACTTTTAAATATTAAACCCACCGTGGGTTTAATAATTAAATGTTTAACTCTAACTCTTGGTGGTGCAAGATGAATTAAGTTGTTTACTCCGAGTTATTTAGATAACCCATGAACGCCCAAGTTGGCCTTAGGAGTTTTTGTGGGTTTATACTTAGCGCGCTCATCGAACTCTTGCAGCCTTGTTGTTAAACAAAAAAATGTTTTGGTTTTTCTGGTTATCGCTACTAGTATATCATCTTTCAGGTGGAATTTTTCATGATTCATTGTGCATGATTTTTTGTAAGATTTAGTAATATTGCCTACATCAGTCAGCAACAGCCTGTACATAGAGGCGGGGTGTCGCCCCGTTGAAGGTCTGTCCGAACATCGACATTAGCGTTGGTCGCCGACCGCTGCGCTTGCGCCACTCGAGTTGCCAAACGATCGCGACTCACTTCCCTCTGGCCCTCCGGCCTCCGGTCTCCGTAAACATACACTCTACGTGTCGTACACTTCCTCACATCTCGTATCCCGTATAATCTATTCGTATGTTGCATCAGACATTGTTGCCAATGAAAATAATGCAGTGGAACGGAAACAAATGGTTTGGGTTTTTTTCACGTTCATAACGTTCAAAATGATGATTATGACAACCAACTTGTGTGTAAGATAAAAGACGAGACGAAAAAGGATGTCGATCGTTTGACGTTTGTAAAAGTTCAAAATCCATTCCAGTTCGCTAGTGGCCACCACATCTACTTTAGGTAGTATACACTCGGTTGCAGACACAGAGGGACAGGGACATCGCCGCGCAGCCATGGATTCAGTACCTACATGATACTGAACCTCACGGCGTTGAATTTTTTCGTCAGTTATTAAAATCTGCCATCTTGTATTACATGCCGTGCGCCCGATGAGATTTTCCACCGGCAAAAATGACTGAAATTCCATACAAACTTTCACTTCAGGGGTAGAATTTTTGAATATCCGTCTTAAGTGCTCACCTTCGTTAGAAAAGAAACTCTTTTGCAAGATTTCATCACAGATGTGATTTTTTCACAAGCATCCTGTTTTGCAGATACTGCAAACAGCTTGTGTGAATATGTATATTTAAACACGTACACTACTAAACGGGATCCTGCAAAAAACCGTACCTGCAAATAGTCCTTAGAGAGTAGGAAATATTTTCGGGATTCATGGTCGGCTGAGGTTTGAGTGATAAAATGAAACATTAATAAATGTATTTATTATCTAGTTTTACGCATAATTACACCGCAACAATAAATGAATATTCACGAGTACCTAGATTGTATTCAATAAGCGTATCTATCATTAAGAATGTAAATGCATACTATAACAAATTATTGCTCGTTTATAGGTTTCAGATAGGTACAATATAGGCAGTTATCATGATTTTTATACAACGTGTAACGTTAAATGCGCAAAACCTGAAAATAGTTTGATCAGAATAACGAGCAGAATTAATTGAACCACTTTTTAATATAGGTCACATTTTTCAAAAAATCTTCATTAATAACGTTGCCTTGTCTATTTCTTAATAGGTCAAGCAAGCCAAGGTCAGCGCGGCGCGGCGACGCGGTGACGACTCCTCCCGCGATAAAGCGTCGTCGCAGACGCAAGAAACGATCAGAATGGCCAGTAAAACTAAAACAGCACATAAAACCTTTACAATTTTTTTAATGACTTATTTTCTCTCTGAAATAAGTCAATTGAATTAAAAATCAGTTAGGGTGTCTGAGGTTTTGCGCATTTAACGTTACACGTTGTATAATTACTAGCACCCCGCGGTTTCACTCGCATAAGTGTCGATCCCGTGGGAATATCGGGATAAAAAGTATTCTATTTGTTAATCCAAGGTGTCAGCAACCTCCATACGAAATTTTATCAAAACTGGTCCAGCCGTTTGAGCGTGAGGACGTAACAAACATACAAACACACTCACAAACATTCGCCTTTATAATATTAGTGTGATTTGAATTCAAAACATTGAACACCATTCATTGATTGAAGCGTAGGAAAGTGATAGGAATATAATATAAAGAATACCATTACAATCATATTTCATCCAAATACATAATTATCTCCATTCTCTTCCCGTTATTGTCGTAAAGGACACGTCGAAGAGGGCTGCATCAAAAGCAAAATAAAATTCAGATATTACACTCTATAATACGTTTAAATACATAATTTTCATATTATAATAAAGTTCATTTAATGCACTCATTGGAAAATAAAATAATTGATGGACATCATAAATTATCACAAAATTGTAATTGTTTCTTTGCCGCTTTTGTAGGTAGACGCCAGCATTTCAAGCTACTACAATCTGTCTAATTTCTTTAATAGATTTTCAACTTTATCGCTAAAGTATAATGTTCAATGTTGATTGGGAAAATTTGACAGTTTCGGCTAGCTTGATGTGCTGGTGTCTGTATAATCACGTCATACAATCTAAAATAAAAATTAAAGTTTACATTAAAATCCACAATCTTCAAAGATTTAGGTATTAATTCGATTAATCGTTGACGAAAAATAAATGTGACTTACATATGTGTATTATTAATAGTCATTTTAAATCAATTTAACTTTAATAATTGTTGACTAGTTTTTCACTAATTAATTTCTATTAACTACCAAACATTCACAACCGAAACGCCGTTACCCTTTCTTTTTCTCGGAATGCAATATTCGATAGGATTGAATCCTACTATTCAAACAATAAGGTAACAAACTTACAATACATATATAGTACATTTGATTCTTCACTAATAGTAATTTTCCGACCTACACAAATAACTTGTTATACAGTGGACCCCCGGTAATCCGACAAACGTTTTGCAGGGCAGTGTCGAACTATCGAATTTGTCGGATTATAATTATAGTACTGTCTATAAGACCCCCTATAGTCCGGAATTTAGCGAAGATCTACATTAGCGAAGACATATCATGTCTACATGTCGTATTACAGGGGGTGCCGGAACAGACAGGGCCCGGATTACTGGGGGCCCACTGTACTTCCTTCCAGCTTGTACTTTTGTACTCCTTACTTCTTTCTGGTACTCGACAAACGATAAAACGAGTTAGGTACTTGTAGTTTTCATTCAATCAGTCCCTACGGAGGCGTCAGTCCGCGGAGGTCGCAACCTCTCCATGAGCGGTATGGCAACACCGGCCAGCTCGTCCCACGAGGCGAGGCGGCGGCACGGGTCACACAAACACTCCTCCACATCCCCCTCCTCGAAGCCCAGGTCCTCGCCTGTGACGTCACCGTCTTCGAGCTCGACGCTGCCCTTACGAATGAGACGCTTCGGGCCGGCAGCGTAGCAGGAAGGATCGCACTCTGATGCGTAGTTGTTGTTCTCCATATCAAATGTTACCTGGGGGTTTCCAATATATTATATCATTCTTATAGCTGCGGGGTAGTTGCGTAACACACTATCAGTAGCAATGGGTTTCATTTTGACAGTTCAACAACATTCATTGCGTTATTTACGTTGTTGAGCAGACACATTCATCCAGCATATGGAGCAATGGATTAGCAGTATGCTTCAAAATGATTCTATTTGAGAGTAATAGTGTATTACACAATTAAGGTGTAGGTCAATAATGAGAAAAAGTATAGTGTTAACACTCCAATAGGCGCGCGTTCTACCATTGTAGAACGCACTCTTAGAATTTGAGCGCAAATTGAAGGTCACTCACGGAGACACTCATAGTATTTCTCTACATTACATTACATATTCCTTGTGCCTCATTTAGTTTCATAATAAAGCCTTCTTGGAAATGAAAGCAAATTTTTAACTATTCATGAAACTTTCCTTCAAAAATCTTTAAATTAAAAGTGCACTACATAAGTAGAGCACGCGAGCACTGACGTACCAAGTTGAGGCGCGCCTATTGGAGTGTTAAGAGCTGTCTAGCAATTATGTACCGTATGCGGTGCAACTATTAATTATCTGTCACATTGACTTGCCTTGTTAATGATTATTATACGGGGCCTAACGGTTGTATATTAAGTATTTGTACGTTACAACGAACTACCAAGGAAATATTTTCGATACAGGTTCGAAGGATGAACTTGACTGGAATAAAGTTGGTGACTTTTTATATTTAATTTGTTTATGAAACTTAACCCGGCGTCATTGAGTTTGGGTCAAAATTAACCGGCTGGTTCAAAATTTCTAATATTTTTGAAAGTACGCGTGCGACCTTGTTGTCGTTCTTTGCAGTAGCTGGAGCCAATATTGTATTTTTTTTTTTTGTAATTTTTAGAGTTATTTTTAAAGGTGATTAAACTCAATTAAACGTTTCTGAATGATTATAATCATTCAGAAACGTTAAAACAGAAAAATAATTATTTTTCTGTTTTATTATCAAAACCAGAATACCTTTATTCTGAAATAATGACACAGTTTACGAATTTACTTAAAAAATATGGAAATACCATGTATTAAATATATGGGTAATATTGACCCACCTCAACGTCCATGTAACTATTTCCTACCACAATGACGCCGGGTTAATAAAGTAATTTTATTTGACTTCTAAAGTAAACAATTAGTTGTTAAAGAAAACAGCTGTATGCTCACATGGTGTTTGACGATAGTTTGATCACTGGCGCATCGATCTCCCATTTTAGATGCTTCGCAGGCAGCGAACGCTGATTCATCATCTATAACAATGATTGTTTATGAAAATATGTAGATTCTAACAAAAAAATAAATCCAAAAAGATCATTTTGACCCCGACGTGATTTGAACACGCAACCTTCTGATCTGGAGTCAGACGCGCTACCGTTGCGCCACGGAGTCGCTTGCAAACGAGTGCGAAATAGAGGAACTGTTCACATAGATATAACCAATTTTCAAGGTATCTTGTTGATAATGTACTTTACTGAGTGAATCGTGCATTCAATAAAGATAAACATTGGTAGCGGTGTCACTCATTATGTTTATTTTTATTGCGATTAAAATATAGTTTTCCTGCAAATTTCCTACAATATTTTTTTGCTAAGTTCAATTTAATGGGATTTTATGTAGATACTGCAAGTACTGAGCACACGTATATACAAAAAATCAAATTTAATGGGCACATTATATTAATACTATAAAAACAATTACAAAAATAGTAAATAGTAGTTAGTACGTTTAGGTAGTTATAGTAAATAGTATGTATGTATATACGTGTGGTCGTTGGTTTTTAACCTATTTATGGATTTGTGTACTTTTTTTTATTTATAATTCAATAATTTTAATAGTTTTTTTTTATCATTATTCGGCTGAACCAAAACACCTGCCATCTAATCTCTTCACCATCTCTGGTTGACTGATAAAGAACGCCTAAGGCATTAAGTCCGCCTTTGTACCTTTTTGTGTGCGAAAAGATTAAAATAAATAAGTTCGGGATATTCATAAAAATTACCAACGAGCGGGTTTAAGAGCGTTTACGCCGTTCGACATTTCATACAAATTTTCAAGCCCTTATTTTTCGATACGAAGGAACCGATTTTAATGAAACTTCGTACGCATAAGCAGGATACAAAGGTCTAAAAAGTTAGTAGAGAACATTTTCGAAATGTCTTATTAAAAGAAAGATAACTGGAAATCTCTGTTTCTATGAAAAACTTAAAATCGGTCTAATTTGGCTGTAACACTATTTTTTGAAAATGTTCTCTACTAACTTTTTAGACCTTTGTATCCTGCTTAAGCGTATGAAGTTTTATGAAAATCGGTTCATTCATTTCGAAAAATAAGGACTTGAAAGTTTGTATGAAATGCCGTACGGGGTAAACGCTCTTAACCCTTAAATACATTGTGATGGAAACCATCAATGCCATATTTTCGTTTCCACAGAGCACGAGGATTCCTTAATTGTAAGGGATATTCAACTATACATTGTTCTCAATGTAATGTTACATAATATCCTTTGCCTCAACAAAAACAATAATTGTTTCAACAAATACAATAATGAGTGAGTTTATTATCTCATTTTGTTTCCAGTAGGTTAGTTCTGATTGCCTACATAAAGATGTAAATTTCCACCAATCCATTTTTTTTTTTAATAAAGTATTTTTATGAATATATTTTTTCCTTACTATAGAGCTAATCTTACATCCAAATAAATGTAATTTGCTTAAAAAGTAAAAATCATGCATTTAATGTTCAAATAAACAGGGGCCCGTGGCTAAATAATAACAGCCGCACAGGTCGATCGATCATGTTAAGCTACGCTTGCCGCGGTTGGTCTGTGGATGGGGGACCATCTTTACATACCGAGACCCCTCCGTGCCTCGGAATGTCGATATTAATACCTACTTCCCCAAAAGTACCTTAATCGCCGTTCGCAGGTACCTATAAGTTATATTTTCGAATTATTATAAGAGTTTTGGTTATGTAAGCCCATTTCCGCGAACATTACGTTAGTTGCGTGTTTTCAAAGTAAAATGCGTAGAATTAAGGAATCAAACTTTTGACAGTGCTGAGTTATATGTACCTACTTTTTCAATTGAAAATTACAACTAGAAAAAATATTGGTTAAATGATAACAGGTGCACGGGTCGATCGAAGGTTAAACTACGCTTGCTGCGGTTGGCTCGGGGATGGGTAACCATCCGTTACGTATCGAGACCCCTCCATGTTTCGGAAAGCACGTTAGGCCGTTGGTCCCGGCTGTCATTCGTAGATCTTTGACAGTCGTTACGGGTAGTCAGAAGCCCGAAAATCTGACAACCAGTCTTACCTAGAGGTATCGTATTACCCAGTACCTGGGTTGTGGAGGTCAGATAGGCAGTCGCTCCATGTGAAATACTGATATTTAGCTGCATCCGGTTAGACTGGAAGCTGACCCCCAACATAGTTGGGAAAAGGCAGGCAGATGATGATAATGTTCAAATAAAATTCTTCATCCAAAGGACTATAGACTAACTTATGGACTCGTTCATTTCAAATAGCACTCTTACTTTAACCAATTCTACGGTTCATCAGGGTGGTTCTT